>JAPEVW010000022.1:3795835-4070841 GCA_027921565.1 Artemia sinica
GGTTGGCTCCTAGTTTGCCCTCTTCAACGAATAACATTGGAATACGTGGTGATTTATTTGAGGACATGTCTCCTCTCCTAGATATACCAATAAATGATGAAGATGGTGTTCAATTACTTGAACTAGAGGTTGAATGTATACTACCCCCTCTGTGTAATATAGCAATGCTGGAAGATAGTGATAGCGTTGTAGAAATAGTTGAACCTGACATTATATATTTAAAAAAACTGTTATAAATATCGATATTTCAAGAGAATAAAGATTAGAAAAAATGAATTATTTTTTATATCTTTGATAGAAAACTTGGTTGTGGACTGATAATACTCTATGGAGTGATCTAATAAAAGTGAACTATTCATGTATAGAAGTCTCTGCTGGTATCCCCACTCTATATATGTCTAGTATATGAAAATTAATATAGTACAAACAAATTTATTGTATGATTACAATATAAAACTCATTATACATATTAATAATTAGATTTAACGGTAAATCATATATGGAACTCTTCCACCATGGTTTCCATTGTTTAAAATCCTTTTCGTAGAATGACCTCTTATGTTGTCTCTTAAAGGGCCACTTTTTCTCTTCCCTTAGAGCATAATCATCATAATAATCCGAGTTATATCTTGCACTATATATATTTTTCTTTGGGTTTTCACTGCTGTCTTTTACACTATAGAGAAAGCCCTCTTTTACTAGTCTTGTCTTTTGGTCTTCCTTTTCTAACATATCAATCCTTCTTTTATCTGAGCTTACTTGCAATCGGTATAAATTTCTCTCCATGTCACATATAATTTTTCTTCTCGTTTCCTCCAGATTCTTCTCATCTGTCTCTGCTCTATGCAGTCTAAAACATTCAGTAGGTTCATGTGAATACTCAAAATCATGAAAATGCCCCTTCATGAAAGTTGCAATAAAAAGGATATTTCTAACTCAACTTGTTCACTCATGTTATTACACTGCTAACTAAAAACTCAGTAAATTCTGTTCACAGACTGATAAAACTATAGCAAAAATCCTTTCCTTATATTCCCTCCAACGCTAATATGTAAGGTAGCCCTCTGATTGGTTGAGAAGGGGGATCTAACTGTTTCCTGGAAACTCATAACATTTGGCTCGAACAACAATTTGATTAATGACTCAATATAATCCATGAAAGTGACAAAGTTCCTGTTTTTCCATTCTCACTGACAAAGACCATAAAAACATCAAATAAATTGACCAACACACATAACCATCCAAGAAAACAGACATAAATGTGACAAAATTCCTGTTTTTTTTTTTCAAATTCTCACTGACAAAAACCATGAAAACATCCATAAATGTGACAAAAGTCCTGTTTTTTCAAATTCTCACTGACAAAAAACCAAAAAACATCCATGAAAAAAGTTGTAGGTGGCAGCAGGGGTGTCACCCCGGAGTAGCACCTCTCTCTCTACTCAGGACTTACTCTAACATATCTATGTGAGTTTGCTTCCTACCTTGTTCATTTATTTATGCTAAGGGTCGTTTAGCTATTAGCAAACTTGGATAATAGTCTTGGTCAGTTTTATTGCCACATTTTCTCCTTTCATTTGAATTTCCGTATTTTTGACGCATTCAGCTTAGTGCATACTATAGAGCTAGTATGTGTTATGTTGCAGATATATGCCATGTCGCGTGCCATGAATCGGTAGGCGGGTAGTAACTACTACTACTAACAAATCACTGCAGAACCAAGCCGTCATCTTCAGGGGGATTTTCCACGGGTAAATTTTTCATGGGGATGACATTTTCCAGGGAGTGAAACTTTCAGGAGAAATTATGCACTGGGGGAATTTGCCAGAATTCTTATACAATTTTTTTTATATATATAATCTAGCTTTCTCTTTTCCGTCTCATTTTTACGCGCGGGGTGGTTAAGAGCTATTGTCCGGGGTAAATTTTCACCGGGATCGAATTGTCTAGAGGATATTTACGTGGGGAGCGGGTTTCTCCATGGAGGTGGGGCCAGATTTCCTGGCGTTATTTAAAAACGATCAGAAATTAAAAAAAAATCAACTGAAAGTAAGGAGCAACATCAAAAACTTAAAAAAGACAGAAATTATTATGTATTTAAAGGGGGTTTACCCCCTCCTCAATACCTCACTCTTACGCGAACGTTTGAATTTTTTCCTAATTCTTTAAGAATGACTCCTGAAACGCAAGGGCTGTTTGATTAGAACAATAGGCTAAGACGGTTTTTTAAAAGTACTAAAAAACTTGAGCGTAAAGAGCAAGGTGTTGAGGAGGAGGCAACCCCCTTTATATACGTAATAATTTGTGTTCGTTTTAAGTTTTAAACAAGTAAAATAAATCATTTTATGCAATTCTGAAAAAAAAAGATAACTTTCATTGCTTTGAAAGTTGGTAACTACAATTTTTTTGCGTATTATAAAATGATAACTGTTTTCTTAGCACGTTTTTTTCTTCTCATAGCCCCAAGCATAGCATATATTAGATACGTAACCTAACCTAGCGTAAGTACCTCTCCCCCCCCCCTAAACCCCCAAAACAAAAGTTTAAATATCGTAAACACAATTAAAACCACGCTTTGAATTGCATTTGTCTATAGCGGTCTCTTGCAGTTAACCCGTCTGGCGGGTTTTTCGTGACTGGTTTCGTTGCACAATATATTATGTTATATAGGTACTACTTCGTTATACCTACTCTTTTATATATATCAAACTGTAGACGCGACGAAAAACACGTTTTTACGGGATGATTCAACACACCGCTGTTAAACCCCGGCGCCGTGCCGGCGGATCGACCGAACGCCGCCGACAAGAGACCCGATCGAACGCCGCCGAAGTGTTGCAACTCTACCAGCGTGCCGCAAGCGCGCCGCCGCCGGCAAAGGGTGGCGGTGTTCGGTTGACTTATAGATTAGTTTTGCGGCAATTCTTAATTGCGTCAACCGCAAAGTCGGATCTTATCCTTCTCGTGTGGTTTAGTATTTCTATTTTCCTGATTAACAATCAAGCAGGGCTTGCACTTTCCCTAAATTTTCGAGTATTTCCCTGAAAATCTATGCGTCACCCCGAAAAAAAATTTGGTTTCCCGAATCCCCGAAAATCACGCAATCACGGTGTCATCCCTAGCGATTTATCACCAGTGACTTTCCCTGCCAAATATTCCTTTGCACACCATAATTCTTCAATAATCTCTAGTTCGTTAATGTTCGTCTCTTTTTACTTTGCAGGAAAACCAGACAGATGCAATATGCAATTGCATTGCAAATATTGCAATATACACAGTTCTTCATATGTTGAGGAAAAAAATATCGTCTTTATGAAATGAGTTTAAATCATTTCGAATCCAGTTTCCCACCTGCAATTCCTTACATCATTCGTAGCCAAGAATTTTATTTTCAAGTTGAATAGAATAATAGAACGCAACATTCACTACAGTTTGATTTTGAAGATCGATGATCGTTTCTACAAGTGAATTGTATGTTTGCAGAATTTTTTTTTCTTTTGCTGTTTTTAGATAAGTATTTCTTAGTGTTTAAACACTCAATTGTTGAAACGCCTGATAGATTAATGAAAATACAATCTATTTGGGGCTATTCAAAATTGGTAATGATATCATAATTTTCCATTTTCGAAGTGAACATCATTGAAACTTTAAAAGTATTTATAATAATTTATTATTCAACAATTTCAATCGATCCATAGATTTTAAATTACATTTCACTGGATCACTATGACTCGAAGGGGCCTTTCGAAGGGGCCCAAAGAAAATACATATCACTACGGTCCATGCACTTCTAAGTAATTTTCGCTTTCTGACTTTTGTATTTTTCATCGTAATTGCATAGAAACTGGTGACATGTTATGGAAAATATGAAGAATCGACTAAGTCGCAAATTCAAATTTCTCTCCGCGCTTCTGCACTACTTTGCGTTTTTCCGCACGAAGAAAAAACGCAAATTTTGAGAATGAACGATGACAGAGTTTAAGATCTCTTTTCTGACTAATTTGAGTCTCTCAATTCCAAAAATGTGGTTATTTTTGCAATCAGATTTTTATTTCAGGATTTACCAGTTTTCCAACTACGGTTTCCATGCCATACTCTAACAAGAACTCATGCCCTCCCTATAACATCCCTATAACAATTCTTACTTCATAATATGCAGAATAATTTTACCTAACACATTTTGCAAGTATACCCGCTACACTTTACCCCCCCCCCCCCTAATGTGCAATATATAGCCCAAATGTTTCTAAAGTAATGTTTTCATCATATTTTGGTTATTTCATTAGGATTAACCTAACTTAACTTCTTGAGTGCCGTCGCTATAACAGATAAGTATCTGAATTTGTTAAAAAAAAAAAACGACTCTAGTTCAGTCGGATCACATTTCCGCTTAAATCTTTCCTTATGACATCCTCCTACCCAGCGAAAGGTGACCTCCTTTCCGTTTAGCTCTAGGCGGTTGGCCGAAAAGGCAATCTTCAGCAGTCTGTCATCCTTCATCCGCAGAACGTGCCCTAGCCATCTCAACCTTTTCCTCATTATAGCCTCAAAAAAAGCGGGATTTAGACTGAGCCTGAATAATGGCGCTGCAGGGAATACCTCCCTTCTTTTTTTTAGAAAAATGTTTCTGACATTTGTTTGAAGCTTCGTTACCTAAACTGATTCGCTTCACTTTTCATAAAATTACATACTAATATGTGTATGTGCGAATCAGCTGTTACGATGTAGGGCCGGTGAGTCATTTTGTAAGGGAGGGGGCAGGGGAAGATGCTCCAAGAGTGTATTTTAATGTCCAACTGTCCTAGCTCTCATTAAGCCTTCAGACAACTATAGAAGGAGGTTTTGGGAAGAAGGGGTAGGTACGTGGAAACTTATATTTAATCTCTCTTGATTCCCGGGAATGTTTCTGGTCTACGCCTGTGTTATTGGTGCCTAGGGGCGGGGGGATAATAGTGATCATCCCATTGCGTTAAACTTTTTCTATGTAGTATAAAATATTACATTGGCAATATTTTAAGCTCTAGATAATTTTTAAGTAATTTAGGGGGTATGAAGTGTAAAACACAATCATTTCCACGACTTTATAAAAAATCTTTTTTTATAAGAATAGGATCTATGGAAGAAATCTACATACTATATTTAATCAAAGTCAGTTCACACCGTACAGGTATAATGGAAGGGTAAAAAAACGAAAAAAAGAGAAAAAAAAGATGAAAGTGAAAAAATAATTTTTTTTATGAAGTATGTTATTTGTTTGCTGAAGGGTGAGCAGGAGGTCATAAAACAACTGACTACTTGTCCTTAAATCTTTTTTAAAGGATGTGCCTTTGGAGGGGTAAAGACCCATCTTGGCGAAAGGAAGATTTGTTTTGGCTTCCAAAATACTAAAATAACACAATAATAACTACGATATAAGAAACAAAAAACTTTAATTTTCAAACAATTTGCATAAGGGAATTAAAGGGGAAAAACGCAACTAGAAAACCGAGAAAACGTTTAAATTTCTTAGAAAAAAATAACACAGAAGAAGTGGAGTGAACCGAATGATAGTGGGGTTTCGTTGAGGGAGTAGATTGTAAATGTAACTCTTTCGAAAATATTACATAACGCCTTTGAAATATTGCAGCCACTGTTTAACTTATTGCCTATTTAGTCTACACACCTTTCTTAGTCCTATCAAATTACTTCAGTCAAAATGTAAAAGACTGGAGCATAGTCTACCAACGCTCTATTAGTTACGTTAGCCTGTAATCTATTTTTTAGTTTATTCAATAAATAGTATATTTATGTTCTATGCTAAGGAATGAATTAGTCAACAGAATCAATAAAGGAAACCTAATGGATACAAAACACCGGAATGCAACAACATATACAAAATTAATGGAATCAAAAATCTATAGCAGCACAAAATCAAAAACTAAAATATACAAGAAACGAAAGTAAGAGATTCCGCGAAATATGAAAAAAACTTGATATATTTCCCAATTTCGAAACACTGACACAAATCAAACGGTGTTCGTCATTAGTCATTATATTTTTTTTCGTATGTGGCATGTAATTATCAATTTTAAAACAAGTATTGCGCCCCATTCTGCTTTTACTAGCGCAATATAAATATTATGTTGCTAAATCTCGAGGTAAAGTAATATCTCTTTTGTCTCAAGCCTTCGAAGTCAATCTACGTAAGAAAGTGCAAAGAATCTCTGAACCAGGCATTAAGGATTATTTATACGTGAAAAATGTATTGCAATATGCAAGCAACTTCCTTTTTTCTCTTTTTTTTGTTGCACTTTCTTCGATTTCTTCCAGCTTTGGATCCACAGTTTTGGATCTCTATCTGTCTGAACCAGAGCAATAACGTTAAACCTGAGTATGCATTTACAAGAATTACAACAGTTACGACAAATTTAAAGAAATAAAAAGTTGTTATGAATCTATATTTGGACAAAAATACCTAACGGCATGATTTCAGTAAAGATTGGTCTTTCATCAAAAAAGGTCTTTCTTTCTGCTGCTAGGACTAAGGAGCATAGTAGTAGGCCTACATATGTCATCTATATGTTGGCTCTGAGTGTTGTGGGTTTGCATTTGCGTGCTAATGAATGTAGATTGCTTTGATGTCAACTGCATACACGGTTCAGGGGAGTCTCTTTTTTACTGTAGATTGTAACGTAAAACTGAGAAAGTAATTGCAACTGTAATATAAAATAAAACTCAAAAGTGCAGAATAAAGATACACATTTTAAGAAATGAACAGGTGTCAATGATCTATATTTGGACAGGAATGACAAGCAACATGATCAGGGCCGTATCCAGGATTTTTTTCAGGGAGAGGGGAGGGGTAGGAAGCTTAAAAACGCATCAACAAATTCGGTACTTGTATGACAAATGCCCTACCGCTCAAGTTGTTCCTTCATTGACGCATTATAGAACCGTTTTTTCGTTAGTTCCTTTCAGCTTAGTGTGAGACAAGACGAAGAGAAGTGACAAAATAGTTGAAAAATCTACAATTTGGGCTATATATGTGCAGGGGGGGGGATAAAGTATTTTGACAGTGTGAAGTTAGAAAACAATTCTTACAACAGAATATGCAGAATAATTGTAAACCCACAAATTACCCCCCACCCCTAATGTGCAAATATATAAGCCCAAAATTGTTTCTAAAGTATTATACTTTTATCTCCACTTTAACATTTTTCATTAGGATTGAAACGTCAGAGAAGGATATTATAAGAATATTAAATAAGGCGTATATACAAGTACCAAAATTTCTTTATATGAATTTTGGTACGTTTTTACGAGTTGGAAAACATTTGAGGGGGGGGTCGAACCCCCTAACGCCCCCTGGATACGGCCTTGAACATAATATTTTCAATAAAGATCTAGCTTGAAAAAAATAGGTACCTTTTAAATTATTAAACAAAATGTAGCATTATACAGATTCTATCGATTCAATATTCTTATTTACAAATTTCGTTTTCATTTTCATATTCATCATCGACACCTCTGTTTCTCACAAACAACTTTGATCATGACAAAGAGCACAAGAGCTGTCGAATCACATGGATGACCTTCTAGCAAGTCGTACAGCCGGATAGGCTTCACCACGTTTGAATGTCACATGAGCATACAATAATGCTCCAATGTCACGATGACCAGCTTCCACACTGATACTGAGAACAGTGGAAACCATCCTAAAAAAATTCAATATAAAAAACTGGAAAAAACATAAGTGCAGTGACGACAGTAGATCCAGAATTTCAGGGTCCCACATAAACATAAAAAAAAGGACTTACAGAAATCCATGTTTTTGAAGCCCCGTGATCGGCCTACAGCTTATAACCTATTCCTAAGAGCTATAATTCCGTGAGACATCGTTGGAGCCAATACATAGTGGGGCACAACTTAAAAAAAAAAAAAGTTTTTAACAAAAAAAAAAAAGTTTTTAACAAAACATATATCACAAAATGTTCATCATATGGGGGGTGTTGGAAAAAGAAGGCATGGAGGGGGGGGGGGCTAGTTGCCCTCGGATCTCTTTTGACTCTTAAAAATTGAACTCGAACTTTTATTTTCCAATCAAGTGGGCCCTCTTTGAAGTTTATACGAGCATCCCTTTCATAAGAACCATATATGCCCCAGGGCATAACTTACAACGCCTGCCCCCAGGCCCTGGGGGGTTATGTGGACACCTAAGTTTTGTATGTGACTTTTGAACAATTTTTAACAAATGGATACCTCAAAATTTTTATTGGATGCATTTGGGGAAAAGAGGGCGTGGGGGGGGGCTAGTTCCCCTACAATCTCTTTTGACTTTCAAAAACTAAACTAGAATTTACTATTTACAATCAAATGAGCTCTCTCTGAAGTTTTACGAGCATCCCTTCCATAAAAACCACATATTCCCCCAGGGCATAACTTACAACGCGCACCCTCGGGCCCTGAGGGGCTGTGTCAACCCCGGAGTTTTCATTATATGGTCTTTGAACTATTTTAAAAAAGGGCAATCTTATAGTTCTTATCGGATGGTTTGAGGAAAAGAGGGAGTGGAGGGGGGGGGCTAGTTGCCCTCCGATGTCTTTTGACTCCTAAAAAGTGAACTAGAGCTTTTAATTTCCAATCAAATGACCCCTCTCTGAAGTTTATACGAGTATTCCTTCCATAAGAACCATATATGCCCCCAGGGCATAACTTACAACGCCTATCCCTGGCCCTTGGGGTTTTGTCGACGCTGGAGTTTTGTTATGTGACCATTGAACTATTTTAACAACATGGCTATCCCCCAAAATTTTTATTGGATGCATTTGGGAAAACGGGCTTGAGAGGGGAGGGGGGGGAGTAGAAAGGGGGGTACCAGTCGTGACAGCACCACGTGGTTTATGGTTTCTCACTGAGAATGAAAAAACAGGAATTTTCTCACTTGAAAAAACATGAATTTTCTCACTATGATGGATGTTTTCTTGGATGGTTATGGGTGTTGGTCAATTTATTTGATGTTCTTCATGGATGTCAACAGTAATTCATGTCTGTCTTATGGTTTTTGTGTCAGTGAGAATGGAAAAAAACAGGATTTTTTCTCACTTTGATGGATGTTTTATGGTTTTGTCAGTGAGAATGAAAAAAAACAGGAATTTTCTCACTTTGATGGATGTTTTAATGGTTTTTGTCAGTGAGAATGAAAAAAACAGGAATTTTCTCACTTTGATGGATGTTTTATGGTTTTTTGTCAGTGAGAACGAAAAAACAGGAATTTTCTCACTTTGATGGATGTTTTATGGTTTTTGTCAGTGAGAATGAAAAAACAGGACTTTTCTCACTTTTATGAAACAAACATGGATTCTTTGTTGTTTGGCTAACCTAACCCGAGAACTTGATTTACATAATCGGTGGGGGAGAATGTATTGATTCACGAAGGGGGAATTAAGAAACAAACATGGCTTCTTTGATCTTTAGGCGAACCTAACCTGAGAAATTGATTTACATAATCGGCGGCGGAATGTATTGATTCACGAAAGGGGAATTAAGAAACATTATGGTTTCTTTGATCTTTAGGCTAACCTAACCTGAGAAATTGATTTACATAATCTGCGGGGGAATTATTGGTTCACGAAAGGGGAATTAAGAAACAAACATTATGGCTTCTTTAATCTTAGGTCTGAGGGATAAACGTTCTTTAGGTCAGAGAGAAAAATTAATATTCTATTTTTAAATAGGGCTTCATTGATCTTTAGTGTCAGGAATTAGAAATGACATCACTTGTTATCTTGGAATTATGCAGGAGTCTAAAGAGATAGAAATTCTATTTTTAAATACGGCTTCACTGAGCTTTAAGTCAGAGAGATAAATTGATATTCTAACGAAACCTTAATAGTGTAGCTAGGAACATTGATGAGATGAAGAGATTAACGTAGGAAAGGGTTTCCTAGAAATTTGAAATGTGACAGCGCAGGGATGCCAAAAACAAAAGGAACACACAGAAATTACTTTTAGGGGATTATTTGGGTGAAACGGTTTTAAACATTTTAGGGAATTATTTCGGTAAAAAAGTTAGAGACATTTTAAAAGATGATTTTAGAAAGGTTTTAGAAGAGTTTTGAGTGTGGTCGTTATAGTAAAACAAGTTTTATTTGAACAGTGTCGTGAGGTCCTCTACCCCAACCCCAAAGGGCCCCGATCACCCTACCCCGACCCAAAGGGCTCCGATCCCCATACCCCAATCCCAAAGGAACCCCCCGGTCCCCAAAGGTTGCCCCCCTCCCTCTCCCTCCCTCTCCTCCCCCTCCTCACCGTCCCCCTCCTCCCCCTCCCCCCCCCCTCCTCCCCTCCCCCTCCTCCCCTCCCCCTCCTCCCCTCTCCCCATTTTTTAATGTTTTTTTTGTGCATTGAGACACAGAAGGGCCCCTCCCCCGGGCCCCCCAAAGGGCCCCCGGTGCCCCAAAGACCTGATTTTTCAAAGTTCATTTTGAATTTCTTTCGTTGAAAAGCAAGAGTTGGAATATTTCAGTAGTGTTTGGTTGTGGTTTACCTTGTCACAGTTACATTTTCTGATTTTTCAAAGTTCATTTTGAATTTCTTTCATTGAAATGCAAGAGTTGGAATATTTCAGTAAATTTTCGGTGGAAGATAGAAAAAGTAATGCCAAACTTGATGAATATTTTCCCGGAAGATAAAAGTTCTAGTTCAATTTAAATTTTCTCAACGAAGTGAAGAAAAGTTCAAGTTCTCTTCTGAATTTTACCAAAGAACACACTTCAATTCTAATTTCACCAGAGAAAATAAAAAATCTTCCAGTTCAGTTCTTTATTTCACAAAGACATAAAGAAGTTTAAAGTTCAATTCTAAATTTTTCGATGGAAGATGGAAAAAGTAATACCATACTTGTGAATATTTTCACGGAAGATAAAAAGTTCTAGTTCAATTTAAAATTTTCTCAACGAAGTGAAGAAAAGTTCAAGTTCACTACTGAATTTTACCAAAGAACATAATTCAATTCTAATTTCTCCAGAGAAAATAAAAATCTTCCACTTAAGTTCTTATTTCACAAAGACATAAGAAATTTAAAGTTAAATTCTAATTTTTTCGGTGGAAGATTAGAAAAAGTAATACTATACTTGTGAATATTTTCACGGAAGATACTTGTGAATATTTTCACGGAAGATAAAAAGTTCTAGTTCAATTTAAAAATTTTCTCAACGAAGTGAAGAAAAGTTCAAGTTCTCTACTGAATTTTACCAAAGAAAACATTTCAATTCTAATTTCTCCAGAGAAAATAAAAATCTTCCACTTAAGTTCTTTATTTCACAAAAGATATAAAGAAATTTAAAGTTCAATTCTAAATTTTTCAGTGGAAGATAGAAAAGGTAATACCATACTTGTGAATATTTTCACGGAAGATAAAAAGTTCTAGTTCAATTTAAAATTTTCTCAACGAAGTCAAGGAAAGTTCAAGTTCTCTTCTGAATTTTCTCAATGAGAAAGAAATTAGTCATTGATCATTTCTATTTTTCCAAATAATATAAAAATTTTCCACTTTAGTTCAGATCTGTCTCGAAGAGATGAAAAATTTAAAATGCTGTTCTAAATTTTTTCACTGAAGATAAAAAGTTCAAGTTCTCTTCGGAATTTTACCAAAGAACACAATTCAATTCTAATTTCTCCAGAGAAAACGAAAATCTTCCACTTCGTTCTTTATTTCACAAAGACATAAAGAAATTTAGAGTTCAATTCTAAATTTTTCGGTGGAAGATAGAAAAAGTAATACCATACTTGTGAATATTTTCACGGAAGATAAAAAAGTTCTAGTTCAATTTTAAATTTTCTTAACGAAGTATAGGAAAGTTCAAGTTCTCTACTGAATTTTACCAAAGAACACAATTCAATTCTAATTTCTCCAGAGAAAACAAAAATCTTCCACTTAAGTTCTATATTTCACAAAGACAAAGAAATTTAAAGTTCAATTCTAAATTTTTCGGTGGAAGATAGAAAAAGTAATACTATACTTGTGAATATTTTCACGGAAGATAAAAAGTTCTAGTTCAATTTTAGATTTTCTCAACGAAGTGAAGGAAAGTTCTAGTTCTCTACTGAATTTTACCAAAGAACACAATTCAATTCTAATTTATCCAGAGAAAATAAAAATCTTCCACTTAAGTTCTATATTTCACAAAGACATAAAGAAATTTAAAGTTCAATTCTAAATTTTTCGGTGGAAGATAGAAAAAGTAATACCATACTTGTGAATATTTTTCCCGGAAGATAAAAAAGTTCTAGTTCAATTTAAAATTTTCTCAACGAAGTGAAGAAAAAGTTCAAGTTCTTCTGAATTTTACCAAAGAACACACTTCAATTCTAATTTCACCAGAGAAAATAAAAATCTTCCACTTCAGTTCTTTATTTCACAAAGACATAAAGAAATTTAAAGTTCAATTCTAAATTTTTCGGTGGAAGATAGAAAAAGTAATACCATACTTGTGAATATTTTCACGGAAGATAAAAAGTTCTAGTTCAATTTAAAATTTTTCTCAACGAAGTCAAGGAAAGTTCAAGTTCTCTTCTGAATTTTCTCAATGAAAAAGAAATTAGTCATTGATCATTTCTATTTTTTCAAATAATATAAAAATTTTCCACTTTAGTTCAGATCTGTCTCGAAGAGATGAAAAATTTAAAATACTGTTCTAAATTTTTCACTGAAGATAAAAAAGTTCAAGTTCTCTTCGGAATTTTACCAAAGAACACAATTCAATTCTAATTTCTCCAGAGAAAAACAAAAATCTTCCACTTCAGTTCTTTATTTCACAAGGACATAAAGAAATTTAAAGTTCAATTCTAAATTTTTCGGTGGAAGATAGAAAAGTAATACCATACTTGTGATTATTTTCCCGGAAGATAAATAGTTCTAGTTCAATTAAAATTTTCTCAACGAAGTGAAGAAAAAGTTCAAGTTCTCTACTGAATTTTACCAAAGAACACACTTCAATTCTAATTTCTCTAGAGAAAACAAAAATCTTCCACTTAAGTTCTTTATTTCACAAAGACATAAAGAAATTTTTAAAGTTCAATTCTAAATTTTTTCGGCGGGAGATAGAAAAATTAATACCATGCTTGTGAATATTTTCACGGAAGATAAAAAGTTCTAGTTCAATTTAAAATTTTCTCAACGAAGTGAAGAAAAGTTCAAGTTCTCTACTGAATTTTACCAAAGAACACAATTCAATTCTAATTTCACCAAAGAAAATAAAAATCTTCCACTTAAGTTCTTTATTTCAAAAAGTCATAAAGAAATTTAAAGTTCAATTCTAAATTTTTCGGTGGAAGATAGAAAAAGTAATACCATACTTGTGAATATTTTCACAAAAGATAAAAAGTTCTAGTTCCATTTAAAATTTTCTCAACGAAGTGAAGAAAAGTTCAAGTTCTCTGCTGAATTTTACCAAAGAACACAATTCAATTCTATTTCACCAGAGAAAATAAAAATCTTCCACTTAAGTTCTTGATTTCACAAAGACATAAAGAAATTTAAAGTTCAATTCTAAATTTTTCGGTGGAAGATAGAAAAAGTAATACCATACTTGTGAATATTTTCCCGGAAGATAAAAAGTTCTAGTTCAATTTTCTTCACTTCTCAACGAAGTGAAGAAAAATTCAAGTTTTTTTCTGAATTTTACCAAAGAACACAATTCAATTCTAATTTCACCAGAGAAATAAAAAATCTTCCACTTCAGTTCTTTATTTCACAAAGACATAAAGAAATTTAAAGTTCAATTCTAAATTTTCGGTGGAAGATAGAAAAAGTAATACCATACTTGTGAATATTCTCTCGAAGAGATGAAAAATTTAAAATACTGTTCCAAATTTTTCACAGAAGATAAAAAAAGTTCAAGTTCTCTTCGGAATTTTACCAAAGAACACAATTCAATTCTAATTTCTCCAGAGAAAATAAAAATCTTCCACTTCAGTTCTTTATTTTACAAAGACATAAAGAAATTTAAAGTTCAATTCTAAATTTTTCGGTGGAAGATAGAAAAAGTAATACCATACTTGTGAATATTTTCCCGGAAGATAAAAAGTTTTAGTTCAATTTAAAATTTTCTCAACGAAGTGAAGAAAAGTTCAAGTTCTCTTCTGAACTTTACCAAAGAAAACACTTCAATTCTAATTTCTCTAGAGAAAACAAAAAATCTTCCACTTAAGTTCTATATTTCACAAAGACATAAAGAAATTTAAAGTTCAATTCTAAATTTTTCGGTGGAAGATAGAAAAAGTAATACTATACTTGTGAATATTTTCACGGAAGATAAAAAGTTCTAGTTCAATTTTAAATTTTCTCAACGAAGTGAAGGAAAGTTCAAGTTCTCTACTGAATTTTACCAAAGAACACAATTCAATTCTAATTTATTCAGAGAAAATAAAAATCTTCCACTTAAGTTCTATATTTCACAAAGACATAAAGAAATTTAAAGTTCAATTCTAATTTTTCGGTGGAAGATAGAAAAAGTAATACCATACTTTGTGAATATTTTCCCGGAAGATAAAAAGTTCTAGTTCAATTTAAAATCTTCTCAACGAAGTGAAGAAAAGTTCAAGTTCTCTTCTGAATTTTACCAAAGAACACACTTCAATTCTAATTTCACCAGAGAAAATAAAAATCTTCCACTTCAGTTCTTTATTTCACAAAGACATAAAGAAATTGAAAGTTCAATTCTAAATTTTTCGGTGGAAGATAGACAAAGTAATACCATGCTTGTGAATATTTTCACGGAAGATAAAAAGTTCTAGTTCAATTTAAAATTTTCTCAACGAAGTGAAGAAAAGTTCAAGTCCGCTACTGAATTTTACCAAAGAACACAATTCAATTCTAATTTATCCAGAGAAAATAAAATTCTTCCACTTAAGTTCTTTATTTTACAAAAGACATAAAGAAATTTAAAGTTCAATTCTAATTTTCGGTGGAAGATAGAAAAAAAGTTAATACAATACTTGTAAATATTTTCACGGAAGATAAAAAGTTCTAGTTCAATCTAAATTTTTCTCAGTGAAGTGAAGAAAAGTTCAAGTTCTCTACTGAATTTTACCAAAGAACACATTCAATTCTAATTTCTCCAGAGAAAATAAAAATCTTCCACTTAAGTTCTTTATTTCACAAAGACATAAAGAAATTTAAAGTTCAATTCTAAAATTTTTCGGTGGAAGATAGAAAAAGTAATACCATACTTGTGAATTTTTTCACTGAAGATAAAAAGTTCTAGTTCAATTTCAAATTTTCTCAACGAAGTCAAGGAAAGTTTCAAGTTCTCTTCTGAATTTTCTCAATGAAAAAGAAATTAGTCATTGATCATTTCTATTTTTTCAAATAATATAAAAATTTTTCCACTTTAGTTCAGATCTGTCTCGAAGAGATGAAAAAATTAAAATACTGTTCTAAATCTTTCACTGAAGATAAACAAGTTCAAGTTCTCTTCGGAATTTTACCAAAGAACACAATTCAATTCTTAATTTCTCCAGAGAAAACAAAAATCTTCCACTTCAGTTCTTTATTTCACAAGGACATAAAGAAATTTAAAGTTCAATTCTAAATTTTTCGGTGGAAGATAGAAAAAGTAATACCATACTTGTGATTATTTTCCCGGAAGATAAATAGTTCTAGTTCAATTAAAATTTTCTCAACGAAGTGAAGAAAAGTTCAAGTTCTCTACTGAATTTTACCAAAGAACACACTTCAATTCTAATTTCACCAGAGAAAATAAAAATCTTCCACTTCAGTTCTTTATTTCACAAAGACATAAAGAAATTGAAAGTTCAATTCTAAATTTTTCGGTGGAAGATAGACAAAGTAATACCATGCTTGTGAATATTTTCACGGAAGATAAAAAGTTCTAGTTCAATTTAAAATTTTCTCAACGAAGTGAAGAAAAGTTCAAGTCCGCTACTGAATTTTACCAAAGAACACAATTCAATTCTAATTTATCCAGAGAAAATAAAATTCTTCCACTTAAGTTCTTTATTTTACAAAGACATAAAGAAATTTAAAGTTCAATTCTAATTTTTCGGTGGAAGATAGAAAAAGTAATACAATACTTGTAAATATTTTCACGGAAGATAAAAAGTTCTAGTTCAATCTAAATTTTCTCAGTGAAGTGAAGAAAAGTTCAAGTTCTCTACTGAATTTTACCAAAGAACACATTCAATTCTAATTTCTCCAGAGAAAATAAAAATCTTCCACTTAAGTTCTTTATTTCACAAAGACATAAAGAAATTTAAAGTTCAATTCTAAATTTTTCGGTGGAAGATAGAAAAAAGTAATACCATACTTGTGAATTTTTTCACTGAAGATAAAAAGTTCTAGTTTCAATTTCAAATTTTCTCAACGAAGTCAAGGAAAGTTTCAAGTTCTCTTCTGAATTTTCTCAATGAAAAAGAAATTAGTCATTGATCATTTCTATTTTTCCAAATAATATAAAAATTTTCCACTTTAGTTCCGATCTGTCTCGAAGAGATGAAAAATTTAAAATACTGTTCTAAATCTTTCACTGAAGATAAAAAAGTTCAAGTTCTCTTCGGAATTTTACCAAAGAACACAATTCAATTCTAATTTCTCCAGAGAAAAACAAAATCTTCCACTTCAGTTCTTTATTTCACAAAGACATAAAGAAATTTAAAGTTCAATTCTAAATTTTTTTCGGTGGAAGATAGAAAAAGTAATACCATACTTGTGAATATTTTCCCGGAAGATAAAAAGTTCTAGTTCAATTTAAAATCTTCTCAACGAAGTGAAGAAAAGTTCAAGTTCTCTTCTGAATTTTACCAAAGAACACACTTCAATTCTAATTTCACCAGAGAAAATAAAAAATCTTCCACTTCAGTTCTTTATTTCACAAAGACATAAAGAAATTGAAAGTTCAATTCTAAATTTTTCGGTGGAAGATAGACAAAGTAATACCATGCTTGTGAATATTTTCACGGAAGATAAAAAGTTCTAGTTCAATTTAAAATTTTCTCAACGAAGTGAAGAAAAGTTCAAGTCCGCTACTGAATTTTACCAAAGAACACAATTCAATTCTAATTTATCCAGAGAAAATAAAAAATTCTTCCACTTAAGTTCTTTATTTTACAAAGACATAAAGAAATTTAAAGTTCAATTCTAATTTTCGGTGGAAGATAGAAAAAGTAATACAATACTTGTAAATATTTCACGGAAGATAAAAAGTTCTAGTTCAATCTAAAATTTTCTCAGTGAAGTGAAGAAAAGTTCAAGTTCTCTACTGAATTTTACCAAAGAACACATTCAATTCTAATTTCTCCAGAGAAAATAAAAATCTTCCACTTAAGTTCTTTATTTCACAAAGACATAAAGAAATTTAAAGTTCAATTCTAAATTTTTCGGTGGAAGATAGAAAAAGTAATACCATACTTGTGAATTTTTTTCACTGAAGATAAAAAGTTCTAGTTCAATTTCAAATTTTCTCAACGAAGTCAAGGAAAGTTCAAGTTCTCTTCTGAATTTTCTCAATGAAAAAGAAATTAGTCATTGATCATTTCTATTTTTTCAAATAATATAAAAAATTTTCCACTTTAGTTCAGATCTGTCTCGAAGAGATGAAAAATTTAAAATACTGTTCTAAATCTTTCACTGAAGATAAACAAGTTCAAGTTCTCTTCGGAATTTTACCAAAGAACACAATTCAATTCTAATTTCTCCAGAGAAAACAAAAATCTTCCACTTCAGTTCTTTATTTCACAAGGACATAAAGAAAATTAAAGTTCAATTCTAAATTTTTTCGGTGGAAGATAGAAAAAGTAATACCATACTTGTGATTATTTTCCCGGAAGATAAATAGTTCTAGTTCAATTTAAAATTTTCTCAACGAAGTGAAGAAAAGTTCAAGTTTCTCTACTGAATTTTACCAAAGAACACACTTCAATTCTAATTTCACCAGAGAAAATAAAAATCTTCCACTTCAGTTCTTTATTTCACAAAGACATAAAGAAATTGAAAGTTCAATTCTAAATTTTTCGGTGGAAGATAGACAAAGTAATACCATGCTTGTGAATATTTTCACGGAAGATAAAAAGTTCTAGTTCAATTTAAAATTTTCTCAACGAAGTGAAGAAAAGTTCAAGTCCGCTACTGAATTTTACCAAAAAAACACAATTCAATTCTAATTTATCCAGAGAAAATAAAATTCTTCCACTTAAGTTCTTTATTTTACAAAGACATAAAGAAATTTAAAGTTCAATTCTAATTTTTCGGTGGAAGATAGAAAAAGTAATACAATACTTGTAAATATTTTCACGGAAGATAAAAAGTTCTAGTTCAATCTAAAATTTTCTCAGTGAAGTGAAGAAAAGTTCAAGTTCTCTACTGAATTTTACCAAAGAACACATTCAATTCTAATTTCTCCAGAGAAAATAAAAATCTTCCACTTAAGTTCTTTATTTCACAAAGACATAAAGAAATTTAAAGTTCATTCTAAATTTTTCGGTGGAAGATAGAAAAAGTAATACCATACTTGTGAATTTTTTCACTGAAGATAAAAAGTTCTAGTTCAATTTCAAATTTTCTCAACGAAGTCAAGGAAAGTTCAAGTTCTCTTCTGAATTTTCTCAATGTCAAAAAGAAATTAGTCATTGATCATTTCTATTTTTCCAAATAATATAAAAAATTTTCCACTTTAGTTCCGATCTGTCTCGAAGAGATGAAAAATTTAAAATACTGTTCTAAATCTTTCACTGAAGATAAAAAAGTTCAAGTTCTCTTCGGATTTTACCAAAGAACACAATTCAATTCTAATTTCTCCAGAGAAAACAAAAATCTTCCACTTCAGTTCTTTATTTCACAAAGACATAAAGAAATTTAAAGTTCAATTCTAAATTTTTCGGTGGAAGATAGAAAAAAGTAATACCATACTTGTGAATATTTTCCCGGAAGATAAAAAGTTCTAGTTCAATTTAAAATTTTCTCAACGAAGTGAAGAAAAGTTCAAGTTCTCTACTGAATTTTACCAAAGAACACACTTCAATTCTAATTTCTCTAGAGAAAACAAAAATCTTCCACTTAAGTTCTTTATTTCACAAAGACATAAAGAAATTTAAAGTTCAATTCTAAATTTTTCGGCAGGAGATAGAAAAATTAATACCATACTTGTGAATATTTTCACGGAAGATAAAAAGTTCTAGTTCAATTTAAAATTTTCTCAACGAAGTGAAGGAAAGTTCAAGTTCTCTACTGAATTTTACCAAAGAACACAATTCAATTCTAATTTCACACAAAGAAAATAAAAATCTTCCACTTCAGTTCTTTATTTCAAAAAGTCATAAAGAAATTTAAAGTTCAATTCTAAATTTTTCGGTGGAAGATAGAAAAAGTAATACCATACTTGTGAATATTTTCACGGAAGATAAAAAGTTCTAGTTCAATTTAAAATTTTCTAAACGAAGTGAAGAAAAGTTCAAGTTCTCTACTGAATTTTACCAAAGAACACAATTCAATTCTAATTTCACCAGAGAAATTAAAAATCTTCCACTTAAGTTCTTGATTTCACAAAGACATAAAGAAATTTAAAGTTCAATTCTAAATTTTTCGGTGGAAGATAGAAAAAAGTAATACCATACTTGTGAATATTTTCCCGGAAGATAAAAAGTTCTAGTTCAATTTTCTTCACTTCTCAACGAAGTGAAGAAAAATTCAAGTTCTCTTCTGAATTTTACCAAAGAACACAATTCAATTCTAATTTCACCAGAGAAAATAAAAATCTTCCACTTCAGTTCTTTATTTCACAAAGACATAAAGAAATTTAAAGTTCAATTCTAAATTTTTCGGTGGAAGATAGAAAAAGTAATACCATACTTGTGAATATTTTCTCGAAGAAATGAAAAATTTAAAATACTGTTCCAAATTTTTCACAGAAGATAAAAAAGTTCAAGTTATCTTCGGAATTTTACCAAAGAACACAATTCAATTCTAATTTCTCCAGAGAAAATAAAAATCTTCCACTTCAGTTCTTTATTTCACAAAGACATAAAGAAATTTAAAGTTCAATTCTAAATTTTTCGGTGGAAGGTAGAAAAAGTAATACCATACTTGTGAATATTTTCCCGGAAGATAAAAAGTTCTAGTTCAATTTAAAATTTTCTCAACGAAGTGAAGAAAAGTTCAAGTTCTCTTCTGAACTTTACCAAAGAACACACTTCAATTCTAATTTCTCTAGAGAAAACAAAAATCTTCCACTTAAGTTCTTTATTTCACAAACACATAAAGAAATTTAAAGTTCAATTCTAAATTTTTCGGCGGAGATAGAAAAATTAATACCATACTTGTGAATATTTTCACGGAAGATAAAAAGTTTTAGTTCAATTTAAAATTTTCTCAACGAAGTGAAGAAAAGTTCAAGTTCTCTACTGAATTTTACCAAAGAACACAATTCAATTCTAATTTCACCAGAGAAAATAAAAATCTTCCACTTAAGTTCTTTATTTCACAAAGTCATAAAGAAATTTAAAGTTCAATTCTAAATTTTTCGGTGGAAGATAGAAAAAGTAATACCATACTTGTGAATATTTTCCCGGAAGATAAAAAGTTCTAGTTCAATTTACAATTTTCTCAACGAAGTGAAGAAAAGTTCAAGTTCTCTTCTGAATTTTAGTAAAGAACACAATTCAATTCTAATTTCACCAGAGAAAAATAAAAATCTTCCACTTCAGTTCTTTATTTCACAAGGACATAAAGAAATTTAAAGTTCAATTCTAAATTCTTCGGTGGAAGATAGAAAAAGTAATACCATACTTGTGAATATTTTCACGGAAGATTAAAAGTTCTAGTTCAATTTAAAATTTTCTCAACGAAGTGAAGAAAAGTACAAGTTCTCTTCTGAACTTTACCAAAGAACACACTTCATTCTAATTTCTCCAGAGACAATAAAAATCTTCCACTTCAGTTTTAAGTTCCCCAATGAAATAAAGAAATTAAAGTTCTATTCTAAATTTTTTGATGAAAGATAGAAAAAGTAATACTATGATTGTGATTATTTTCCATGAAGATCAAAAGTTTCACTTTATTTATAATTTTTCTTAAATTCAGTTCTGATTTTTCTCAAAGAGATGAAAATTTAAAGTTCTGTTCCAAAATTTTTCATAGAAGATAGAAAAAAGTTATACATTGATTGTGAATATTCAACGTGAAGATAAGGAACTCAACTTTAATTCAGGGTTTTCTCGAAGAAGTGCAAAATGTTCAAGTTCTCTTCTGAATTTTCTTAAAGAAGAGAAAAAAGTTAGCTCAATTCTGAATTTTACCAATGAAAATGAAAAAACCTTCCACTTCAGTTCATAGTTTCTCAAAGACATAAAAAATTTAAAGTTCAGTTCTAAAATTTTTTGTAGAAGATAGGAAAAGTTTATACTATGATTGTGTTTATTTTTCAGTGAAGATAAAAAGTTTCACTTTAATTCTAATTTTCTTAAATTCAGTTCCGATTATTTGCAAAGAGATGAAAAATTTAAAGTTCTGTTCCAAATTTTTCATAGAAGATAGAAAAAGTTATACATTGATTTTGAATCTTCGACATGAAGATAAGGTGCATCACTTTAATTCTGAGTTTTCTCAAAGAAGTGCAAAATGTTCAAGTTCTCTTCTGAATTTTCTTAAAGAAGTGAAAAAAAGTTAGCTCAATTCTGAATTTTTACCAATGAAAATGAAAAAAGCTTCCACTTCAGTTCTTAATTTCTCAAAGACATAAAAAATTCAAAGTTCTCTTCTAATTTTTCCAAGAAATAAAAAAGGTTCCACTTCAGTTCTGGTTCTTTCTCAAAGAGATGGAAAATTTAAAGTTCTATTCTAATTTTAAATTAAATTTTAGCTCCTTTGTCTTATGGATTTACCCCTCAAATTTTTAAATTAGAAAATGAGTGACTCGTTCTATTATTAAAGACAATCATTCAAACTCGTTCATCTAACCTCCAAAACAATAGGTTAGGTTAGGTATAAATAAATATTAATAAATAAATAGAAACATTTCTACATGTTTAAGTTAGGTTAGGTTAGGTTAACTTATCATGAGCGCTCATGATAAGTTAACCTAACCTTTTCTGGCGAGTATGGTAAGGTTAGGTTAGGCTAGATTAAGTTAGGTTAGATTAGGTTAGGTTAAGTTAGGTTAGGTTAGCCTACGTACGCTTCACTTAGGTTAGCTTAGGTTAGGTGAGAGACAGGCAAAAAGTTAGGTGTATGATTAGGTTAGGTTAGGTTAGATTAAGTTAGGTTAGGTTAAGTTAGGTTAGGCTAGGTTAGTCTACGTACAGGTTAGGTTAGCTAGTAAACATTTCTCCATGTTTAACTTAGGTTAGGTTAGGTTAACTTATCATGAGCGCTCATGATAAGCTAACCTAGCCTAACTAAAGCATGGTACAAAGTTGACCTTGGTGGATTTTCCGGCGAGTATGGTTAGGTTAGGTTAGGCTAGATCAAGTTAGGTTAGGTTAGGTTAAGTTAGGTTAGCCTACGTACGCGCAAGTACGTAGGCTAACCTAACCTAACCTAACTTAACCTAACCTAACCTGACTGTTGTCAACAGCATGTATCAATTTAAAACACCCTTCAGATCGTTTCTGTGTGGTCCCTCGATGTCGGGGAAAACAACACTTTTAGCTAAAATAATTCAAAATTGCGATAAAATGTTTTTGGAAAAGCCGAAAAAAATCTACTATTGCTATAGTATTTGGCAGGAGTCCTATGATAAAATAAAAGCTATTGCCACAACCATACCAATACAATTCATACGGGGACTTGATGTTTTCAATAGTATTGAACCGAACTCGTGGCTGATTATTGATGATTTGGCTGAATCCATTGAACAGTTCTCACAGGAAATGCTACAACTGTTCACCGTTCGCTCCCACCATGAACACATTTCCATAACCCTAGTTCTACACAATCTGTTTCATCAGAGCAAATGTATGCGAACCCTTGCTTTGAATTGCACAATCTATATTATCTATCGAGTTGTTCGTGATTCTAGCTCGCTCATAACTCTCAATAAACAGATATACCCCGGCGCCCCAAAATTTCTGTTGTCAGCGTACACTCAGGCGAATAGCAAGCCCTACGGTTACATTTTGCTGGATCTTAATCAGAGCACACCCGAGGATCTACGTGTAGTCACCGACATTTTCGACAATGAAATTACAGTATATCTTCCGGTGAACAGTAGAAAAGACTATTAGTTGCCATTATGACACTGAAGAAACTACACGAACAACGGCATTTATTTTCCGTTTTAAGCACTTCAAAACCCTTGCTTAGGAAGGCTATACTCAAACATGGGGTTGACAATGATTTCATTAATCTAATATCTGAACTTTGTTTAAATTTAAACTGAGGGCAATGTTCAACTGCCAGAAGGTGTTAGACAACAGACAAAGCAACATCGTTCCACTGTACGCGCCTTGGCTTGTAAAAACAAGGGGAAAATTTTTAAGAGAAAACGGCTCCTTCAAGCGGGCGGTAGCTTTTTTCACACTTTTACTGCCAATAATTGCAGGACTTGTAAACAGTTTTCTCTAGAGAGAGAGAGAGAATGGCTAAACCCTATAAATTGACACCATTTGAACTTGTCCTCTCGCCCGTCGAACATTTTGAAGACAATCTAAGCAAATTCATTAATGATAAGAATATTGCCGATGACAAAAAACTGCTTTTACTTCAAGATGCATTGCGACGTATGGACAAACATAAACCATATCGTGAGAAACCCACCGTCGCCACTGATCCCTCTAAACAGGAAACATCTCCTCAAGATTCTGCAGCACTGCAATCAAAGGAGAAGGAATTGGATTCAATTGTATAAAAAATTGGAAACCTATTGCCACTCTCCTATCGAGAACAGAGTAAAAGAGTATTATCATGTTTCATGGAAACTGCTGATGAACATCAAGTTCAAGTCGATAGCACAGGGAAACGAATTATAATTCAGGGAAAAAGTTATAATCTAGTTGATTTAATTTGTGATATGGTGACGAATCGTAAAGGACTTTTATCCTTTGACAATAATCTATACACCTTTCTAAGTGTATCAAACTTTCCCAAAAGTCTTACTGGCAATAAGCAAATTCTAAAGAAACTAAGAGAATATAGTCCCCAACAACACCAACACCAATATCATTTAAAAAAGAAGAAGAAGATTCAATATTTGAAAATACTAGCACCACTGATTTTACAACACCTGTGGCTGCTTGTCAAAAGCGAAGACGAATTGATTCACCCTCCAGTGTGCAAAAGGGGAGTGGACATTACACTACGTGCTTGCGTTCAAAATGGATGAAGTTCTGAAAGGTGTCTATGAAAATATTGGTGAAGCGGGAAGTTTAAGTTCTCCCAAAACGCTTTCTAAAGCTGTCTCCGGCACCACCACCACATTGAAAAAAGCAAAAGAGTATCTAGAGAATGAAGCGAGTTACACACTGCAGCGGAATCACAGGCTTCGCGGCAAACAATATCGACAAACTAAAGCCTTTTTCCCTCTGCATATAATGCAAACGGATCTTTTAACTTTAGACGCAGTTCAACGGCGTCACAATGCACCCTACAAATATATTCTGGTGGCAATCAGTGTCTTTAGTCGCTATGCCTATGCCATTCCACTGCGATCAAAGAGAGGTGTTGAAGTTGCTCGGACCATTGAAAAGTATTCTAGAACAGGATTCGTATAGAAAAATTCAATCGGATCATGGCAGTGAATTTGTTATTCCCCATGTGCAAAAGGTTCTTTTGAAAATATAATACAATACTTATCATAGTCACAGTCCGATAAAGGCTGCATTGGCTGAACGACTAATAAGAACGATTCGTCTATTAATTTCAAGATATTGTACCCTGAAAATACACCGGCTTTTATTCATGATTTAGATAAAATCATGCAGATATACAACCATCGACCTCATCGATCTCTGTCCAACTCAAGCCCTCGGGATGTTCACTACAATGAAAATACATTTGATGCTTTTCTAAAGCAATACTCCAAGGGTGAAAAAGAAAAAAAAATGTGAAGAAGAAATTCAATGTTGGTGATACTGTTCGAATTAATACAACCACCAATATTTTTGAAAAGGGGAAATTATTTATGGAGCACCGAACTTTTTAAAGTGTCCAAATCCTGGACACCAAGCCCACGACATATCGTCTGCGAGACACCAAAGATGATGAGATTCTCGGCGGTTTTTATGAATATGAACTGCAAATAGTTAGAAACACTAGTGAAATTTATCAAATTGAAAAGATATTAAAGAGTCGTACACGCCATGGCAAGAGACAGTTGCTTGTTCGCTGACTATGATACAACTCAGATTTTGATTCTTGGGTCAGTGCTGAAGACATTGACAATGCCCAATGATTTCTATGTAACTTTCATGTCCATGTTTCCGATCCTCTCTACAATGACTTGAATAGAACAAGTGATTTTTAGACGAAACTCTCCCCCACCATCAAATTCGATGACAATAGAAAGAGTGAAGTGGCTCTTGTCGACTGTATTATCAAAAATACCTACGACATCCTGAGAAAAGATCGTAAATATGATATAAAAATTAGACCCTATGATTGGCCGCCACCATCCTCAAGTGATCAAGAACAAATTCAAAAAATCAATTGGATGGATTATCCATACATTGAATTACCCTACGAGAAACTCACCTGTATGAATGATTTATGTCGTTCTATTAATAAAAGAATTTCCGCTCATAAAAAAGGAGCTTTTCATTTCAACTATTCAAAGAAGGGGGTAAGATCTACATTAGTTCACCTATTGCCAACGAAAAGGTTATTCTCAATGATAATCTAAAGGATCTTCTTGGTATTAAGCTCAATATAATCAACGGTAAAAGTGCCGGAAACACTAATTTCATTTTTGCTGACTATCCGCCTGCCTTCTCCACAGACACCTGTATATTTCTCTATGCTTCATTTGTGGAAACATCTCGGGTTGGTAATTCAAATGTTCCCCTCCTACGAGTTCTTGAACGAAAAACCAATCAAAAACACTTCCTATTTGGGAACTCTGTCAGTTAACACTAAGAACCGAATTGGGCGATCCCATAGCAATTTCAAAAGGTTTGGCTGTGATTACATGCCATTTTCGACCCTTCGTTCAAAAGCAAGATGTCTAATAAAAAAGTGGTATTCACTTGTCCTGATATTGACTGCTATGTTAATACTCTTGGCCCAAGACAACAGGGCAATGGAATGGACTATTACAAAGGTCGCTCGTCAATGTCTGGCTACGGTCTTGGCAGTTGGTTTGCTAAGCTCTTTCGCTCTTCACTACCACTGGCTAGAAAATATCTTGTACCGGCTGCGACAGATTTTGCATCCTCTACACTATACGATTGGGGCTCTGGCAAGGATTTTAAAAAAAGTGCTTCGGAAAATCTTAGGTCCAGTGCGCGAACCCTTGGCGAGAGATTAAAACAAAATGGAAAGGCTTAAAAAGGTCAAGAAACAATGCATCACTCATCAGTCTCCACTCAGGTCGGAAACGAAAGACATCATCCCTCCTGTCAAAGAAAAGAAGGAAAAAGCCGACACGTGCTGTAAACAGAAGAAGAAGTCCCAGGAAGAAAATTGTTAGATCGAAACTAGATTTCTTCTCCTAAAATGTCCTACCTACCGCACAAGGATTCTCAACCTTCAATCACCGCCTCATTGAATCTATTCAATGCTGAAAATGTTGATGTGATTGTCAAGCATGGATACTATGAACAATTTTATCCACAAACAACCCCTCTCCGATAATATCCACTTTCAAATTTATTCCAATGAAGACTACTTTATGGACATGTCTCCAACATTTATAGATTTGCAAATGAAAGTCCGGAAATCCGATAATACAATGCCAATTCGGGCCGATGGAATATCCTATGAAATTGTATATTACATAATTCATTTCGTCAAATTAGTGTCTACATCAATGGCACGCTGGTGAGCACAAGCAACAATCTCTCAAATTATACAAGCTATATGCAATTCATGCTGTTGACACCCAAGTCATACAAGGAATTGAGAGGCACCTCCAATGGATATGAATATATTACTAATACTGATAGTACAGATGCACTCAAAAATGCTACAACTAGTGAATTACATCTAGTTGGAAAAATATATCATGAAATATTTAATATACCCCAATGGCTGCCACCCAATGTTAAAGTGGATATAAAACTAACGCTTGCACCCTCCAATTTCATATTGAGAAAAGAACTTGCAGCCAATCCTGATGTAAGTCTCTCCCCTCACCTCGGCAATACTTCATGTACGCAAACAACAGGTCATGAGTTCAGTTGCTTTGGCAGTGGAAAAACTGAGAACCAATGGAAATAATATTAAACTTCTTGTTCCTCATACAATCACCAATCAACGTCATATTGCCATGGGCTCACGCACCTTCACCGATTCATCCTTTATCAACGGTGAAATTCCGTCAAAACTCGCTTTGGCATTTGTAAAAAGCGCCAGTGCAATAGGATCGTGGACTGAATGCCCACATAAATTCGAGATGTTTGGACTTTCATCTCTTGTGTGCAAAGTAAACGGCATCCCACTCTACAATCTATCTTTTGATAAATCCTATAGAACATTGTATGACTTGACCATGCAACCCTAGATCATGACTCTCAACTATTTGAAAATGGTATAACCAAAGATATGTTTGCGAAAACACATGGTATCATTGTACTGGATTTGTCTGGCACACAGGATATGAGTATAGTACGTACAGGGAGTGTGCGTTTAGAGTGTACATTTGCCGATCCATTGGCTGAGAGTATTGCACTAATCTCACTAAATCAATATGAAACCTATTGGGAAATCACTCCCGAAGGCAGTGTTCTACTAGACTTGGCGCCATGAACACCAGTCAAATAATCAATGTATTTAATATGGACCCCTACATGTCCCAGCACAAATCCTATTGTCTACCCTCGGACTTTCTCTGAAAATTCAAAGTGTCAACAATACCTTGATTATTGTTAATAGCAGTCCGTCGACTGTGCTGACGGGTCATTGGCTGTGCATCTTTCAAACAATGAAGACGATTGAATTTTTTGATCCTCTTGGTCTACCCTATACATTCTCTACACGCCTCACATCAGCAACTATATTGAGAGCAGTGGGAAAACTAGTGGGTGCAGGATCTAACGACTAAAAGCTGTGGCTTCCATGCACTACTATATTTTGTGTTCCGATGTCGCGGCTATACTTACAAGCAGTTTCTCCACATTTATGTTGACAATCCACGTCTGAACGACTTTATAGTGGAAAATATCCTCTCAGACCTATACAGTATTGATTTCAGTGCCCTAGGAGTAAAGTGCTTAAAAAATGTTTGTGAATTTGTTTATTAATAAAATGCATGTATATACAACAATGTCTTTAAATATTCACTTTAGATTTCTTCTTCGATGTATAGGCAACTGTCGTGAACCACTAATGCCGGTAAATCATTTGGATTCACTGTATAGGTACTGCATAGCCTCTATGTAATTTACATGGATTACATAATTTGCACTTTTCACTATAGTCATCAATAATTGTACAATTCTCACATTGAGTCCAACTGCCAAGAGTGTACATGCACAATGGGCATATATAGAACATTTTTTTTTTGGTTTCCAATGTCACTTGACTCACTCACAGCTAAAACGAAACTGATCGTTTCCTGCCGATGGATAAATTCAAGGTGGAGGAATGGGGGAAGAGGAGTAACTCTGTGACGTTACCTCTTTCGAATGATGGGGGAGCCAGCTACATTGAATCCATTGGCATGTGTTTTCAAAAGTATATCCACGATATGATTCTGCTTTGTTCCAATTAATATATCAATAAATTGACTATAAGCACTTGAATTACATTTTAAATTTTTCATACAATAGTCCAATGGGGGAGAATCACTCCTCATTATATTTTTAAGTGTTCCCTGACGAGAGAATATCCTGCGTTGAAGAGATAACTTGAGAAAATCATTGTCCAAAATCAAATGTTTTTCCATAAACACTAGATTTGATCTAATTATCTCTTTCTCAAATTTATTCATTTTTCAATCCTTTCACTCTGACTGCTGACTCTAGACTGATCCTGATTCGCTAGCCTAACCTGACCAGAAAAGAAAGGGGAACATTTTTCGATTTCGAAACAATTTTATTGAATAATTACAACAACAACAACAATAGTAAGCATGTACAATTAGCGATAGAGTTTATTGTCTTCGATATGTTTCACCAATGCACTTAAAGCACATTGAAGTCTATTCACATGTGCTATATCAACTTTTGCAGCGAAACATAATTGATCCTCCATTTTAAATTTGCTCAAGGATATCACATATCTGCATATACTTCATCCCATTCCAGACAAAGCCGTGATCCTCTCGTGATTTCCACCGCAATGTTTGGCGCTCTTGTATTTACCATCAACTCCACTATCAACTTCTAAGAGGGTAAACATTCCACTCGTCATCATCAACACACAAATACATATCCAAATGAGTAAAGTCAAAACTGTTCTCACTCCTTTGAATTCTATTCACAGACTAATAAAACAACTAAAGCAAAAATCCTTTCCTCATATTCCCTCCGCCGCTAATATGTAACCAGCTCTCTGATTGGCTGAGAAGGAAACACGTGATCATGTTTCCTAATTCATGGATCATAACATTCGTAAGAAGTGTCATTGACCCTGTTCCCCATTAGACTCAATAATCCAGAAAACATCCATCACAAGTGAGAAAAGTCCTGTTTTTTCATTCTCACTGACAAAAACCATAAAACATCCATAAATTGCTGTACTCGTCGCTGTTTTTTCATTCTCACTGACAACAAACCATAAAACAGACATAAATTACTGTTGACATCCATGAAAAAACATCAAATAAATTGACCAACACACATAACCGTCCAAGAAAACATCCATCAAAGTGAGAATATTCATGTTTTTTTCAAGTGAGAAAAATTCTGTTTTTCCATTCTCACTGACAAAAACCATAAAACATCCATAAAATTGCTGTACTCGTCGATGTTTTTTTTTTCATTCTCACTGACAACGAACCATAAACAGACATAAATTGTTGTTGACATCCATGAAAAAACATCAAATAAATTGACCAACACCCATAATCGTCCAAGAAACATCCATAAAAGTGATAAAATTCATGTTTTTTCAAGTGAGAAAATTCCTGTTTTTTTCATTCTCACTGAGAAAAACCATAAACCACGTGGTAATCGTGGGATCAATTGAGGCCTTTCTACTGGGGGGCTAGTTGCCCTCCAATCACTTTTGAATCTTGAAAAGAGCACTAGAACTGTCGATTTCCAATCTAATTAGCTCCTTTTGAAGTTTATACGACGACCGCTTCCATATGATGTGCCTCTGGGAAAAAAATTAATAAAACATTGGAGCCGTATGGCCTTTACTATGGGAAACGCTATAGCGTTGCCTCTGATAAATTTTAGTATGTCTTCGGATATCAGCAAAGATTTTCCTAATCTTTTCTTCTATCTTTAACTTCGCTTTCGTTTTTGTAACGATTTTGCAAGCAATGATCCCACTAGTACCCAGCGTACATGGAAGTGTACTGTAACACCATCTTCATTACTTTTGCTATTATCGCATTTATGACCAGAATTAATTAGCTAGCTGAATCTCACCGATTATTTTTTTTTTTTTTTGTGGAATAGGAAAAAGAGGACAAACCTGATAGGATCTTACATTAATATCAACATCATTAAAAAGCTCTTGACAACTAAATTTATGTTCTTCAGTCGCAATAAGAGCTAGGCAGACGGGTATTATTTGGGAATAGCCAGCACGGTTCTAGGCTTTTACCCTCCCTCCCTTCCCCGGCGATTATCCCCCGGAAATACCCCTCCGGAAAATTCCCAAGCGGAAAATACTCCTCCCCCCGGAAAATAGCCCCCCCCCATTCCGCCACCCCCCTCGCGGAGAATATCCTCCCCAGAAAATACCCCCGACAAATTCTCCTCCCCCCGCGGAAAATATCCCCCATGGAAAATACCCCCCCCCCCCAAAAAAAAATACCCCCCCCCTAAAAAAATACCCCCCTCCGTGGATAATAAGGCTTGCCAAATTTGAGAATTTATTCGTTTTTTTTTTCCGTAGGGGGAAGGAATTTAGGTACTTGTGTATTATGCACCACTCACTCAAGTTTACGCTGTGTAAAATTTGAGAATACACCGGTTTTTGTTAGTTTTTTCTTTACTTTAGAATAAATTTGGGATATAGATTTCACATTAGGGGGGGAGTATAGTGGTGACAGAATATATGGAAAATGTATAATTAGGGCTATATATTTGCACATAACAGGGGGGAAGGTAAAGGATTTGGATAGTTTGAAGTCAGAAAACAATTCTTTCTATGTATATGGCCACTAAAAAATTACAGAAGAATAGCGAGGTATCTGGAAATTTTGTTAGCTAAAAAAAAAAAAAAATCTCAGTATAAAGATAATGTAAAAATTCATTTAAACTGTTTTTTCAAGTTTTAAATGTTTTTCTTTTCAATGACCGTTTTTCCAAGTATTAAGTACTATTATTAGGTCAATGCAGTAATTCATTTAAGTGTCTTATGATGATCGCTGATATAAGTTTTTGTTATTTGTGCCTTTCATTTGTGTTTATTTTACTGTGTTCATGGCCGTATATTTGTCTTTAAAATATGTCTTTAAAACAGGATTTACTATAACATATCTATGTGAGTTTGCTTCCTACCCTCTTCATTTATTTATGCTCAGGGTCATTTAGCTATTAGCAAACTTGGATAATAGTCTTGGTCAGTTTTATAGCCACATTTCTCCTTTCATTTGAATTTCCGTATTTTTGACGCATTCAGCTTAGTGCATACCATAGGGCTAGTATGTTATGTTGCAGATATATGCTACGTCGCGTGCCAAGAATCGGTAGGCGGTAGTAACTACTACTACTAACAAATCACTGCAGAGCCAAGCCGTCATATGTCAAAACAGTTACGCACGCTCCTTCTCCATCCCTATTCATTAAAAGCCTCCCTATTTACACCCTCCCAGGAAGTTCCCATTTCATTTAAATCTTTCTTTGTGATATCCTCCCACCCCAACCGCGGGCGACCTGCTTTCCTGTTTAGCCCGAGACGGTTGGCCGACAAGGAAAATCTTCGGTAATCTGTCATCCTTCATCCGTAGAACGTGCCCAAACCATCTCAACCTTTCTCTCATAATAGTACTAGAAAGCTATATTGAACCGCGCTTTTCGTAAAGCCTAATATTTTGAAATACTATCAGTCAACCGGGTACCCAGAACAATAACAAGGCAACTCTCTGGAAAACATCTAGCTAATCTTCATCCGCTTTTCGGAGTGTACATGCTTCAGAACCATATCTGTCCACTATCATCACTGTGGCTTCCAGTATTCTAATCTTGGTTTGCAGATTTATCTTCCTATTCTTCCAAACTCGTTTCAACTGTGAAAAAAAAACCAGCCAGAGCCTTGGCTATTCTACTTTTAACATCTTCACTGCTCCCACAGTCTTACTAATAATACTTCCAGGGTAAGTGAAGCTGTCCACCTGATCAATCTTTTATTACCCAATGTCACCTTTTCATATCTCCATTTATTCCTAGCCTTAGCGACTTAGTCTTCTTAACATTAATTTTTTTCAAACCCATTCTAGCACTCTGAACTCACAAAACCTCAAAAGTTCATTCATTTTGCTCACACTTTCAGATGTATGCATACATTATCGGGTAGGGGGGGGGGGAGTTTCTTCTGGGGGGTTTTCCACGGGTAAATTTTCCATGGGGATGATATTTTCCAGGGAGTGAAACTTTCAGGAGAAATTATGCACTGGGGGAATTTGCCAGAATTCTTATACATTTTTTTTTTATATCTCGATTTCTCTTTTTCCGTCTCAATTTTACGCGCGGGGTGGTTAAGAGAGTTATTGTCCGGGTAAATTTTCACCGGGATCGAATTTTCTAGAGGATGTTTCCGTGGGGAGTGGGTTTCTCCATGGAGGTGGGGCCAGATTTCCTGGCATTATTTAAAAACGATCAGAAATAAAAAAAAATTCAACTGAAAGTAAGGAGCAACATCAAAACTTAAAAAAGACAGAAATTATTATGTATTTAAAGGGGTTACCCCCTTCTCAATACCTCGCTCTTTACGCGAACGTTTGAATTTTTTCCTAATTCTTTAAGAATGACTCCTGAAACGCAAGGGCCGTTTAATTAGAACAATAGGCTAAGACGGTTTTTAAAAGTACTAAAAACTTGAGCGTAAAGAGCAAGGTGTTGAGGAGGAGGCAACCCCCTTTATATACGTAATAATTTCTGTTCGTTTTAAGTTTTAAACAAGTAAAATATATCATTTTATGCAATTCTGAAAAAAAAGATAACTTTCACTGCTTTCAAAGTTTGGTAACTACAATTTGTTTGCGTATTATGAAGTGATAACTGTTTTCTTAGCACGTTTTTTCTCAATAGCCCCAAGCATAGCATATATTAGATACGTAACCTAACCTAGCGTAAGTACCTCCCCCCCTAAACCCCCAAAACAATAGTTTAAATATCGTAAACGCAATTAAAACCACGCTTTGCATTGCATTTGTCTATAGCGGTCTCTTGCAGTTAACCCGTCTGGCGGGTTTTTCGTGACTTGTTTCCTTGCTCATATATTATGTTTTATAGGTACTACTTCGTTATACCTACTCTTTTATGTATATCAAACTGTAGACGCGACGAAAAACACGTTTTTTTTACGGGATGATTCAACACGCCGCTGTTAGACCCCGGCGCCGTGCCGGCGGATCGACCGAACGCCGGTGACAAGAGACCCGATCAAAACGCCGCCGAAGTGTCGCAACTCCACCAGCGCGCCGCCGCCGGCAAAGGTGGCGGCATTCGGTTGACTTATAAATTAATTTTGCGGCAATTCTTTATGGCGTCAACCGCAAAGTCGGAGCTTATCCTTCTCGTGTGGTTTAGTATTTCTATTTTCCTGATTAGAAATCAAGCAGGGCTTGCACTATCCCCAAATTTTCGAGTATTTCCCTGAAAATCTATGCGTCACCCCGAAAAAAAAATTTGGTTTCCCGAATCCCCGAAAATCACGCAATCACGATGCTATCCCTAGCGATTTATCACCAGTGACTTTCCCTGCCAAATATTACTTTGCATACCATAATTCTTTACTAATCTCTAGTTCGTTAATGTTCGTCTCTTTTTACTTTGCAGAAAAACCAGACAGATGCAATATGCAATTGCATTGCAACTATTGCAATATACACAGTTCTTCATATGTTGAGAAAAAATATCGTCTTTATGAAATGAGTTTTAAATCATTTCGAATCCAGTTTCCCACTTGCAATTCCTTACATCATTCGTAGCCAAGAATTTTATTTTCAAGCTGAATAGAATAATAGAACGCAACATTCACTACAGTTTGATTTTGAAGATCGAAGATCGTTTCTACAAGTGAATTGTAAGTTTGCAGAATTTTTTTTTTCTTGCTGTTTTAGATAAGAATTTCTTAATGTTTAACACTAAATTATTGAACGCCTGATAGATTAATGAAAATACAATCTTATGTCTGAAAATATTTTACCCCCCCCCCCCCCCCCCCAAAAAAAAACAACCTTCTATTGAGACAAAATTTAGCTATAGACTAAGCTATGCACAAGGTTGGGAATTAAAGATTGAAACGGAAGTTACCCCAAAAATATGATTCATAAAAAAAATTGTAAATTATTGCCTATAGGGGGGGATAGGGGGGCTATCATTTTTAAATGATAATACCTCATTTTTATATTGAAAGCAGGGATGCCAAAAGGATATTTATTTTTTCATTTAAAGCGGAGATGGAAAAAAAATGCTATCAAATTCCCTGCGAAACCATTGAAATATTTTGATAGACCCAGGGCCCCCTATTGGGACTTGTTCATTGTCTTTGGTATTTTGCGATTTCTCATAGGCTACTGGCCTAATCTGGTTTTTGTGTGTGCTCCCTTTTAATTAGATTCTTTGGATCTTATTGAATGCCACGACGAATCTATGACTCAGTTTTCCAATAGTTTGAGGTATATCTAAATAACTTTGCCTTTTTTGTTGTCATCTTCGTACCCCTTTACTCATACCCTCAATTTTTTTTTTTTTTTCCAAGGAAACACTAAGCTGTTTAACGTTATTTCGCGTGTTTGTTTGAACCATATAGTGACCTAGTTAATTATTAAATAAATTATTTTTTTATGTAAAGCTGAGACGGTATCCTAGCAAAGTGGTATCCAGAGGGGGGGGGGGTAGGGAGGTATTACATTTAAATGATAACATCTCGAAGTTTTTTTTTTTAATGAAATCAGGGATGAAAAAAGGTTAACTTTTTTTATTTAAAGCAGAGATGGCATCCTATCAAAATGATGGTATCCATAGGGGGGGGGGGGCATAGGGAGTTATTATATTTAAGTGATAGTACCTTGATATTTTTTTTTACTAAAAGCAGGGATGCCAAAAAGTTAATTATTTTTTTAATTCAAAGCAGAGAAGGTACCCTATCAAGGTGCATGGTATCCAGGGGGGGGGAGGGTAGGGAAGTATTATATTTAAATGATAATATCTTGATTTTTTTTTTTATTGAAAGCGGGGATGCCAAAAAGTTTTTTTTTTATTTAAAGCAGAGACGGTATCCTATCAAAATGGTATCCAGATAGGGGGCGGGGGGGGGGGCCATAGGGAGTTGTTATATTAAGTGATAGAACTTTGATTTTTTTTTTTATTGAAAGCAGGGATGGCCAAAAAGTTATTTTTTTTTTAATTTAAAGCAGAGACGGTATCCTATCAAAATGGTATCCAGAGGGGGCGGGGGGGGGGCATAGGGAGTTATTTATATTTAAGTGATAGTTCTTAGATTTTTTTTTATTGAAAGCAGGGATGCCAAAATTCGAGAACACACCGTTTTTTTTTTTCGTTAGTTTCTTTTCTTCTTTTCTTTAGACATAAATTTGGGCTTTATATTTGCATATTAGGAGGGGGAGGGGTAAATTATAGCGGGTTTGCATGCGAAATGTGTTTGGTACAATTATTCTGCATATTAGAAGGATAGATAAGTGTATTTTAAAGCATAATATACGGCCATGGACACGGTAAAATAACATAAATGAAAGGCACAAATAACATTAAATTTGATCAGCGATTATCATAAAACACTTAAATGAAACACTACATTAACCTAATAATAGTACTTAATACTTGGAAAAAACGGTCATTGAAAAAAAAAACACTTAACACTTGGAAAAACACTTAAATGAAACATTACATTTACTTTACACAGGTTTTTTTATTTTTTTTTTTAGTTAACAAAATTTCCAGATACCTCGCTATTCTTCTGTAATTTTTTAGTGGCCATATACCCAGAAAAAATTGTTTCTGACTTCAAACTATCCAAATACTTACCCTCCCCCCCCCATATGTGCAAATATAGCCCAGAAACAAAATTTGGGCTATATATTTGCACATTAGGGGGGGGGGTAAAGTAGGTACAATTATTCTGCATATTATGAAGTAAGAATTGTTTTATGACTTCAAACTATCCAAATACTTTACCCCCCCCCCCCTTATGTGCAAATATATAGCCCAAATTATGTATTTTCCATATATTCTGTCACTTGTCTTTGTCTTGTCTCATGCTAAGCTGGAAAAAACTAACGAAGAAACCAGTTTTGTTCTAGAAGTTTACACAGCGAAAACTTGAGCGAGTTGCCCATAATACACAAGATCCAAAACTCCTTCCCCTATGGAAATTAAAAAAAAAACTTAAATAAAATTTTCAAATTTAGAAAGCCTTCTTTCCACGGGGGGGAGGGGGTATTTACCGTTGGTAAAGTATTTGGACAGTTTTGAAGTCAGAAAAAATCCAGTATAAAGTAAATGTAATGTTTCATTTAAGTGTTTTTTTTTTCAAGTGTTATGTGTTTTTTTTTTCATTTAAGTGCTTTTTTTTTGATGATCTCTGATAAAAATTTGTGCTTTTCATTAATATTAGTTTACTGTGTTCATGACCGTATATTTGGCTTTAATATACACTTATGTATCTATCTATCTAATATGCAGAATAATTGTACCAAACACATTTTGCATACAGACCCGCTATACTCCCCCCCCCCTAATTCAAATCTATAACCCAAATTTATTTCTAAAGTAACGAAGAAACTAACGAAAAAAAAAACTGGTTTGTTCCTGATTTTACACTGCGTAAACTTGAGTGAGTGGCTCATAATACACAAGTTCCGAAATTCCTTCCCCCAATGAAAATTAAAAAAATAAAACTCAAATAAAATTCTAAAATTGGAAATCCTAATTTTCCACGGAGGAGGGGGGTATTTTCCGCGGGGGGGGGGGGGGGTTAAACACTTAGAACCATAAATAAGTAACCTAACCTAGGTACCTATTTTTGCCCCTTCAACCCCCAAATTAAAACAAAAATAGAAGTTTAAGCATTTTTTACCGAGCGAGCAATACCTCACAAGGCAGCGGAAACATGTTTTTTCATTAGAATTTCATTAGATTCTAGATTCGGTTCCTCGCGTGTTTTCTGGATTCTTAATAAGTACCGATATAAGTTTAGAGCCGCTCCGAAAAAGTTTCTTTCGGACCTATTTTTCAGGTGAACAAATATTTCTTATAGACATAAAATCCAATCAGAAATATTTTCGCCCTTTTTTCTGCCCCATTTTTTTCAGTGGGTGGGGGGATTAGTTCTCCCACCCTATTTTTTATATTAGGGTGCCTTTGTGGTGCCATATTAGAGCGTTAGTTCCCTCACTCTTTTTGTATATTAAGGTGCCTTCGGCCAGGAAGCTACGGATATAAGTACCAAGCAATTCTGGAGAAATATTTTTTTTAGACCTTTTTTAAAAAAACCATATTTTTGGAGAACCGTATTTTTTGTATTACACATTAAGATCCCATGGGCCCAAAGACTTAAGGGTGTAATTTTCATCCCAATTGGGAAAAGGTCGTTTGGCTCTTTTTCTAGGCTCGTTTTTTTTGGGTGGGCCCGTACCCCAAACTATTTTTTGCGGTTCCTTTTGCCCAGGAACTATCGGTTTTTTTAAGCTACACAACTAATAGCCGTTCGGAAAGAAAAGTTTTTGGCACTTTTTCGGGCCTTTTTTTCGGGCCTCTTTCCTAGGTGACCCCACATTTTTCCAATTTTTCGGTCCTCTTCGCCCAGGGACTTTCTGCCACAAAATTTCAACCCAATCGTACAGATAATTCTTTAGTAAATAATATGGGGCCCTTGCCCAAAACCTATTTTTTTTGTGCAATAGGGTCCCCTTAGCCTAGAATCATACATGAGTAAGTGTTCAAGCCGTTCGGAAACCAAAGTTTTTTTTAGCTCTTTTTTGGCCTGATTTTTAGATAAGCAATAGTTCCTTCCTTTTTTTTGCATTTAAGTTGAAAGTGCCACCATTTGGGACAGCTTCAGGCCAATCGTAAAAACAGTTTTGTGGTGTGTTTTGGACGACCTGTGCCCCCGAACCCAGTTTTCTGTACATTAGTTTCCCCTTGGTCCAGTGACTTTCAGTTGTAGCTTCAGACTAATCAAGGACAAAAAGTTTTGGTATTTCCCTAACATCCTCAATCTTCCAGTAAATAAGAATAATCCTCCTCTTGGCCCAGGAAACAAACCCTGTAAGTGTCAAGCTGAAAGGAAGACCGAGATCAAGCGTTCCCTGCACCTATAAATCCACCTATAAGCAATGGCAACATAAATAACTTATGGTCCTGGCCCCCTGGCAGCTTTAGCACAAGTTTTTAGCTATTAAAAAAATGTTTCCTATTCAAATTAAATGGCCCTTGTGTTTCAGGAGTCGTTCTTAAAAAATTGGGATAAATAGTCAAATTTTTTGGCGTAAAGAGCAAGGTATTGAGGAGGATGCTATCACTCCATATGCGTAATAATTCTCTTCGTTTTGAGTCTTAATGTTGCTCCTTACTTTCAGTTGAAAACTTTTTTTTTTGTCTAATTTCTGATATTTTTTTCAAAATAATGCCGGTAAATCTGTCTCACCCTTTATGAAAAGTTCCTCACTCCACAGGAAACTCCTCCATAGAAAGCTCCTCTCACGAAAAATTCACGCGGCTTAAAATTCCTTCCGGACAACTCGATATTCACTGAAAATCCCTTCTCCCCCCATCCGTAGAATTTCTTGCAGACGATTCAGCCTGAAAAATTATTCTTAGCATACTCTCATTTGAAAAAAACTTTAAGATCTAATCGTTTTTCTGATCACTCCGGAAATCCCCCCTTCCATGGAATTTTTTCTCGGAAATCGAAACAAGCTGAAAATTTCCCCCGGAGAATTCCCCTGGAATATATTCGCATGCATAATTGAGTTGGCAAAGAGAAAGTAAGACAAATAAAAAGAATTTTCATGGTAGGAATTCCGTCAAATCCCCCCGGTGTAAAATTTCCCTTGAAAGCTCACCCCTGGAAATTTTATTCCCCATGGAAAATTATCCCCGTGGAAACCCGCCCTAAGCAAAAAAAAAAAAACCCAAGCAAAAAAATGTCAGGGGGGGCTAGTTGCCTTTCAGTCTTTTTGATCACTTGAAAAAAGCACCAGAACTTTTAATTCCCGTCCAAATAAGCCTTTTTCTCGATGTTCTAGGACAATTGGTTCGATATGATCACTCCTGGAAAAAAAAAGTAATACGCATCCGTGATCTTTCTTCTGGCAAACAATACAAAATTCCATTTTTTTTTGCAGATAGCTTGAAACCTCAACAGTAGGGTTCTCTGATACGCTGAATCTGAGGGTGTGGCTTACATGAAAATTCTTGATTTTTAGGGTTTTTCCCCTTTTCGAAATCAGTTAAATTATCTCATGCTCGTAGCCTTTTATATGTAAAATTAAGCTTTATGAATATTAAATTTTTGGAATCAGCATAATAAACCAATTCTTTTAAAATATATCTATTGATTTCAAAATTCCGCTTTTAATAATTTTGGTTTACTATTGCGCAGTGTCGCTCCTTACTTACAGTTCATGACCGCGAACTGTTTAATCAGTATAATTTTCAAAGCCACTTTTTACTACCTACTGGTGAAAATACTAAGCACCTTTTACAATGTAATATGACTGCTCATAATAATAATAATAACTCACTGCAGCACCAAGCTGCTGAGGCCAACCCAGCTACGCACGCTCCTCCCCCTTCTGAATCCATTTAAGGCATGCCTCTTTACACTCTCCCAAAAAGTTCCTGTTTCCCTTAAATTCTCCTTACAACCTCCACCAACCTCATTCGGGGAGGACCTGCTTTTCGTTTGGCCCTACATAGATGGTTGGCGGAAAAGAACGATCGGTACTTGTCTAGAATCCGGCTAGCACGCGAGAATTGTATTGCGAAGATCAGATAGGCATTACCCGGAAATTCATATGAGACGCTGTATAAAAAAGGGTTTCTCACTTCGGGAACTATATTTAAACTTTAGTTTTTTGGGGTTTGGGGGGACTAAAAGTAACTAGGTTGGGTTAGGTTTGGTTAGGTTAGGTTACGTATTTTAATGTATGCTATGCTTTACCCCCACCCACCTAATGTGCAAATATATAGCCAAAATTGGTTTCTGAATTATTATATTTTCATCCAATTTTGTTTTATTTCATTAGCATTAACGAAACTTCACTTCTTGCGTGCTTACGGATTCTAGACAAGTGCCGAACAATCTTTAGAAATCAACCGACAGTACGGTCTGTAATTTTTTTTTTTTTTTTTTGTGTTTCTTTTCTTGTTTGGTTGTTTGTTTTCGCTCTTTCTTTAAGCGGATAGCTTTTTTTGTAAACTTTCAATAGCTGTTGCTAGAAATTTCAATATATGATTATTCATTTGTAGCTCGAGTTTATAAGATGTGTTTGGGAAAAGGTGGGTGTGATAGGGGGGTTAGCTGCCCTCCAATCACTTTCGACTATACCTAACCTAGGTACCCCCTAACCCCTCCCCCCCCCCCTCCACGAAAAAAAAAAACACCAAAGAACAATACTTTTAAATATCTTAAAACTTCGCTATACAATGTATTTCTCTACTGTGGTGTATTGAATCAAACAGTTTGTGGTAATGAACTGTAAGTAAGGAGCGACCCGGCTCAATGGAAACCGAAACTCTAGAAAAAGTATTTTGATACAAATAGATAAATCAAAAGAATCAAATTTTAATGCTGATTTCAAATATATAAGTTTCATCAAATTTAGTCCCACCTATCAAAAGTTAAGCGCCTGAGAAAATTTGGCTGATTTTCAAAAAAAGGGGGAAAGACCCCCTAAGAATTATAGAACCTTAATGAAAATCACACCATCATATTCCGCGTATCAAAGAACCCTACTGTAGAGGTTTCAAGTTCATATCTACAAAAATGTGGAATTTTGCATTTTTTGCCAGAAGAAAGATCACGGGTGCATGTTTATTTGTTGTTGTTTTTTTTTTCCAGGGGTGATCTTATCGACACAATGATCCTAGAATATTGTGGGAGGGTTCATTGAAATGGAAATTAAAAGTTCTAGTGCCCTTTTTAAGTGACCAAAAAAATGGAGGGCAACTAGGCCCCCTCCCACGCTCATTTTTTTTCCCCAACAAGTCACCCCGATCAAAATTTTGAGATAGCCATTTTGTTTAGCATGTTCGAAAATATTATAAGTATGTCTTTTAGGATGACTTAACCCCCCCGAAGTTCCCGGGGGGGGGGCTGAAAGTTATGAACCTTACCCAATGTTAACATATAGTATTGGTTATTGGGAAGTATACAGACGTTTTCAGGGGAGATTTTTCCTGGTAGTGGGGGAGGGTCGGGGGTCATGTGGGAGGATCTTTCCATGAAGGAAGTTTTCATGGGGGAAGGGACATTGCTATGAAGGGGACGCCGGACTTCCCAGCATTATTTAAAAAAGATCAGAAATGAAATATAAAAAAATAAGTTTTTCAACTGCAACAACAGCAACATCAAAGCTTTAAACGAACAGAAAATATTACATATATGATTGGGTTCACCCCCTAGTCAATACCTCGCTCTTTAATCTAAAGATTTTTAGTACTTTCATAAGAACTATTTATTCCAATTAACGGCCTTTGTGATTAAGCGGTCATTTTTAAAGAATTGGAACAAAATTCGAACTTTCGCTTAAAGAGCAAGGTATTGACTAGGGGGCGAACCCCCTAATATAAGTATTAAAAATATATGAATATAGAAGTTCGTTACGTAAGTAATTCGTAAGTTACGTATATTTATTTCTAATAAAAACGTTCGTAAATAAAATTAAACAAGTTTCGAGAAAGCCATTTAACCAAATAAAAGTAAATTAATATGCGCATTTTTTTTTTATTATTCATATACGGTGAGCCAAGATAAAAACCTACATTTATTCAAAAACGTTCAAAAATTAAATAAAAAAAAACAAGTTTTTTTAACTGAAAGTAAGGAGCGACATTAAAACTTAAAACGAACAGAAATTATTCCGTATATGAAAGGGGGCCGTCCTGCTCCTCAACGCCTCGCTCTTTACGCTAAAGTTTTGACTTTCTCACAACTCTTTTTTTTAAACAATGAAAAACTTTGCGTAAAGAGCGAGGCATTGAGGAGGGTACAACCCCTTTCATATACAAAATAATTTCTGTTCGTTTTAAGTTTTAATGTCGCTCCTTGCTTTCAGTTAAAAAAAAGCTTGTTTTTTTTATATAAAGACGGGTTTTTCATTGTGCCTTTCCCGTTTGACTGTAGCATCTCTTGTTGGACTTCTTTAGTGGGGCCCTGATAATGCGAAAGTACCGTTTTAACTTTATATCCTTTTGGTGCCTGCTAATAAAAAGGTCGCTAGCCGAACGTCCAAAAATAATCGTTGTCTACACCACTAGTTTCAATTACTAGCTCTAATTAAAAAGAAAAATGTATAAAAAACAGCTAACTTTTGGAAAAGTAATTTAAAAAAATAGTAGAATTCGAAAAAAACATATATTTTGTATCTTTATTTAAAACTGAAGAAAACATCCCTGTCCCCCTTACGTTTTCGTGAATAGGCGCCCCTACTGAAAGACCTAACTGTGTCCGATTCTTGATCAGATTTTACAATTTCGTCATTTTCTTGTTGGATGATGTTACCTGCGGGTTTTAGCCAAGTATAACAATTACCTGTTTTTATCTCTGCACTAAAAGACGTGGATGACTTTGCTTTCCTTGCTACTTATCGCCTTCAGGTCCGAATCCGCAGGGGGGGGGGGAAGGGGGTACCAGGTGTGCACCCCCTTTAAAAGTTTTGTCTGAGTTGTAAAACTGCATACAAAGAAAATTTTGATGCTTTTAAAAAGCATCAAATTTTATATATCAAGCATCAATAAAAAGCATCTTTTTATTGTAACCCCCCCCCCCCCCTCCCAAACGAAAATCCTTGTTGCGCCTTCATAGCCATAAAAGATTTATTAAAATGTGGCGGATTTTTTCTTATTTCTTTTTTTTTAATTTAGTGTCATCCTCACTTTGCGTTCGTAATTAATAGATACATCCAGCAATTAAGACTATTTTTACTAAGGTATCCTGGCACTAGCACTATTCATATTGCATTCATTAACAATATTTATGTCTCAGTAGGTAGAATAATTGATTATTTAGTTTGCAATTCTATTCTGGTAAGTCTCTAGTCCCTCGCAAAGGAATCAATTTTTGAGTAAAAAATCATATTTAGTAATATTTTCATCAGGTCTCAATGCAAAACCTATTTTAAGCTTATAATTAAAATTTCAGAACAATGGAAGTATATTATAAAAAATTTTTTTTCGACTCAAATTGCTTTTTAAAACAGCTATTGTATATTCATAAAATGGTAACAATTGGTGTTTGGCTATTTTTGTATTAGTAAAAGCTGGAAATTGTATTTTGTTAAGATCATACTTTACAAGATCATCTCTGTAATATGATTGCTTCGGTTTCGCTGAGAAACCTGTGCTTCCATAAATCTTAAAGATAGGTGGAAACGTCTACCTCTGGTCAGGAAATGGACTGTATAATGTAGTTGGACTACATTAAATGGACTAAATTAATATGCAGTAATGTAGTTGTTTAATTAATACTACAATTTCTGTGGGAGAAGGAAAAAAACACATACACAAGTACTGACTATTCCCATTCTCTCAATACAAAAATTGGACCTTTGTCCGCGTCTCCGGAGACGATTCTATACTTGGTACCCTAAATTTTTCAAGTTCCATTGATGATTATATATCTTCCATAGGTGATTACACTTCGTAGGTGATTATGCTTAGATCAGATTTGTTCTGAATTAAAGAGATGGATCTCGATATAGAGCTTGTGATTAGAATTAGGACAATGAAAGAATGCGGGTACTTTATTGCGGAGCATATTTAAATTAATGCCTTCTATTTTTAATAGTTTCACCCTGCCCTATTAGATTTTATGTGATGTTTACCGACACTTATTTATCACGCCTATATTTACGATTTGAGAGTGCTATGCGTAAATACTCGCATATCGAATGGAAAATTGCTTTGATTATTATATTTGTTTTCATCTTCCTCTAATCTATCCCTTTTTCTCAATGTTATTGACGTCAAAACTTGAAAATATGATAATTTATTTCGAAAGTATTTATTTTTCCTGTCATTGTATTGCAACTGGATTAAAGAAATTAGCCGCGTAACTTGTATTGATAATATTTGATAGAATCTACTTTTATTTAATTTGGTTCAGAGCAGTACGAAATTAACTTCTTGTGTGTCCCCTAAGCTCCTTGATTGGAGGCCGGGATAAGCTGATATAGGCCCACTATCGGAAGGAAAGCAAAAAAAAAAGCACACACATATGGGATGCTTGTTTCATGAGCAGCTTTTACATGTATTTTTATTGTTGTGTGCTGCAAAATTAATTATAGTACGGTGCACTCGTCAACTGATTCAGATTTTTTTTTTTCCGTTTCGCACAAATTTAGCTCGCTTTTTCAGAGCTTATTTGAAACCAGATTAGTCCTATATACGAGTAATACGAAACAGGACGAATAAAAGTGTGCTTTATTTGGAATGAAAGTAGATCATCAATGTAAAGACAATGATTTCCTCTCCTTACATACAGAAAATAATTTGCGATGGTTACTTCAAGTAGACCTGCAAACCTTAAAGAAATTTCAATTTCCAGAAATCTATCCGTAGTTCCAGGCAGTAATTGTTGCTTTGATAGAAGCTCATAAATAATGGAAGAAAAATAAAAAAACGATGTAGTTTGTTGTAAAAACAATTCGTTTGAAAATCAGTATGCTATTCTCTAGAGTTCTTTCATTTCTCCTTCGAAGCGTTTACGGATTTTCTCGTGGAATATCATCGCTACTTGCGGATCAAAGAAAGGCTAAAAAGCAAAAAAGAGGAGGGGGAATTACTATTGATTGATAAAAACAAACATATGACTTTCTTGTGAAAAATACTACCCCGAAACGTTGGAATGAGTTTCAAGAACAGTTAGGATAATAATAATCTTGATCAGAAGTGGGTTTGCAGATGTGGTTTAATGGTAGGCTACATGACAGTAGTAATCAAGATTATACTTTGCTTACACATATAGCAATTACCATGTTATTCTATAGAAGCTATAGGAAGACGTTCTATAGAAGCTCTACATGCATAACATGTTGTGAAGGACAAGTTTTTCTGACACAATTTACATAGACCAGATTTCTAGTTCATGGTATACATGTCTTTGATAACTTGATACTACTACTACTACTAACTACTAACAACTCATCGCAGCACCAAGCCGCCTGAGGCCAACACAGCTACGCACGCTCCTCCTCCACCCCAATCTATTCAAAGCCTCCCTTTTTACACCCGCCCACGAAGTTCCCATTTCCTTTAAATCTTTCTTTATGACGTCCTCCCAACCCAGACGGGGACGACCTGCTTTCCGTTTAGCCCTAGATGGTTGGCCGAAAAGAACAATCTTCGGCAATCTGTCATCCTTCATCCGAACAACATGCCCTAACCACCTCAACCTTTCTTTCATTATAGACCTAGAAAGCGGTATTGAACCACATTTTTCGTATAGCCTATTGTTTGAAATACGGTCAGTCAGCCGGGTACCCAGAACAATCCTTAAGCAATTTCTCTGGAAAACATCTAGCAAATCTTCATCCGCTTTTCGTAGCGTCCATGCTTCAGAGCCATTTTTGACCACTGTCATCACTGTAGCTTCTAAGATTCTAATCTTGGTTTGCAGACTTATCTTCCTATTCTTCCAGACTTTTTTTAACTGTGAAAAAACACCCTGAGCCTTGGCTATTCTATTTTTAACATCTTCACTGCTCCCACCATCTTTACTAATAATACTACCAACTTGATAGGTGATTTGAATAAAAGGAATTCAAATATTTTGCCTATGAAATAGAAGCTAACTCAATTTGCGAAAAGGTATTCCATTTGCACAACTCTGATCTGATTGAATTGTCGCCCGACAATGAGATGTAATCACTGCTAAGCCTTTTGTTATTGCGAGAGTTCCAAATACGAACATTTTGAAAAGCAGACAAAAAATTGGACACTATAATCAGAATTATTTGATTAACATCTGAAAAGGGGTAATGAGATATGTGATCTATGTAATACACGAGTGATGTTTGATAAGTATTGTCAATTTAAAATAGGATCTAACGTTCCCTTCGTTCCCCCATTTCTGAGGGCAGGGAGGGGAGGGGTAAATTTTGGAGGGAAAACATCTGCATCAAGGGGAAGGCTCAAAGACCCTTCGTTCCCCTATTTCTGAGGGCAGGGGAGGGGGGGGGTCAATTTTGGAGGGAAAACCAAAAATGCTCAGAATCGAAAATAAATGGGATCTACCTCAAGGGAAGGCTCGGAGGCCTCTCGTTCCTCCATTTCTGAGGGCAGGGTAGGGAGGGGGTCAATTTTGGGGGGAAAACCAAAAATACTCAGAATTTAAAATAAACGGGATCCGCCTCAAGGGGAAGTTTCAAAGACCCTTCATTCCCCCATTTCTGAGGGCAGGGGAGGAGAGGGAGGGGGTCAATTTGGGAGGGAAAAAACCAAAAAATACTCAGAATCGAAAATAAATGGGTTCTGCCTCAAGGGCAAAGCTCAGAGGCCCTTCGTTCCCCCATTTCTATTCTAGGGCAGGGGGGGAGGCTGGCTGGGGGGGGGGTCAATTTTGGAAGGAAAATCAAAAATGCTCAGAATCGAAAATAAATGTGCTTTTTCTTTACTTGGTGCCTATTAAAACGAAATTTTTTGTGTTCAATAAGTAGTTCTTGTATCTTTTAAAAGAGCTCTAAGGGGTTTGAGAGACTCTGTTGCATGATTCCGTGTGGTTTTTCTTTACTTAGTTCTCATTAAAAACGAAATTTTTGTTGTAAATAATTAGTTCTTGTATCTTTTAAAAGAGCTTTACGGGGTTAGAGAGACTCTGGGCGCCTGATTCCGTGTGGTTTTTCTTTACTTGATACCCATTAAAAACAAAATTTAGGATTTCTGTTAAGTAAATAATTCTTATACATTTTAAAATAGCTTTACGGGATTTGAGAGACTCTATAATGCAGTAGTTTTTGGTAAGGACACTCGATATCCTAAAAGTGTTTAATTCAAACTAATTTAAAACTTTGAAACTTTTCAACTTTATTTATTTTTTCTTCTTTTGTACATATCTTAAAAATGTCAAAATATGCTTACAGTTCTAACAATTGCGCTCTGTGATTGGTCAGAGACACGATTGTGACTTTCCCACTGGTATTCTATGACCGGTTATCGACACTACCTAATCTATTGCATGTATTAAATCAGTATTTTTTACGCAGTGGAACGATAAACAACATAAGTCATATCTTTAAAAAAAAGTGAAAATGGAGCATTTTAATAAAGTGTGTTTAAATAACAAGGTTATTGTAGCATTGAATGCCGACAAAGAGAAGTATTTAAACTTTGAAACAAGTACAGGTGGTAGCACTATTGGAAATGTATGCATGCATTGTCATGACAGTAAGGAATTAAATTTCTTTGGAATACCGAAAAAATTCAACTCTTATGTTGATGGTTATGCGAGATTGAGATCTCCAGAGATGATTGCACTCAAAGAGAATGTCAACATAAAAAATAATCATTGATGATAGAGGACAAACTCCTTGCTACTGTTGCAGGTAGCACATTACCTACTGATACATCCAATCGTCGCCTTTCGGGTATTAGCATTCAACGGAAGATCAATAAAAGAAAGGCCTACTCTTCTACTAATATCGTAAACCATATCTTGTCTACGTGCCGAAACTGTTACCTGTGTAAAAATAATGTGATAATAGACAGTGAAATTGCCAGAAAAATAAAAAGGGCATTGTCAGAAAATATCACTATGGAATATAAAGATGAATCGATGAAAAACAAAGCACCAGCAAACGTTACTGCCATTGAGCAAACAGTCATTGAACCAAATAATACCAAAGACGACGAAAAGCATATTGAGCCTGTTGATGAGACACCAGTAAAAATTGTGTATGACACAAAATGGAATAATGATTGTTCTACTGATTACGAACTAAGAGAAGACAATAGCTATAATATCAAGAGAGAACATGGTGAACTATTTTATGGAACAGATTCAAAATGTCCAAAGTTAATCATTGATATTAATAATGTATCATAATATATTTTTTGTATTAATATTCTACATAGCATTATTTCATTAAAAATATATTATGCATTATATTCTTATGTGTTCATTATTTTTAGAGTAAGCTAGCATATCAAACGTTTAGAATGTCTAATAAAACGTCGGAGATGTAAGAAAGGAATTTGCATACATCTATTGTCAGACACATGGGATAACATTGACAAAATCTTGGTATCAGAATGAATAAATTATTTATCAACATCCGTTAATGGATATGTCATTATGCTAAGTAAGTAAGTAAGTAACAAACTCTTTCTTGAATTCACCTCTTTGATACACAATATAGAAATTTAATTAAGGAAATTATGAAAAAAAAAAATTGTAAGTAAGTAACAAACTCTTTCTTGAAGTCACCTCTTGGATACACAATGCAGAAATTTCATTTAAGAAATTATCAAAAATTGTAAGTAAGTAGCAAATTCTTTCTTGAATTCACCTCCTGGATAAATAAAAAAAGACATTTCATTCAAGAAATTATGACAAAATTCATAGTAAGTAACAAACTCTTTCTTGAAGTCTCCTCTTGGATACACAATGCAGAAATTTCATTTAAGAAATTTGAAAAAATTTTAAGCAAGTAACAAACTCTTTCCTGAAGTCACCTCTTGGATACACAATGCAGAAACTTCATTTAAGAAACTATAAAAAATTGTAAGTAAGTAAGTAACAAATTCTTTCTTGAAGTCACCTCTTGGATACACAATACAGAAATTTCATTAAAGAAATCATGAAAAATTGTAAGTAAGTAGCAAATTGTTTCTTGAATTCGCCTGCTGGATAAACAAAAAGACATTTCGTTCAAGAAATTATGACAAAATTCTAAGTAAGTAACAAACTCTTTATTGTTTTCACGTCTTAGATACACGATGTAGAAATTTCATTCAAGAAATTATGAAAAAATTCTCAGTAAGTAACAATTTCTTTCTTGAAATCCCCACTTGGATACACAATACGGAAATTTCATTCAAGAAATTATGAAAATATTTGTAAGTAAGTAACAAACTCTTTATTGAGTTCACACCTTGGATACACAATACAGATACTTCATTCAAGAAACTATGAAAAAATCGCAAGTAAGTAAAAAACTCTTTATTGTTTTCATCTCTTGAATATACAATACTGAAATTTCATTCAAGAACGTGCGCGCACGTAACCTCGTCTAAATTAACCTTAAAAAAATGAAATAAAGCTATGTCGACTTTGCATGTCTCTCTCACTATGTATGCGCCGTCGTGGTGCGTAACCAATCACCAATCAAGTTATTGTATATTGAGCAACCTCCGCTGTCTCTGATTGGTCCCAATAAAAATGGGTGTTGTCTAAAAAACCAGTCTGGCTGAAAACGTGGAGTTTTCGTACTGCTCACTTTTTGCAATGTGTAGGAACCAGTGGGAATCCCCGTTCGTTTGGAAAGGTGCCAAGGAAAGGCATGCAAATAGCATGTAGTTTCAAAACGTGTTTAATCACGTTTCTTGAATGAAGTATCTGTACTGTATATTCAAGAGGTGAAATCAATAAAGAGCTTGTTACTTACTTACAAATATTTTTATAATTTCTTGAATGAAATTTCCGTATTGTGTATCCAAGAGTTGACTTCAAGAAAGAAATTGTTACTTACTGAGAATTTTTTTCATAATTTCTTGAATTAAATTTCTACATCGTGTAGCTAAGTGAAAATTGTTTGTGATAAAGAGAAAAAAAAGTTACTTGCTTGTGATTTTTTCATAATTTCTTGAATGAAGTATCTGTACAAGGTGAAATCAATAAAGAGTTTTGTTACTTACTTACAAATATTTTCATAATTTCTTGAATGAAATTTTCCGTATTGTGTATCTGAAAATTGTTTGTGATAAAGAGAAAAAAAAGTTACTTACTTGCGATTTTTTCATAATTTCTTGAATGAAGTATCTGTACTGTATATCCAAGAGGTGAAAACAATAAGGTGTTTGGTACTTACTTACAAATATTTTCATAATTTCTTGAATGAAATTTCCGTGTTGTGTATCCAAGAGTTGACTTCAAGAAAGAAATTGTTACTTACTGAGAATTTTTTTTATAATTTCTTGAATTAAATTTCTACATCATGTAGCTAAGTGAAAATTGTTTGTGATAAAGAGAAAAAAAGTTACTTACTTGCGATTTTTTCATAATTTCTTGAATGAAGTATCGGTACTGTATATCCAAGAGGTGAAATCAATAAAGAGTTTGTTACTTACTTACAAATATTTTCATAATTTCTTGAATGAAATTTCCGTATTGTGTATCCAAGAGATGACTTCAAGAAAGAAATTGTTACTTACTGAGAATTTTTTCATATTTCTTGAATTAAATTTCTACAAATCGTGTATCTAAGTCATGTAAACAATAAAGAGTTTGTTACTTACCTAGAATTTTGTCATAATTTCTGGAACGAAATGTCTTTGTTTATCCAGCAGGTGAATTCAAGAAAGAATTTGCTACTTACTTACAATTTTTTCATAATTTCTTTAATGAAAATTTCTGTATTGTGTATCCAAGAGGTGACTTCAAGAAAGAATTTGTTACTTACTTACTTACAATTTTTCATAGTTTCTTAAATGAAGTTTCTGCATTGTGTATCCAAGAGATGACTTCAGGAGAGAGTTTGTTACTTGCTTACAATAGAACTATTCTAAAGAATAAAGACGGGTTAAGCTTAAAGATATTTATTGCTTAAACTTATTAACAGATTTTTTTTTTGAAAAAAAAACAACAAATGTTTACATAAAAAATAGTACTTAGAGTTCACTCTTAAACATCCACAAACGATGGTCCCATGATATAGAATAGTTTTTAACGTGTCTTATGGATTTATCACGATCAGGTATGTTCTTAGGTATCCACTGTGCGAAGAACCTAACCTCGTCTTCAGGACGGTGATAACCTCCTTCAAATTTAGGACACTTAAACTCTTCTAGATTGAAAAGGGGAATCCTGGGGTCACACTTTTGAATTAAAACTTTATCTGTAGGTACATTGCCCTTTACGTAAAGCGCTTCAACCCTGAAAAAGCTGCAAATTTCACTGACTTCCTCCTGAACATTTTTCAGTTCCGACCAGCATTATTAAGTGGTGGTATTACTCTATCGTAGAATCCCAGTCTGTTTATATGACGTAATGTAGTACTCCACAAGCTTTTATCATACTCAAACATGTTATAGTTCACTATCCAATGATAACAGTCAATTTCTTCGAGTTCCATAGACAATAATAAAAATGCACATTCAAATATAACACCACAAGATGATTTTTTCAAACTGATAAATTTTGTGTCATACAGTCCTATCATCTTGGAAGTTATTAATGTAGTTGTTAAGTAGAAAAATACTTCATCAAACTTTTATATCTTCGCTCAAAGGTTGAATGGAGTTATGGCTAGGGGGATGAGTCCTAAAATCATCTGAATTCATTGTGGGGAGGAGTCATAAAACCCCTGGAAGTCATTGCGGGGAGGAGTCACTGAACTCTCGGTAACTGATAAATTCCGTGTCATACAGTCCTATCATCTTGGAAGTTATTAATGTAGTTGTTAAGTAGAAAAATACTTCATCAAACTTTTATATCCTCGCTCAAGGTTGAATGGAGTTATGGCTAGAGGGATGAGTCCTAAAACCATCTGAATTCATTGAGGGAGGAGTCATAAAACCCTCCAGGAACCTAACACCCATGAACATCTAAAAAACTATGTCTGAAAACCCAAACAGCTAATTAAATATTCTAATTCATGATTTCAGGCATGTAAGGCTCAATAGTAACCGAAACTCTATTCCTACAAGTTAAGTTAGAATAAAAGAATGTGGTAATTATATATGCTTACACTGAAATAATTGAACAGAAAAAATAAAACCCCGATAAATATTTACACAGAGTCTCTCAAACCCCCCGTAAAGCTATTTTAAAAGGTATAAGAATTATTTATTTAACAGAAATCCTCGCTTTTTGAACGAACACCATGTAAAGAAAAAAATCCCACGGAATAAAACGACAGAGCCTCTCAAACCCCGTAAAGCTATTTTAAAAGGTATAAGAATTATTTATTTAACAGAAATCCTCCGCTTTCAATTGAACGGAAAAAAATATAGAATTATTTATTTAACAGAAATCCTCGCTTTTTGAACGAACACCATGTAAAGAAAAAATCACACGGAATAAAACGACAGAGCCCCTCAAACCCGTAAAGCTATTTTAAAAGGTATAACAATTATTTATTTAACAGAAATCCTCGCTTTCAATTGAACGGAAAAAATATAAGAATTATTTATTTAACAGAAATCCTCGCTTTTTGAACGAACCCCATGTAAAGAAAAAAATTACACGGAATAAAACGACAGAGTCCCTCAAACCCGTAAAGCTATTTTAAAAGGTATAACATTATTTATTTAACGGAAATCCTCGCTTTCAATTGGACGGAAAAAATATAAGATTATTTATTTAACAGAAATCCTCGCTTTTTGAACGAACACCATGTAAAGAAAAAATCACACGGAATAAAACGACAGAGCCCCTCAAACCCCGTAAAGCTATTTTAAAAGGTATAACAATTATTTATTTAACAGAAATCCTCGCTTCAATTGAACGGAAAAAATATAAGAATTATTTATTTAACAGAAATCCTCGCTTTTTGAACGAACACCATGTAAAGAAAAAAATCACACGGAATAAAACGACAGAGTCCCTCAAACTCTCGGTAACTGATAAATTCTGTGTCATACAGTCCTATCATCTTGGAAGTTATTAATGTAGTTGTTAAGTAGAAAAATACTTCATCAAACTTTTATATCTTCGCTCAAGGTTGAATGGAGTTATGGCTAGGGGGATGAGTCCTAAAACCATCTGAATTCATTGGAGGGAGGAGTCATAAAACCCTCCAGGAACCTAACACCCATGAACATCTAAAAAAAACTATGTCTGAAAACCCAAACAGCTAATTAAATATTCTAATTCATGATTTCAGGCATGTAAGGCTCAATAGTAACCGAAACTCTATTCCTACAAGTTAAGTTAGAATAAAAGAATGTGGTAATTATATTGACTTTACACTGAAAATAGTTGAACAGAAAAAATAAAACCCCGATAAATATTTACACAGAGTCTCTCAAACCCCCCGTAAAGCTATTTTAAAAGGTATAAGAATTATTTATTTAACAGAAATCTTCGCTTTTTGAACGAACACCATGTAAAGAAAAAATCACACGGAATAAACGACAGAGCCCCTCAAACCCCGTAAAGCTATTTTAAAAGGTATAAAGAATTATTTATTTAACAGAAATCCTCGCTTTCAATTGAACGGAAAAAATATAAGAATTATTTATTTAACAGAAATCCTCGCTTTTTGAACGAACACCATGTAAAGAAAAAATCACACGGAATAAAACGACAGAGCCCCTCAAACCCCGTAAAGCTATTTTAAAAGGTATAACAATTTTTATTTAACAGAAATCCTCGCTTTCAATTGAACGGAAAAAATATAAGAATTATTTATTTAACAGAAATCCTCGCTTTTTGAACGAACCCCATGTAAAGAAAAAAATCACACGGAATAAAACGACAGAGTCCCTCAAGCCTCGTAAAGCTATTTTAAAAGGTATAACAATTATTTATTTAAAGAAATCCTCGCTTTCAATTGAACGGAAAAAATATAAGAATTATTTATTTAACAGAAATCCTCGCTTTTTGAACGAACACCATGTAAAGAAAAAATCACACGGAATAAAACGACAGAGCCCTCAAACCCGTAAAGCTATTTTAAAAGGTATAACAAATATTTATTTAACAGAAATCCTCGCTTTCAATTGAACGGAAAAAGTATAAGAATTATTTATTCAACAGAAATCCTCGCTTTTTGAACGAACACCATGTAAAGAAAAAATCACACGGAATAAAACGACAGAGTCCCTCAAACCCCGTAAAGCTATTTTAAAAGGTATAACAATTAATTATTTAACAGAAATCCTCGCTTTCAATTGAACGGAAAAAATATAAGAATTATTTATTTAACAGAAATCCTCGCTTTCAATTGAACGAACACCATGTAAAGAAAAAATCACACGGAATAAAACGACAGAGCCCCTCAAACCCCGTAAAGCTATTTTAAAAGGTATAACAATTATTTATTTAACAGAAATCCTCGCTTTCAATTGAACGGAAAAAAATATAAGAATTATTTATTTAACAGAAATCCTCGCTTTTTGAACGAACACCATGTAAAGAAAAAATCACACGGAATAAAACGACAGAGTCCCTCAACTCTCGGTAACTGATAAATTCTGTGTCATACAGTCCTATCATCTTGGAAGTTATTAATGTAGTTGTTAAGTAGAAAAATACTTCATCAAACTTTTATATCTTCGCTCAAGGTTGAATGGAGTTATGGCTAGGGGATGAGTCCTAAAACCATCTGAATTCATTGGAGGGAGGAGTCATAAAACCCTCCAGGAACCTAACACCCATGAACATCTAAAAAACTATGTCTGAAAACCCAAACAGCTAATTAAATATTCTAATTCATGATTTCAGGCATGTAAGGCTCAATAGTAACCGAAACTCTATTCCTACAAGTTAAGTTAGAATAAAAGAATTGTGGTAATTATATTGACTTACACTGAAAATAGTTGAACAGAAAAAATAAAACCCCGATAAATTTTACACAGAGTCTCTCAAACCCCCCGTAAAGCTATTTTAAAAGGTATAAGAATTATTTATTTAACAGAAATCTTCGCTTTTTGAACGAACACCATGTAAAGAAAAAATCACACGGAATAAAACGACAGAGCCCCTCAAACCCCGTAAAGCTATTTTAAAAGGTATAAGAATTATTTATTTAACAGAAATCCTCGCTTTCAATTGAACGGAAAAAATATAAGAATTATTTATTTACAGAAATCCTCGCTTTTTGAACGAACACCATGTAAAGAAAAATCACACGGAATAAAACGACAGAGCCCCTCAAACCCCGTAAAGCTATTTTAAAAAGGTATAACAATTATTTATTTAACAGAAATCCTCGCTTTCAATTGAACGGAAAAAAATATAAGAATTATTTATTTAACAGAAATCCTCGCTTTTTTGAACGAACCCCATGTAAAGAAAAAAATCACACGGAATAAAACGACAGAGTCCCTCAAGCCTCGTAAAGCTATTTTAAAAGGTATAACAATTATTTATTTAAAAGAAATCCTCGCTTTCAATTGAACGGAAAAAATATAAGAATTATTTATTTAACAGAAATCCTCGCTTTTTGAACGAACACCATGTAAAGAAAAAATCACACGGAATAAAACGACAGAGCCCCTCAAACCCGTAAAGCTATTTTAAAAGGTATAACAAATATTTATTTAACAGAAATCCTCGCTTTCAATTGAACGGAAAAAGTATAAGAATTATTTATTCAACAGAAATCCTCGCTTTTTGAACGAACACCATGTAAAGAAAAAATCACACGGAATAAAACGACAGAGTCCCTCAAACCCCGTAAAGCTATTTTAAAAGGTATAACAATTAATTATTTAACAGAAATCCTCGCTTTCAATTGAACGGAAAAAATATAAGAATTATTTATTTAACAGAAATCCTCGCTTTCAATTGAACGAACACCATGTAAAGAAAAAATCACACGGAATAAAACGACAGAGCCCCTCAAACCCCGCAAAGCTATTTTAAAAGGTATAACAATTATTTATTTAACAGAAATCCTCGCTTTCAATTGAACGGAAAAAATATAAGAATTATTTATTTAACAGAAATCCTCGCTTTCAATTGAACGAACACCATGTAAAGAAAAAATCACACGGAATAAAATGACAGAGTCCCTCAAACCCCGTAAAGCTATTTTAAAAGGTATAACAATTATTTATTTAACAGAAATCCTCGCTTTCAATTGAACGGAAAAAATATAAGAATTATTTATTTAACAGAAATCCTCGCTTTCAATTGAACGAACACCATGTAAAGAAAAAATCACACGGAATGAAACGACAGAGCCCCTCAATCCCGTAAAGCTATTTAAAAGGTATAACAATTATTTATTTAACAGAAATCCTCGTTTTTCAATTGAACGGAAAAAATATAAGAATTATTTATTTAACAGAAATCCTCGCTTTCAATTGAACGAACACCATGTAAAGAAAAAATCACACGGAATAAACGACTGAGCCCCTCAACCCCGTAAAGCTATTTTAAAAGGTATAACAATTATTTATTTAACAGAAATCCTCATTTTCAATTGAACGGAAAAAATATAAGAATTATTTATTTACAGAAATCCTCGCTTTCAATTGAACGAACACCATGTAAAGAAAAAATCACACGGAATAAACGACAGAGCCCCTCAAACCCTGTAAAGCTATTTTAAAAGGTATAACAATAATTTATTTAACAGAAATCCTCGTTTTCAATTGAACGGAGAAAAAATATAAGAATTATTTATTTAACAGAATCCTCGCTTTTTTGAACGAACACCATGTAAAAAAAAATCACACGGAATAAAAACGAAAGAGCCCCTCAAACCCCGTAAAGCTATTTTAAAAGGTATAACAATTATTTATTTAACAGAAATCCTCGCTTTCAATTGAACGGAAAAAATATAAGAATTATTTATTTAACAGAAATCCTCGCTTTCAATTGAACGAATACCATGTAAAGAAAAAATGCATTTCCTATTCGTCGTTAGGCATTTTTCAAATTTATAACAAATTACCCGAGTTAACAACTCCTTCGGGCCTCCGAAATTGACTCCTCCCCTCCCTGCCCTCAGAAATGGGGGGGACGAAGGGGACGTTAGATCCTATTTTAAATTGACAATACTTATCAAACATCACTTGTGTATTATACAGATCATATATCTCATTACCCCTTTTTAAATGTTAATCAAATAATTCTGATTATAATGTCCGATTTTTTGTCTGCTTTTCAAAATGTTCGTATTTGGAAGTCTGTCAGTTAACACTAAGCTGCTGTAAATTGGGTAACTCTCTCGCAATAACAATAGGCTTAGCAGTGATTAAATCTCATTGTCGGCGACAATTCATCAGATCAGAGTTGTGCAAATGGAATACCTTTTTGCAAATTGAGTTAGCTTCTATTTCATAGACAAAATATTTGAATTCCTTTTATTCAAATCACCTATCAAGTTATCAAAAAAATATATGAAGTAGAAATCTGGTCTGTAAATTGTGTCAGAAAAACTTGTTTAAATTGACAATACTTTTCAAACGTTACTTGTGTATTATACATTAACCAAACTTCACTTCTCCCGTGTTGTAAAGATATTAGAGCAGTAGCAATTCACCTCCTGGAAATTCCCTCCCCATGGAAAATTCTCCTTGTGGAAAATCCCCTGCAGTGAACTCAAAATTTGGTACTTACGTGTTACCCCGACAACACTCAAGGAATGAAGTTAAGTTAATCCTAATCGAATATCCTAAAAACATGATGAAAATATAATACTTTAGTAACAAAATAAGGGAAACTACAACAATGAACAATGAAAGGGGGCAGCCAGACCAGAACGCATTATGTTAAATACCTAACCCAATCAAAATACCATCTCTATATATTAAATATTTAATAAAAACAGCTTCAACGTAGTTATATCAGTGAACCTAAGCTAATTGTTTATGTACACTGTACGCAAATACCTTTTCACAAAAAATTCGCAAATAGAGTTACGCTTTCTTAACCATCGGAAGTTTAACCTACGTAAATTAAGTTATAGACAATACTGGTTTAGAAAAACTGGAATAAAATAATTGATACAGTTTTCAATTGCACACTACCTTTGAATAGACAATGTGAGAATACCAGAATAGACAGTCTGGTAAATTGTGTCAGAAAAACTTGTCCTTCATAACACGTTATGCAAGGTCCAGAATAATGTTGAAATTGCTTTACAGGCAAGCGAATCCAGAAGGTCATGTGAGGGAGCTCTGAATCTCTTTGAAAAGGTCAAGGAACGTAAAGGCCCCAAATAATACAGGAAGGAACATAATCGGCTAGAATTCAATAGACGGTTACTACTCTTGTGGGCTTACAATATTTGTTGAAGAAATTTCCTAGGGAATTATATTATTTTTTTCCCAGGGTCAAAAAGGGGTGTAACCAAAAAGTTTTAAAATAGGTGATAAGACAGCAGTATCAAGTCCTTACACGGGATCATTGTTTATGTGCGGGATGATGGGGTTAACAAAATAATTTCTTGGGAAGAACTACCGAAAAAAATGAAGACCACGGGGTTTTCCTCTCGTGGACTATGTCGAATGGTTTTAAACATTATTTTTTTATCTGTGTTTCCAAACCCAATTTATGAGTCAGAAAATATTTTGTTTAGGGGGGGGGGGTTTATACAGAATAACCCCCTGAATAGGGCACTTTTTTATTCTCCCCCTGCAGCGAACCCACCTGCAACGCCCCGCCCATAGGTCGGAGAACCCTTCAGATCGATTGGGATCTCACTGCGAGTTGTGGACGAGAGGGGGGGGGGGGTTAACACCACAAGGGGTGATCTATTCATCCCAAATTGTTCATGTAGAGAAATTCCTGCTTGTATCCTTATCCTAGGATTATCGAGTGAGACATAATTAATATGTAAAAACAAATTTATTGTAAGATAATGCTACAAAACTTATCAATCATGTCAATAATTAGATTTATCATAAAATGGTATGTGAGAGCTCTTCCAGGACGATTTTTGGTATTCAAAATCAATTCCATATAAAAATCTCCTATGTTCTCTCTTGAAGAACAACTTTTTCTCTTCTCTTAGATCATATTCATCACAATATTCAGCGTTACACCTTGCATTATGCACATTATTCATTGAGTTTTCATCATTGTTTTTTATAGTATATTTTGAGGTATCTCTGTAGAGATAGCTCTCTTTTCTATGTCTCTTCTTTCGATGTTCCCCTTACTTTTCTGTCATATCGAACCTCATTTTATGCGTCCTTACTTGTATCCTGTATAAATTTCTCTCCTTATAAATCAAGATTCTTCTCCTCATTTCCTCCAGATGTTTATTGTCTATTCTAGAGTCCACAATATCTAAACATGGTGTAGTAGGCTCATAAGAATGGATGAAATTATGATAATGTCCTTTACATATAGAACAGTCGCAGTAAAGGGATATTTCTAGCTCAACATGTTCATCCATGTTAACGCACTGCTGACTTTTTCAAACTGATTTAAAATTTGTCTGTGTTACATAGGAAATTCCCAAAGAAGGGCTAGTATAGTGTCATTCTATAGTGGCACCACGAATCTATATCTTTCCTATTCTAGGGTAAGTCTGCAACCCTTCTAACTTCCACCGCTACTTTAGGCACTAGGTTCCATTTCGCTGAACATATTCAAATTCCAACTTTTATGTACCATTTAATATACAAAAACTAATTTTAAATCCTGAAAAAGTATTAGTCATGCCTCATATTTCAGAAACGTTTAGCATATATGACTTAATTTTTTTTTCAAGTAAGTTAAATTTTGCTTTTGTGGTTTTTCCAAGTAATAAAACATTAAGTAATTTAATTGCCCATTGTTTGTTTTTATTTTTTAATAGGATATAAAGCTGGAACTCTGAATAAATGCTCAGTTTGAATTCTAGCTACAATGAGGGCAAAGACATTTTCTTCTATACTTGCTGTTACTTTGCGTGAGTTCTTGATTGCACATTTTTTATTCCTAAGATAGAAAAATTATAATTTTTTTTTCATTTAAATTAAATCTCATTTATCCCTAATAGGGTTGCATCTAGGATTTATTTTGGGTGAGGGGGAGGGGTCACAAAAGAATTTTTTAGAGAGGGTACAAAAAATCTTTATAAAACACATCAAAAAATTGTTTATGTTCATTTTGTTACGTTTTACGAGTCGGACCAATATTTCAAGGGGGGTTCAAACACCCTACCCCCCTCCCCCTCCCTAATAAGGCCTTGATCCCTAACAATTGATAACCGAAGGCTAAAATGCTTCAAATTATAATGTTAAGTTTCAGTTACTCGAAAATTTGCCTGTATTCAAAATTTTTATCAATTGATACAAAAGGCAAAATTCAAACCTAGATGATGTCACACTAGTTAAGTAACTGGCCTATGAGATTTTTTGGGATCATAAAAAGAAAGAAGTAACTGGCCTTCTGTTATTTTTATCTTAGAATTTCTAATTGGCTAATCTTAGAATATTTTTCTTTATTATAATTTTATACCGAATATTTTATACCGAGAACGTATAAAATGAACTTGAATTGTTTGGTTTAGTGCAAACTCACACTACGTATGGTTTTTTGGCAAATTAATGGAAGTTGGGAATTCATTTGTTGACGAAAGAGGCCTTCACTTGTAGTCAGAGCCGTATCCTAGATTTTTTCGAGGGGGTTCAGTGGGAAGGTAACAAAAAAAAATAAAAAGCATCAAAAATATTTTCTTATGCATTTGTGTTACGTTTTCAGGAGTTGGACAAATGTTTTTTTTGGAGAGGGGGGGGATCACAAACCCCTAAACCTTCCACTGAATACGACCTTGCTTTCAGTTATGAATTTTTGGTAGTAGCAGGCACCAAATTAAAAAAAGAGTTAGGTGAGTGAAATATCAGCAAAATCAAAGCTAAGAAAAAATTGGCTCAAAACAGCTTAAGAAGGTGCAGTTTCTTTTGAAAATCAACAAATCATTACTGCTTGAATTTTCAAGAACAAACGAAATTTAACTAAGTAACTGTGCCTATTTTTTTCATGATTCAGTGTCACAGTATTGTTAAATGTCTGGTAGTACACGAAAAAACTCCATAATTTTCAACAGCCCAAAGGAAAATCTTAGAAAAATTTGTTTTTTTAGGAATGAATAGACATAAGGTGGGTCTGGAAGGCAAAGATACTTTTATTTTATGTTTTGTTACCTTAAGAAGTTTATGTTCACTCAAAGAGATAAAGAGAAATATTTTAATTATGTACTTTAAAGTGTGCTTTAATTCAATTGGTTTATTTTTGTGATATATTTTCATATCAACCAGTCATATTGAGCCAGTAAAAAAAACAAAAAACGTGATTCGTTTTTTATATGAAGTTTTGATCTAGTAAACAGAAACGAAAAGCTTTTGATTCACTGAAATTATTACAAGAAAACTTTTTGATTATCTTCGGTTCATTTTGGTATCAGTAGAAAAGTTTTGTAATCTTATTTATTTGCTAAAATTGTTTGATACTACATTTTCACTTAAATGCTTTGGTGAGATGAAACAAAAAGTTTTTGAATCGTTTCCTAAAAAGTCAATTATTCAAATAATGGATACAATAGATTATCATTTTCTAAAAATTCAATTGTTCAAAAATATATAGAGAAAGTGAAACCCCACCTCGTCTAAATAAAGATAATATATTTAAATTAACTTGACATAGCGAAGGTACATCGTCTTTCAAAAGTCGTCAACACAATTAGAATGTGCCAAGCATGGTGAATCTGCGCTGGGGTGAAGTATGCCATCTGTTGCACAGGTGCATTGTGACGGTAGTGTGTGATCCACGGGGAACAAGTGGTGCTCTGAGGCACACGCTAGGTGATAGACAGCTATTAAAGTCTTTAGGTAACGTTCAGCATACAAACGTTCAGTAAACAGGCGTGTGCCTTCCATAAAAGAAATTAGACCAACCTTTTTGTCCGAGAGGTCGAGGGTTCGAATCCTAGCATACCCGATTATTTGCTTTGGGATGAGGGTCAGTGGTGTGACTCTGTAAGCTCAGCCAGAGTCGACCCAGCTGTAAATGGGTCCCTGGAGAAATTCGGGGAAGGTAAACAGGAAGAGTTTGCGAAAGCACAGGATGGTTGCCCCCCCCATTGCACTTCCTGGCTGAAGGGCCAAGAAACGGAGATCAGCACCACCGGTAGGGACTGTAAAGGCCAATGCCGTATGCTTTACCTTTATCTTTTGAAAGGATTGATAATCTTGATAGTCTCGTCTCTCGGTTGCTCCTAAATCGGAATTAAAAAATTTAGGCCTTTCAATCGGTGACTCTCTTAAAGCTACTAGTAAACTCTTCATCCGTCATTTCCAGCGCCGGACATCTGGTACCTATGGCAGCACAGTATCTAATAAACTCCATTTTAATCGTCAGCTACTAGCTAAACTGTATAACGATTTTTAAAACAATTTATTTCCGGTTGTATGATATTTGAAATATTTTTCCTCTTTTTTGAACTCTTTTTTCCCCCAAAAAAATATTAAAAATAAAAAATGTTTAAATTTCTTGTTGTATGGAAGCAGATATTTTTGGGTGTGTTGGTAGGTGGAATGATTTGTTATTAAGAAGGGGGATGTTGCGACCACGAACCGTCCAAATGTACTTTCTTTATTTCCTCTTTTTAAACTTTTATTCCTATGTTTAAGGGCTTACTCCAAGCAAGCGTAGGGTGAAGGAGAGTTAAGGGTTTTGTTTTATCATTTTTTCTTCTTCTTCTTCTTCTTCTTTTTTAATGAACCCTTATATAAGTAAGTAACGCTTGCTCCTTAATCTCCTGTCCTTTGTCCCTTTTTAGTCTATTTTATCGGTAACAAATAGAAAAAAAATCCCTTTGAATTTGCTACTGATATGAAAAGTATCTCCTTGGCTTCCCACCTTGGACATGAAATTCTGGGCCACAAGGAAATACAGCATCATAGACTCTAATGCTGTCATCAGCCGATGCATTCATTCATAAAATAACCGAATCAAAGGACACCCGCGGTGTTCCATTTTAAAGCAAGAATTGTATCGTGTTTCAATTTGTTTTTTATTTATTATTTTCCTCATTGGTTTATTATTGTGTGTGTCTACTTCGTATTCTGTCAACTTCATTTTTGTTTGAATTGTTATTTTTGGCCTTTCTTTTTCGCTTTATTATACTCTGTTTGTCACTTATATTTACAACGGGTCATAAATAAATTTAATTCAATTTCAATAACAACAGAAAATTTGGCAGTACTATAACGATAGTTGACACTATTCTGACAAAAAAAGATCGTTTGCGAATCTTTACTTAATCATTTAAATTTATTTTAATGCTTACTCCTAATTTTTGGACAAATCTTTAATTTCTAGTTTTCTTTTGTAATATGAAGAAACGACCAGAAGTCTAAACAGATCTTGATTGTATTAGAAATTTGCAGCTAGTGTACCAGAAAAGAGGGCGGGAGCGCTTTACCACCAATAACCCCCCCCCCCCCTCAACTCGGAAACAATAGTATATTTTAAAAATTAAATCTCTTTCAGAAGCGTATGTATACCTTTCAAGTCATATAATTATACCTTTTTTTGTCAAAACGATACAATTTCTCACTAGGAATTTTCAGCTAGGGTACCGAAAAAAGAGGGTGGGTGTAATACAACCAATAACCCCCCTCTCTCTCCACCCGGGAAGCAATAATACGTATATAGCTGTTTAAGTCATATAATTATACTTTTTTCATGTCAAAACGATACAATTTCTCACTGGAAATTTCCAGCTAGGGTGCCAAAAAGGAGGCTAGTGGGTAGTACTACCAATACCCCACCTCCCTCCGCCCGGGAAGCAATAATATATTTAAAAAAGCTCTTCAAATCATACATGCTTTTTTCATGTTTTTTCTCACTATTCTTCATAACTGGATGGTTTTGCATTAATCCTTTAGACATGTTATTTATTACCCTAAATTTATTTATTTTATTTATTTATTTGAAAACCCGTCATACAAAAGCAACAAGATGGAGCAGTAAGAGAAAACAAACTAATAAAATAATAAAGACAGCAGTTAGACACTTCCCAAAATACAAGACAAGCAAATATACGAAAGAAACCAGAATAAAAAGAAAAAGACTTCTAAGCGAACGAGTATAAACACAAACATTTACTATCTAATGTGATTAGAAATTTAGAAATTATTAATTCTAAATTATTAAATTTCTTTTAGTTGTTATAAACTCAAGCAGTGGATTTCCACCAATGGCTACGCAAGTAGATTGTTGGGAAAAGCCGAATCAGTCAGAAAACAGTCTTGACGGTCAGAAACTGTCAATGTCATCTTCGGGCCTTTCGTTTTTGGGAATCATCTTTCTGGCAGTGCATTCGTCTCGAACAGACTGCTAAGACTGCTAAGAGGGAATCAAGGCTTTTGGTACCAAAACATGTATTTTGAAGACGTTTTGTAGCAATAAAAACTTTGAATTAGTGTTTAGTCAGAGATAGCAGCCATTACCTGAGCCCAGTTATCAATTGATTTTATAATTAGAAATGTATTTTTTGAGTATTTTAGAATGAAGTCTGGTAATCCTGGGAAACTGTTCACACTTAGGATGTACAGCCAATACCGTATCCAGGGGTGGGTTAGAACTCCTCTCCTCCCATCCTGGAATTTTTGTCCCACTTTGTTACGTAAAAACGCATCAAAAGTACATATGCACAAACTTTTGATGCATTAAAAAATCTTTTGTAACAACCCCTTGAAAGAAAAATAGCCCCCCCCCCAGAATAACAATCCTGGATAACCCCTTGCCTACAACTCTTTATCTCAATTACTGAAGGCAGTAATTAATATCTTCAATCGGTGGTGGATCCAGAGGGGGCGCCCCCCCTAACGTAGTCTAAAGTAGCGAAATTTACTTAATTAGCGCAAGTTTGCGTTCATTAAACTTGCTCCTAACGCAAGTTTATCAGATCAACCTATTTTGCCCCCCCCCTAAAAAATCTTGGATCCATCCCTGTCTTCAATAACTGAAGATGATTATATTGCAGCATGTTAGTACTGATATATGTGTTTTCGGTGGTCTATTGAATGGTCTGAATGGGTAATGATTCGGGGCTTGTTCGACAGATCTTTTTGTCTATCCGTTACTTATGTGCCCTAACTGAAAGCACGTGACCAAATCACCATTTGGCACAAACAAATTTTTTTAGGAGATATCTCTGAAATTAACGACGCTTGCTAGCACTAAAATATTAGTTCATTTTATTCATTCATTCATTAGGGTTAAACAGCTTAACAGAATTCAAACAACAAAAGCAAAAGGATCAGAATCAAATCAAGATCGTATCCAGGGGCTACAGGGTTTGACTCCCCCTCCCCGAAATGTTTTTCCGACCCGTAAAAAAAACGTAAAAAAAATGAATATATAACAAAATTTCTGATGTGTTTTTTAAGTTTTTTTTACCCCCCCCCCCTCCAAAAAAAAATCCAGCCCTGTTCATACAAAGCTTGAACAAGCCAAAAATTTAAATTTTGCACTTGGGTAAAGGAGAAAAAAGGAAGGAAACCACAAAAGGAAAGAAGTACTTAATGCACTGAAAACAGGGAAGAAGGAAGAAGTGCACAGGCTACTGAAAATTCCGTTTTTGATAAGACCATAGGTAGCCTAATATCATCGATGGCGGGGAGAGAATTTGAAAAATTTACCTGAACCAGATCTCTATCAGAAATAGTTTGGTAGATGGGAACTGGCTGAGATCGGACCTTGCGTTTCTTTGGTAGGTCGAAATTAAGGGCGGGGGAATAGAGCTAGCGTTTTAAGTGACGGAGAGAACATCGACTGAAGTAGGGAGACAGGGAGTCTGAGATAGTTTGTGGAGGCTTATTGTGTGAGCCAAACATTGCTAAAATAAAATTATGTGCGAGAGGCCGTTCAGGCCCGTACTTGAGTACAAATCCGTAAATAGATATTGCTGGGGCAGGCTGGAAGCAGCTTCGACGGTTCGATTCACGATGGTCTTAAGAGGCTTCAGATGAGATGAAAAAAATTTTCCCCATATAGAAGAACAGTAAGAGAGGTAAGAAACGCTTTCACACGTAATTGATACACCTTCTGGCTTTGCAAAGGATTATGGCTTCCGAAAACCAATGGATGTAAAGAGTTTAATTTGCGGTTTCATTAAAAGGGAAGGGTGGAAACAAATACTAAGAACTCTAGTTGTGTTGCGGAGCAGCACAGCTGCTTTTGTAGCTTTTTTTTTTTTTCTCGTAATCAGCGGTCTGTCGCGCCAAAGTGGTAAGATATGCAAACTCAAAATTTTTCCTGGGTATGAAAGTTGTGAAAGGGGGGGGGGATTTCCAGTTGGGTTTGTAAAGTTTCTATTATTTTTCCAAAAAAAAGCAAAATCGTACTAATAATTACATCATGCTTAACTGGCACTTACCAAATTTTTTAAATAGCTTTATCAACCAAACATAGAAATGGTAAGAACGTGTGACGTTTTATTAAGCCACTATTCTGGCTTGAGCAGCGTCACACAATCTTTCTTCTTAAACCAAACTCATTCGCTCTTCCTGCTCTTTTCTTACCTTTTAATACTATTTAACTCTCCTCAATAAAAAAAAATAAAAAATAAAAAAAAAATCTATGCAATAGGCTACTCTGAAAAAGGCACAAGATGTCATGAACTTTCTGGTATGCAAAATTAATTCGTTCACTTAGAATTAATTTCAAAAGTGGTCATGACGCATCAATCTTTTATATCCTAGGGACAATCTTTTTATATACAAAGTTGAATTTTTTTTCCAACATGTATAGGCAGATTTTGATCTTCTAGGAATTGGAGCTGATTTTGGTTGTTTAAAAATAAAATTCCTTCTGTGACTTTTTCTATTTTGAGGTTTCTATTTTGCAAATTTCCTAGATTTTGTCAAACTTAAATTTCATTGCTTCGAAGGTACATTTTTTAAAAATCCAATAATTTTGAACAGTGATAGAAGTTCACATTATCTCTCTGATAACCTAAGCAAAATTTCTGAATCTCCCATAAATTTTTGGGAAATAGCACGGTAATTCCTGATTTCTAAGTTCTGATTTTTGGATTTTTCTCAAAAAATTTTCGAATTTAATGTTTATTACATTATTTTAGACGTTTAATGCCATGAAAAGAAAGCAAGAAGACTTGTACTCTTCTATATCTGAAAATGAACCGTATACTAAGAAATAAAATTTTACACTGTGAACCGTTTGACAGATGCTTGTTAATCGCCAGCAACCGTGACACGAGAGCATACATATTTATTAGCCTTCAGAAACAGTTACATGTGTTGCTCCGCAATAGTAGCCCATTGGTCACACGTGCTGGAACACTCCTCAGCTGTAATCTATTGTGGAATATTGTGGCATGTCATTAAGTGAAAGAATAAAACTGCAGTCTGGTTTCGGGATTTTGTTTCCTCTAGTGAATAAAGTGAACACCTTTTTTATTGGTATTTCTGGGGAGGAGGTTAACTGGGATTTATTGAGAACTTCTTGGGTTCCACTAGCAAGATTACGAGAGTATCAAGACTATCGTCCGACACAAATACTGGCGAAAATCAGTGGGTGGTTCTGGGCACTAATGGTGCATATTTAAGTTACAAACTCTACAGAAAGATGTTGTCAAGGAGAATCTTTGACATGAATATAAATCTCTGCTAAGAAATAACCCTTATTTCTAACAACCATGATATACATGGAGAATAAGGGTTGATTCGTAACTGGTTTAGCTGGAAGTTCTTAGTTTAATTTGGGTAACTTTTTAGATTCTTTTTTCTTGTCCTCGCAGTAGGCTTGTTTCCTGTATTGTTCTCTTAACATAAATAAAATATTTTTTCAACGTCCTGTTCAAGGCAAAAAAATGTATAAAAGTAAGGACAAAAATTAAAAATTAAAGGAGCCAGAGATTGGCTTAGGTTTACAAGAAATCTGCCAAATAGAGATAACAATGGACAATGTTGCCGTACTTATAGCGAACATAAATGAAGTCAAAATACAAATGAAGTCAAGAGTAAAAAATGAGGTTTTCCTAAACCAGTAAAACCGAAATAGCAGTCACAAGTACCTTTTGTCAAGATATTTTGCCATAAATAAATATGCTTTAGCAACCCCTCTCACCTTTGTAAAGCAAGAGTGCCTTTTGTGCTTTATGGCAAACTAATAAACACATAAATTGAACGCTATATTTGGCCAGTTCATTTTCTACAGTTTTCAAACTAAAGTATTTGAAACGAATAAACCATAGAAAAAAACGAATTGTGTACTCTGCTATTCATGGTGCTACATCATGGCACAAAGCCATGAAAGGCCAACATAGCTGGACAAGCTTCACTTACGCCCTATTCTGTTCGAAGCGTAACTCTCTACTCCCTCCCATAAATTTAAATTTTTAAATACTTTTTCATGACCTATACTCACCCCATTTGAAAACAATTTGTTTTTTTAGACCCAGATGGATTGCGATCTGGCAAAACACAGTTTTAAATTGTGCTAAATCATATTAGTGGCATAGTCTAAAAAATAATCCCGGGAATAAAGGGAGATTATAGATTAATTGACACTAAGGAAAAAGGAAAAATAAATTCAAAAACATAGGAAGATCAAAATACATCAAAAACATAGGGAAAAAATATAGGAGCATGAAACGAAGCAACAGAGGAAGGAAGGAATAAAGAAACGAATTAAGAAAAGCATGGGAACAAAACCAGAAAAAGAAACGCAAGCACAGTAGCGAACACAAGAAAATCAAGGCTGAAGTACTTTCCGTACATGTAAGTTCTATATTGACAATAAAATATGAAGTTAAAGTAGCATCAACAAAATGATAAAAATAAAGTATTAGGAATTGGATACAAAACCAGGAGAAGATGATCCTTTTCGACCTAGGGTCTAGGGCCAAACGGAAAGCAGATTGTCTCCGAATGGGAAGGGAAGAGGTGGCTATGAAAAGATTTCAAGGAAATTGGGACTTCTTGGCAGGATTCAATGAGGGAAGTTTCGACAAAGGAGGAGCATGCAGAGCCGTGTTGACCTCAAACGGCTTAATGTTGCAGTGACTTGTAAGTAGTAATAGCAGTAGTAGATATTTGAAAACGGAGTTGGACTTTCTTGGTCCCCACCTATAGAAATCTCTGAAGAAGATCTGGGAGCGAGAGGTACTATTTTCTGGAAACTGATACAAGAAAGTACCAATCATCTTTCTCTTGTAAGAAAACAGGGATGACAATGAATCCATATACTACAAAAGTATATCTCTCGTAAATACTGCTAGCAAATATTCACTATGGTTCTAATCATTTTTTTTCTTAATCTTGGTGAGAAACACGACCAGACGTACAAAAAAGACAGAGTTTTGACCTGGAATGGTCCAAACCACTAACTCTTTACGCTTTGAAAGAGCATCAAGCAATGCATAAAGCACAACTACGTCACTATAGCCTTCTTCATCAACTCAAAACGGTAACAGCCTTGAGCTCAATCATAAGAGATGGCACGATGTAGCATACATGATGTGTACAGTAAGCTGATACGTCTGACCAAGGAATGCTAATGTAATATCCGTGCCTTCCTCCCATTTCAGCAGTTATTATGGGGTAGGGTAGGGATTTGTCCTCTTCCCCTTCCTGTTTCGTTTCGTTATCGATTGGATGATGAAGCAGCCCTGCATTCAGTGACATCAATTCTATTTTTAAATATATGGAGGCGGGCAAAATTATGTTTTTTAGATCTAGGAGGGGAAATTTTTTTTTATTTTTTCAATGAAAACACCAAAAAAGATATTGTTTCAATGGAAATACCAAAATAGGTCGTTTAAAGGAAATTAAATTCGGTGTTTGTTTTAAATATCGAGGGGGGGGTAATACTTGGAGCCATCTTTTGGTGGTTTCCGACACCATAGATGTAGATGAAATAAACAATGGTTGCAGATCAATATACTAGTCGTGGAGTGTTGAATAGTTTCTTGGTGCTCGAATGTCAGGCAGGATTAAGAGCTGTGTCCTGAAACAAGGACTAATATGATTACTAAGGTTTATTAGTGAGCATTATTACTGCATCTGTACATAAGAACTATTTTAATTCAAACGAGCAGATTTTTTTTTTAAGTGTATGGAAATTAAATAGGGATTTTTAAAACTTAAGAGGGCTAGAAATTGAATCACATAACAGGTCAAACGTAAGACGAACATAAATTGCCACAGATAAGGTTTGTGGTATCCTTCAGCCCCTCGAAAGCTAGATTGTCATTTTTGACTTTATTTGCAAGACAACATACTTTTATACAGTTTTTTTTCATTTCTTTTACAACATTAAAAAATTAAAAAAACTGCCCAAATATCTAGGTTTTGTCTCACATATTAACGTGTTTGTAAGAACTCTTCAATAGTTTATTTATTTAACTTACCTAATATCAAACAAAAAAACTATTAAAAAGGGTGGTTCTAGTCCACTTGCTAGAGCCACAAGAAAATAAAAGTTTAGATGGTTAGGTAGCTTAAAAATTGTGTTTCTTGGCAATCCATCTGGGGCCCCTAGAAAAACCAAACTATTTTAAAATGAAGTATGAAGAGGTCATGAAAAAGTGTTTTGGAAATTGAGAATTCACTGAAGAGAGAAAAGATTAGGATTAGGGTCTAGGAGGGGTTTGTACAGCTATGTATCTTACTATAACTAACTATAGATTCTCACTATCAATGCATAGATAGTAAAGCTGTGACTTCAGCACTTCAATGGCTGGAAATTCTTATCTCTTCAATGTTTCAATAAGATTAAAAACAACAGTGTAAATACTCTAAAGCTATACAAAAAACAAATGTTTGAAATTATAAAAATTTATGATTTACAGAAAAATTACTAAAACAGAGGAACATCAGTCGCTCTCGTAATCCAGATTTGCAGAACGCCTGCACGAATAAAAAAAAATTTGGCTTCGAGTTTGGCATGAGTGCGGGTCACCTAGATTAGGACCGGTGAACGCAGTACATTTATATGCAAAATAAAAGTTTAATCGAACCCTCCGTGAGCATTTGGTCGAAAGTAAGCTAGATAGTCAAACAGTTCGTGGTAACGAACTGTAAGTAAGGAGCGACCAGGCTCAATGGTAACCGAAACTCTAAAAAAACGGAATTTTGATACCAATATATACATCAAAAGAATCAGATTTTAATTCTGATTTCAAATATATAAGGTTAATCTTACCTATCAAAAGTTACGCGCCTGAGAAAATTTGGCTGATTTTCGAAAAAAAGGGGGAAAGACACCCTAAAAGCTATAAAACCTTAATGAAAATCACACCATCATATTCAGCGTATCAGAGAACCCTACTGTAGAGGTTTCAAGCTCCTATCTACAAAAATGTGGAATTTTCCATTTTTTGCCAGAAGAAAGATCACGGATGCGCGTTTATTTGTTTTTTTTTCCCAGGGGTGATCGTATCGACCCAGTGGTCCTAGAATATCGTAAGAGGGCTCATTGGAACGGAAATTAAAAGTTCTAGTGCCTTTTTTTAAGTGACCAAAAAAATGGAGGGCAACTAGGCCCCTCCCACACTCATTTTTTCCGAAAAGTCACCCGATCAAAATTTTGAGATGGCCATTTTGTTCAGCATGTTCGAAAATATTGTAACTATGTCTTTTAGGGTGACTTAATCCCTCGAAGCCCCCAGGGGGAGGGCTGAAAGTTATGAACTTTACCCAATGTTAATATATAGTATTAGTAGAATGTATCTATGGAATTTGCTTGCAGGTATAGGAATTACCATGCTATTTGCGTGAAGCTATAGGAAAACATTTCCAGAGCATGTATCTATGGAATTTGGGTAGATTACGTTCCTTCCAACGTTATTGGGACCTCTAAACGTGATTAAACACATGTTTTGAAACAATAGTCAAGGTTGTATAAGAGAATTAGACTGTTTTTTTTTTGCTATTGATATGAATTGCACAAGAACCGGGACAAGAAAACCCACGCCTGAGAGACTATAGTTACGCGTGGACATTTTAAAAAGCGACTGGTTTTTCTGATTTTTTGGAAGATTGCCTTAACTCGAGAGTAGTTTGTTATTAAAAATTGGATGCTACAATCAGAATTGTTTGATTGACATTTGCAAAACTGGGTAAGGGATTTGCGAATTGGAGTGTAACTCGAGAGTAGTTTGTTATTAAAAAAATTGGATGCTACAATCAGAATTGTTTGATTGACATTTGCAAAAAAAGGGAAGGGATTTGCGAATTGGAGTGTGAATCAAGAGTAGTTTGTTATTAAAAAATTGGATGCTACAATCAGAATTGTTTGACTGACATTTGCAAAAAGTGGTAAGGGATTTGCAAATTGGAATGTAACTCGAGAGTAGTTCTTTTTTGCAGTAAGCTCCTAGTTTTTTTAAGAAAATTATGGAAAATACGATTCTCTGGTGCAAATCTGAAACTTTAGTCTATTTTTATATCGAAAAATAAACTATTTCTGTAAAATCTGAGCTAATAAAGGTTTCTGGCCGCAAACTCTAGTTTTTTGTAAGAAAATTATGGAAAATACAATTCGTTGACTCAAAGGTGAAAATTAAGTCCAGTTATGGATCGAAAAAAAAAACTATTTCTATAAAATCTGAGCTAATAAGGGTTTTTTTTTGCCGTAAACTCTAGTTTTTTGTGAGAAAATTATGGAAAATACAATTGTCTGGTTCAAATCTGAAGCTTCAGTCTATTTTGGGATCGAAAAATAAAGTATTTCTGTAAAATCTGACCTAATAAGGGTTTTTTTTTTGCAGTAAAAACTCTAGTTTTTTGTAAGAAAATTATGGAAAATACAATTTTCTGGTTCAAATCTGAAACCTTAGTCTATTTTTGGATCGAAAAATAAACCTATTTCTGTAAAATCTGAGCTAATAAGAGTTTTTGGTCGCAAACTCTAGTTTTTTGTAAGAAAATTATGGAAAATACAATTCGTTGGCTCATTGCTGAAAATTAAGTCCAGTTATGGATCGAAAAATAAACTATTTCTATAAAATCTGAGCTAATAAGGGTTTTTGGCCGTAAACTCTAGTTTTTTGAAAGAACATTATGGAAAATACAATTTTCTGGTTCAAATCTGAAACTTTAGTCTATTTTTGGATCGAAAAATAAATGATTTCTGTAAAATCTGAGCTAATAAGGGTTTTTTTTTGCAGTAAACTCTAGTTTTTTTGTAAGAAAATTATGGAAAATACAATTGTCTGGTTCAAATCTGAAACTTTAGTCTATTTTTGGATCGAAAAATAAACTATTTCTGTAAAATTTGAGCTAATAAGGTTTTTGGCCGTAAACTCTAGTTTTTTGTAAGAAAATTATGGAAAATATAATTTTTTGGTTCAAATCTGAATCTTTAGTCTATTTTTGGATCGAAAAATAAAATTATTTCTATAAAATCTAAGCTAATAAGGGTTTTTGACCGTAAACTCTATATCACATATGACTCTATATCTCTATATGACTAAATTCTATATCAGCATCCTTTTCTCGGATACATAGGATAAAATATCGTATAAAATTGACAAAATCTAAGTAACAGATTGATTAAATTCTATATCAACATCCATTTCTCAGGTGCATGGGAATAACATTGACAAAATCGTGCGCGCACGTAACCCCGTCTAATTTTTTTTTCATAATTTCCTGAATTAAATTTCTGTATTGTGTATCCAAGTGGTGAATTCAAGAAAGAGTTTGTTACTTACTTACTCACTTACTCACTTAGTTACTTACAATTTTTTCATAATGACATAATGATATATCCAACAACGGATGTTGATAAAGAATTTATTCATTCTGATACCTAGATTTTGTCAATGTTATTCCATGCACCTGAGTAATGGATGTTGATATAGAATTTAATCAATCTGTTACTTAGATTTTGTCAATTTCATCCGATATTTTATCCTATGTATCCGAGAAAAGGATGCTGATATAGAATTTAGTCACTCTGATGCTTAGATTTTGTCAATTTTATCCGACATATCCGATAAAGGATGTTGTTAAAGCATTTATTCATTCTGAAATTTAGATTTCGTCATTTTTATTTGATGTATCTGACAAAGGATGTTTGATAAAAGAAAAAATTATTCACTCTGACGCTAAGATTCTGTCAATTTTATATGATGTATCTGACAAAAGATGTTGATAAATAAAATTTATTCACTCTATCCCATGTGTCTGACAATAGATGTATTCGAATTCCTTTTCTTACATTTCCAATGTTTTAATAGACATTCTAAACGTTTGATATGCTAGCTTACTCTAAAAATAATGAACACATAACAATGTAATGCATAATATATTTTTAATGAAATAATGCCATGTAGAATATTAATAAAAAAAATTTATTATGATACATTATTAATATCAATGATCAACTTTGGACATTTTGAATCTGTTCCATAAAATAGTGCACCAAGTTCTCTCTTGATATTGTAGCTATTGTCTTCTCTTAACTCGTAATCGGTAGAATAATCATTATTCCATTTTGAGTCATGCACAATATTTACTGGTGTGTCACCGACAGGTTCAATATACGTTTCATCTTTGGTATTATTTGATTCATTAACTGTTTGATCAATGGTAGTAACTGTTTGCTGACATTTTGTTTTTCATCGATTCATTTTTATATTCTTTAGTGATATTTTCTACCAATGCCCTTTTTATTTTTTCCAGCAGTTTCACTGTCTATTACTACTGCTACTGCTAACAACTCATCGCAGCACCAAGCCGCCTCAGGCCAACACAGCTACGCACGCTCCTCCTCCATCCCAATCTATTCAAAGCCTCCCTTTTCACACCCGCCCACGAAGTTCCCATTTCCTATAAATCTTTCTTTATGACGTCCTCCCACCCCAGACGGGGGCGACCTGCTTTCCGTTTAGCCACAGATGGTTGGCTGAAAAGTACAATCTCTTCGGCAATCTGTCATCCTTCATCCGCAAAACATGCCCTAACCACCTCAACCTTTCTTTCATTATAGACCTAGAGAGGGGTATCGAACCACATTTTTATATAGCCTATTGTTTGAAATACGGTCAGTCAGCCGGGTACCCAGAACAATCCTTAAGCAATTTCTCTGGAAAACATCTATCAAATCTTCATCCGCTTTTCGGAGTCTCCATGCTTCAGAGCCATATTTGACCACTGTCATCACTGTAGCTTCTAATATTCTAATCTTGGTTTGCAGACTTATCTTCCCATTCTTCCAGGCTTTTTTTAACTGTGAAAAAACACACCCTGAGCCTTGGCTATTCTATTTTTAACATCTTCACTGCTCCCACCATCTTTACTAATAATACTACCAAGATAAGTGAAGCTGCCCACCTGATCAATCTTTTTATTACCTAACTTCACCTTTTCATCTTCACTTATTCCTAGCCTTAGTAACTTAGTCTTCCTTAATTTAATTTTCAAACCAATACAAGCACCCTGAACACGCAACACCTCTAAAACTTCATTCCTTTTGCTCACATTTTCATCTAGGAAGCTTAAATCATCAGCATAATCCAAGTCCAGGAGATTTTTTTCCTCCCCATTTGATTCCGTGGTCTCCCATTGCCTTTCCTGTGCTCCTTAAAACAAAGTCCATAAAAATAATCTATTTAAAGGGGGATAGAACAAAACCCTGCTTAACTCCTGATTTAATAGAAAACCAGCTGCTAACCTCATTTCCTACCTTAACCGCAGCAGTGTTATTCTCGTACATAGCACTAATCACTTTAATGTATTTGTCTGGTATACCATACAAGGATAAAACCTTTACCAAAGCTCCTCTATCAACAGAATCGAACGCTTGCTCATAATCTATAAAAGTGAGGACCAAAGGTGTTTGAAAACTCAGTCACTTCTCAATTATTAGCCTAAGAGTGAAAATTTGGTTGACACATTCTCTACCTTTTCTAAAACCGCACTGCTCTTCTCTTAAAACTTTGTCTATGGCATCTCTCAGTCTAAAAATATCATATTACTAAGCAATTTGCTACCTACAGAGACCAGACTAATGCCTCGATAATTACCACACTCAGTTTTATCACCTTTCTTATGAAGTGGCTTAATTACGGTATTCCTAAAATCGTTAGGTACTTCCCCTTTTTCAAAAATCATATTCATAATCTTCAATAGCTTATTTCTAACCTCAGAGCCACCATATTTAAGAAACTCATTTACCACCCTATCAGCACCTGGAGTCTTATTATTCTTTAATCCTTTTAATACTGTTGCTAATTCCTCCCCACAAAACAAATCTTCCTTCACATCCAAAGTATCACATACTTTTTCATTTTCCTCTATATTTTTTCCTGCAACTCTATCTTGGTTAAGCAAGTTCTCAAAATGTTCGGCCCATCTCGCTTTAACTTTTTCCTTATCGCTAATTGCCACCCCATTCCTATCTTTAACTGGGACAAGTCCGGAAAGACTACTACCTCTCAATTTGTTAACGCGCCAGTACAATATTTTACTATTATGCCGTCTAGCTGCATCTTCCAGATCCTCGGCAATTTTATCCATGGCCTCAACTTCACGCCTCCTTATTTCATATTTCAATGCTTTCTCCACTTTATTTAAATTTCTTTTGTTTTTATGCGATCTATCACTCAGATAATTCTTCTACAAGTCCTTTCTCTTTTCTATTAAACATAAAGCTCTATCACTAATATTCTTACCTGCAGTTCTAGCTTTCTTCCCTAATACACCTTCAGCAACTTCACAAATTATTTTTCTAAAATTCTTCCAGCCATCTTCCACATTATCAAATTTTAAACTTTCAAGTTTAGCATTCAACTGTTCCTGGGAAAGTTTCTCTCAAATTCTCATCCTGGAGTCTACTATCATCATAACTTCCTGGGAGATAATTACCCTTCCGATAATTCGGCTGTAAATTAACCCTTGACACTACTAAATGGTGATCTTTACTTTTAACATCAATAACAGCACTCCTATATACCCTAGTATCTTGTATTGATCCAGCCAGTCTTCGGTTTACTATAACATAATCAATAAGGTTTGCTGTCTTACCATCACGTGAATACCATGTTAGCTTATGAGCCATTTTATGACCAAACACCGTATTGGTTATAACTAGATGGTTATACCTACAAAATTGCAAAAGTCTGTATTCATTACTGTTTTCTTTTCCTACACCAAATTTACCTAAGCTGGGATACCATCTATCCCTATTTCTACCAACCTGGGCGTTAAGATCTCCCACTAATAACATCATATTTCTACCTGGGACCTTGTCTATTTGCTCCTGTAACTGTGAGTAAAATTCATCTGTGTCACTAGTATCTCCGTCAGTCGGTTCTACAGGGGCGTATACAACTATAACTGATACCCTGAACTTTCTAGTCATAAAATGAGCAATTAGTATTCTATTATTAATACCTTCCCAGCCTAAACAAGACTTAGCAGCTTCCTTATTCATCATGAGCCCTACTCCCTGTCTATGTACCACATCCTTCCTGCCTGAGTAAAAAGATTCTATATCACCTAATTTTATGCTTCCTACCCCTGGGATATGAGTTTCTGAAACTCCTAATAAATCCAGTTCGAATCGCCTGAATTCGTCAGTCAAAATGTCGATACGATAGTCATTTTTCAATGTCTTAACATTCCAAGTTCCAATTTTCATGGTCTTTAAATCATTGAAATTATTTTCGCCTCAGGAAAAGCAATGATCCCGGATGCCAGTGCAGGACATGGATCATATATCTTATCAGGTCTACACCGAAGTGCTTAAGCCAGCTTAGAACTGGACAGCAAGAAGTCCCTCGGACCTCCATGAATGGAGGCTTTGTGCAATATACCTAAAAGATGACGAGAGGTTCTATCAATAGGTAGCCTGTTACCTATACCACTAGCATGAAGATACCCCTCTTAATCAACTATTTTTTTTTATGTTGGCATTCTCTTTGAGTACTAGCATCTCTGGAAATGATACTTTCGCATATCCACCATTTGTATAATTGAATTTTTTTGGTACTCCAAAGAAATTTAATTCCTTAGTGTCATGCATGACAACGCATGGATACGTTTTCGATAGTGCTACCACTTGTACTTTTTTCATAGTTCAAATATTTCTCCATGTCAGCATTCAATGCTACAATAACACTAATATGTGAACACATTTCTAATGGGGGTCATCCACATTCAATATGCATTTCATCTTTGCTATTATTTGGTTCATTAATGGTAGTGACGTTTGCTGGCACTTGGTTTTTCATCGATTCATCTTTATATTCCTTAGTGATATTGTCTGCCAATGCCCTTTTTATTTTTCCGTCAATTTTCACTGTCTATTGCAAAATTATTTTTACAAAGGTAACAGTTTCAGCACGTAGACAAGATATGGTTTATGATATTAGTAGAAGAGTATGCATGTCTTCTTTTGATCTTCCGTTGAATGCTAATACCCAAAAGTTGACGATGGGTTGCAACAAGAGGTAACATGTTACCACAAGCACTGGCAAGAAGATGTCCCTCTTCATCAACTATTATTTTTATATTGGCATTCTCTTTGAGTGCTATCATCTCTGGATATCTCACTCTTGCATATCCACCATAGTATGAGTTCAATTTTTTTGGTACTCCAAAGAAATTAAATTCCTTACTGTCATGACAATGCACGCATACATTTCCAATGGTGCTAGCATTTTTACTTGTTTCATAGTTTAAATACTTCTCCTTGTCGGCATTCAATGCTACAATAACATTGACATGTGAACAAACTTTATTAAAATGCTCCATCTTCACTTTTTTTTTAAAGATATGACTTATGTGTTTATCGTTCTACTGTGTACAAAATACTGATTTAATACATGCAATAGACTAGGTAGTGTCAATATCCGGACATAGAATACCAGTGGGAAAGCCACATCGTGTCTCTGACCAATCACAGAGTATAATTGTTAGAGCCGTAAGCATATTTATTCATTTTAAGATACGTACAAAAAAAATAAAAAATAAATAAAGTTGAATAATTTCGAAGTTAAAAAAAAAAGTTGTTTTTTTTTATGAAAAAATATATTGAATTAGAACCATCAGTCCTCATCATTATGAGTATCCAAAAATGGACTTAAGTTTCACATTTGAACGAGAGAATTGTATTTTCCATTATTTTCTTACAGAAAACTAGAGTTTATAGTCAAAAAACACTTATTAGCTCAGATTCTACAGAAATAGTCTATTTTTCGATCCATAAGTGGACTTAAATTTCACCTATGACCAACAAATTGTATTTAACATAATTTTCTTACAAAAAACTAGAGTTTACGGTCAAAAACCCATATTAGCTCAGATTTTATAGAAATAGTTTTATTGTTAGATCCAAAAATAGACTAAAGTTTCAGATTTGAACCACAAAATTATATTTTCCATAATTTTCTTACAAAAAACTAGAGTTTACGGCCAAAACCCCTTATTAGCTCAGATTTTACTGAAATAGTTTTTTTTCGATCCAAAAATAGACTAAAGTTTCAGATTTGAACCAGAAAATTGCATTTTCCACAATTTTCTTACAAAAAACTAGAGTTTACGGCCAAAAAACCTTATTAGCTCAGATTTCATAGAAATAGTTTATTTTTCGATCCATAACTGGACTTAATTTTCACCTATGAGCCAACGAATTGTATTTTCCATAATTTTCTTACAAAAAACTAGAGTTTACGGTAAAAACCTTTATTAGCTTAGATTTTATAGAAATAGTTTTATTTTTCGATCCAAAAATAGACTAACGTTTCAGATTTGAACCAGAAAATTGTATTTTCCACAATTTTCTTACAAAAAACTAGTGTTTACGGCCAAAAACCCTTATTAGCTCAGATTTTACAGAAATATTTAATTTTTCAATCCAAATATAGACTAAAGTTTCAAATTTGAAACAGACAATTGTATTTTCGATAATTTTCTTACAAAAAACTAGAGTTTACTGCAAAAAACCCTTATTAGCTCAGATTTCATAGAAATAGTTTTTTTTTTTTCGATCCATAACTGGACTTAATTTTCACCTATGAGCCAAGGAGTTATATTTTCCATATTTTTCTTACAAAAAACTAGAGTTTCCGACCAAAACCCTTATTAGCTCAGATTTTACAGAAATAGTTTATTTTTCAATCCAAATATAGACTAAAGTTTCAGATTTGAAACAGACAATTGTATTTTCCATAATTTTCTTACAAAAAACTAGAGTTTACTGCAAAAAACCCTTATTAGCTCCGATTTTATTGAAATAGTTTATTTTTCGATCCATAACTGGGCATAATTTTCACCTATGAGCCAACGAATTGTATTTTCCATAATTTTCATACAAAAAACTAGAGTTTACGGTTAAAAACCCTCATTAGCTTAGATTTTATCGAAATAGTTTTATTTTACGATCCAAAAATAGACTAAAGTTTCAGATTTGAACCAGGCAATTGTATTTTTTCATAATTTTCTTACAAAAAACTAGATTTTACGGCAAAAAAAAAAAAACCCTTATTAGCTCAGATTTTACAGAAATAGTTTATTTTTTCGATCCAAAAACAGACTAAAGTTTCAGATTTGAACCAGACAATTGTATTTTCCATAATTTTCTTACAGAAAAAAAACTAGAGTTTATGGTCAAAACACTTATTAGCTCAGATTCCACAGAAAAAGTTTATTTTTCGATCCATAACTGGACTTAAGTTTCACCTATGAACCAACAAATTGTATTTTACATAATTTTCTTACGAAAAACTAGAGTTTACGGTCAAAAACCCTAATTAGTTTAGATTTTATAGAAATAGTTTTATTGTTCAATCCAAAAATAGACTGAAGTTTCAGATTTGAACCAGAAAATTGTATTTTCCATAACTTTCTAACAAAAAACTAGAGTTTATGGCCCAAAACCCTTATTAGCTCAGATTTTACAGAAATAGTTTATTTTTTCGATCCAAAAATAGACTAACGTTTCAGATTTGAACCAGAAAATTGTATTTTCCACAATTTTCTTACAAAAAACTAGAGTTTTACGGCCGAACACCCTTATTAGCTCATATTTTACAGAAATAGTTTATTTTTCGATCCAAAAATAGACTAAAGTTCCAGATTTGAACCAGACAATTGTATTTTCCATAATATTCTTACAAAAAACTAGAGTTTTACTGCAAAAAACCCTTATTAGCTCAGATTTTATAGAAAAAGTTATAAATAAATAAATAAATAATGTTATAAAGAAAAAATATAAATAAATAAGAAACAAAACTCACATATTAAATAAACACTTCCATGCACTGAATGTCTATAATGATTCAACTTTATTTAATATGTGAGTTTTGTTTCTTATTTATTTATATTTTTTCTTTTGTTTTTTTCTTTCTCTTTATGTGTTTAGTATGTTTTATTGTGATGTAAGTTAAGTTTTTTTTTATTTTAAGAATTATTTTATTTTATTTTTTTCCGTTGAGAAAGGCTCCCGGATGTGGGGCCGAAATATTCGGAGCTTTTTGTGCATAATTAGTTGTTTTGTATTTCACTGCTTCATAGAAAATTAAAACCCGTTTTTCTTGTTTTAAAAATTTTTTTGTTTTTAATGGAAAAGCAGTGTGGTCTAAGAAATTATTTATAGAAATAGTTTTATTTTTCGATCCAAAAATATAGACTAGCGTTTCAAATTTGAACCAGAAAATTGTATTTTTCCATAATTTTCTTACAAAAAACAAGAGTTTACGGCCAAAAACCCTTATTAGCTCAGATTTGACGGAAATAGTTTATTTTTTCGATCCAAAAATAGACTAAAGTTTCAGATTTGAACCAGACAATTGTATTTTCCATAATTTTCTTACAAAAAACTAGAGTTTACTGCAAAAAAAACCCTTATTAGCTCAGATTTTATAGAAATGGTCTATTTTTCGATCCATAACTGGACTTAATTTTCTCCTATGAGCCAACGAATTGTATTTTCCATAATTTTCTTACAAAAAACTAGAGTTTACGGTCAAAAACCCTTATTAGCTTAGATTTTATAGAAATAGTTTTATTTTTCGATCCAAAAATAGACTAAAGTTTCAGATTTGAACCAGGCAATTATATTTTCCATAAATTTTTTCTTACAAAAAACTAGAGTTTTTACTGCAAAAAAACCATTATTAGGTCAGATTTTATAGAAATAGTTTATTTTTCGATCCATAACTGGACTTAATTTTCACCTATGAGCCAACAAATTATATTTTCATAATTTTCTTACAAAAAACTAGAGTTTGTGACCAAAAACCCTTATTAGCTCAGATTTTACAGAAATAGTTTATTTTTTCGATCTAAAAAAGAGACTAAAGTTTCAGATTTGCAACAGAGAATTGCATTTTCCATAATTTTCTTACAAAAAACTAGAGTTTACGGCCAAAAACCCTTATTAGCTCAGATTTTACAGAAATAGTTTTTTTATTTTTCGATCCAAAAATAGACCAAAGTTTTAGATTTGAACCAGAAAATCGTATTATCCATAATTTTCTTACAAAAAACTAGAGTTTACTGCAAAAAATCCTTATTAGCTCAGATTTTACAGAAATCGTTTATTTTTCGATCCAAAAATAGACTAAAGTTTCAGATTTGAACCAGAAAATTGCATTTTCCATAATTTTCTTACAAAAAACTAGAGTTTACGGCCAAAAAAACCTTATTAGCTCAGATTTTATAGAAATAGTTCATTTTTCGATCCATAACTGGACTTAATTTTCACCTATGAGCCAACGAATTGTATTTTCCATTATTTTCTTAAGAAAGAAAACTAGAATTTACGTTCAAAAACCCTTTTTTAGCTCAGATTTTATAGAAATATGTTTTTTATTTTTCAATCAAAAATAGACTAAAATTTCAGATTTGAACCAGAAAATAGTATTTTCCATAATTTTCTTACAAAAACTAGAGTTTACGGCTAAAAACCCTTATTAGCTCAGATTTTACAGAAATAGTTTATTTTTCGATCCAAAAATATACTAAAGTTTCAGATTTGAACCAGACAATTGTATTTTCCATAATTTTCTTACAAAAAAACTAGAGTTTACGACCAAAAAACCCTTATTAGCTCAGATTTTACAGAAATAGTTTATTTTTTCGATCCAAAATAGACTAAAGTTTCAGATTTGAACCAGACAATTGTATTTTCCATAATTTTCTTACAAAAAACTAGAGTTTACGACCAAAAACCCTTATTAGCTCAGATTTTACAGAAATAGTTTGTTTTTTCGATCCAAAAATAGACTAAAGTTTCAGATTTGAACCAGACAATGGTATTTTCCATAATTTTCTTAAAAAAAACTAGTTTACGGCAAAAAACCCTTATTAGCTCAGATTTAATGGAAATAGTTTATTATTCAATCCATAACTGGACTTAATTTTCACCTATGAGCCAACGAATTGTATTTTCCATAATTTTCTTACAAAAAACTAGAGTTTGCGACCAAAAACCCTTATTAGCTCAGATTTTACAGAAATAGTTTTTATTTTTTCGATCCAAAAATAGAGTAAAGTTTCAGATTTGAACCAGAAAATTCTATTTTCCATAATTTTCTTACAAAAAACTAGATCTTACTGCAAAAAACCCTTATTAGCTCAGATTTTACAGAAATACTTTATTTTTCGATCCAAAAATAGACTGAAGTTTCAGATTTGAACCAGACAATTCTATTGTCCATAATTTTCGTACAAAAAAACTAGAGTTTACGGCAAAAAACCCTTATTAGTTCAGATTTTATAGAAATAGTTTATTTTTCGATCCATAACTGGACTTAATTTTCACCTATGAGCCAACGAATTGTATTTTTCCATAATTTTCTTACAAAAACTAGAGTTTGCGGCCAAAAACCTTTATTAGCTCAGATTTTACAGAAATAGTTTTTTTTTTCGATCCAAAAATCGAAACCTTTATTAGCTCAGATTTTACAGAAATAGTTTATTTTTCGATCCAAAAATAGACTAAAGTTTCAGATTTGAACCAGACAATTGTATTTTCCATAATTTTCTTACAAAAAACAAGAGTTTACGACCAAAAACCCTTATTAGCTCACATTTTACAGAAATAGTTTATTTTTCGATCCAAAAATAGACTAAAGTTTCAGATTTGAACCAGACAATTGTATTTTCCATAATTTTCTTAAAAGAAACTAGTTTTTACGGCAAAAAAACCCTTATTAGCTCAGATTTAATAGAAATAGTATATTATTCGATCCATAACTAGACTTAATTTTCACCTATGAGCCAACGAATTGTATTTTCCATAATTTTCTTACAAAAACTAGAGTTTGCGACCAAAAAACCCTTATTAGCTCAGATTTTACAGAAATAGTTTTATTTTTTCGATCCAAAAATAGAGTAAAGTTTCAGATTTGAACCAGAAAATCTATTTTCAATAATTTTCTTACAAAAAAACTAGATCTTACTGCAAAAACCCTTATTAGCTCAGACTTTACAGAAATACTTTATTTTTTCGATCCAAAAATAGACTGAAGTTTCAGATGTGAACCAGACAATTGTATTTTCCATAATTTTTCTTACAAAAACTAGAGTTTGTGGCCAAAAACCTTTATTAGCTCAGATTTTACAGAAATAGTTTATTTTTTGATCCAAAAATAGACTAAAGCTTCAGATTTGCACCAGAGAATTGTATTTTCCATAATTTTCTTACAAAAAAACTAAGAGTTTACTGCAAAAACAAACTGCTCTCGAGTTACATTCCAATTTGAAAATCCCTTACCCCTTTTTGCAATTATTACAGAAATCGTTTATTTTTTCGATCCAAAAATAGACTAAAGTTTTTCAGATTTGAACCAGAAAATTGCATTTTTCCATAATTTTCTTACAAAAAACTAGAGTTTACTGCCAAAAACCCTTATTAGCTCAGATTTTATAGAAATAGTTTATTTTTCGATCCATAACTGGACTTAATTTTCACCTATAAGCCAACGAATTGTATTTTCCATAAATTTTCTATCATTTGATTCATCAAGGGTAGTGACGTTTGCTGGCACTTTGTTTTTCATCGATTTATCTTTATATTTCCTTAGTGATATTTTCTGCCAATGCCCTTTTTATTTTTTCCAGCAATTTCACTGTCTACTGCAAAATTATTTTTATAAAGGTAATAGTTTCAGCACGTAGACAAGATATGGTTTATGATATTAGTAGAAGAGTATGCATATCTTCTTTTGATCTTCCGTTTACTGCTAATACCCGGAAGTTGACGATGGGGTGCAACGAGAGGTAGCATGTTACCACAAGCACTGGCAAGAAGATGTCCCTCTTCATCAACTATTATTTTTATGTTGGCATTCTCTTTGAGGTCTATCATCTCTGGATGTCTCACTCTTGCATATCCACCATAATAAGAGTTGAATTTTTTTGGTACTCCAAAGAAATTAAATTCCTTACTGTCATGACAATGCACGCATACATTTCCAATTGTGCTACAATTTTTAATTGTTTCATAGTTTAAATACTTCTCCTTGTCGACATTCAATGCTACAATAATATTGACATGTGAACACACTTTATTAAAATGCTTCATCTTCACTTTTTTTAAAGATATGACTTATGTGTTTATCGTTCCCACTGTGTAAAACATACTGATTTAATACATGCAATAGACTAGGTAGTGTCGATATCCAGACATAAAATACCAGTGGGAAAGCCAAATCGTGTCTCTGACCAATCACAGAGTACAATTGTTAGAGCCGTAAGCATATTTATTCATTTTAAGATACGTACAAAAAAAAAATAGATAAAGTTGAATAATTTCGAAGTTTAAAAAATAGTTTGTTTTTATGAAAAAAATATTGAATTAGAACCATCAGTCCTCATCATTATGAGAATCCAAAAACTGGACTCAAGTATCACATTTGAACCAGAAAATGGACCTAAGTTTCACATATGAACGAGAGAATTGTATTTTCCATAATTTTCTTACAGGAAACTAGAGTTTATGGTCAAAAACACTTATTAGCTCAAATTCTACAGAAATAGTTTATTTTTCGATCCATAACTGGACTTAAGTTTCACCTATGAACCAACAAATTGTATTTCACATAATTTTCTTACGAAAAACTAGAGTTTACAGTTAAAAATCCTTATTAGCTTAGATTTTATAGAAATAGTTTTATTTTTCGATCCAAAAATAGACTAAAGTTTCAGATTTGAACCAGACAATTGTATTTTCCATAATTTTCTTCCAAGAAACTAGAGTTTAAGACCAAAAAACCCTTATTAGCTCAGATTATACAGAAATAGTTTATTTTTCGATCCAAAACTAGACTAAAGTTCATGATATGAACCAGACCATTGTATTTTCCATAATTTTCTTAAGAAACTAGAGTTTACGGCAAAAAACCCTTATAAGCTCAGATTTTATAGAAATAGTTTATTTTTCGAATTATAACTGGACTTAATTTTCACCTATGAGCCAACGAATTGTATTTTCAATTATTTTCTTACAGAAAACTACAGTTTGCGACCAAAAACCCTTATTAGCTCAGATTTTACAAAAATAGTTTCATTTTTCGATCCAAAAATAGACTAAAGTTTCAGATTTGAACCAAAAAAATAGTATTTTCCATAATTTTCTTACAAAAAACTAGAGTTTACTGCAAAAAACCCTTATTAGCTCAGATTTTACACAAATACTTTATTTTTTGATCCATAACTGGACTTAATTTTCACCTTTGAGCCAACGAATTGTATTTTCCATAATTTTCTTACAAAAAACTAGAGTTTGCGGCCAAAAACCTTTATTAGCTCAGATTTTACAGAAATAGTTTATTTTTCGATCCAAAAATAGACTAAAGTTTCAGATTTGCACCAGAGAATAGTATTTTCCATAATTTTCTTACAAAAACAAAGAGTTTACTGCAAAAAAACTACTCTTGAGTTACATTCCAATTTGCAAATCCCTTACCCCTTTTTGCAAATGTCAGTCAAACAATTCTGATTGTAGTATCCAATTTTTTAATAACAAAACTACTCTCGAGTCACACTCCAATTCGCAAATCCCTTACCCCTTTTTTGCAAATGTCAATCAAACAATTCTGATTGTAGCATCCAATTTTTAATAACAAACTATTCTCGAGTTACACTCCAATTCGCAAATCCCTTACCCCTTTTTGCAAATGTCAATCAAACAATTCTGATTGTAGCATCCAATTTTTTAATAAAAAACTACTCTCGAGTTAAGGCAATCTTCCAAAAAATCAGAAAAACCAGTCACTTTTTAAAATTTCCACGTGTAGCTGTAGTCTCTCAGGCGTGGGCTTTCTTGTCCCGGTTCTTGTGCAATTCATATCAATAGCAAAAAAACAGTCTAATTCTCTTATACAACCTTGAATATAGTTTCAAAACATGTGTTTAATCACGTGTAGAGGTCCCCATAACATTGGAAGGAACGTAATCTACCCAAATTCCATAGATACATGCTCTGGAAATGTTTTCCTATAGCTTCACGCAAATAGCATGGTAATTCCATTACCTGCAAGCAAATAGCATGGTAATTCCTATACCTGCAAGCAAATTCCATAGATACATTCTACTAGTATTGATTATTGGGAAGCATACAGACGTTTTTTCAGGTGGAATTTTTTCTGGTAGTGGGGGTGGAGGTGTGTTGGGGGTTATATGGGAGGATCTTTTCATGAAGGAAGTTTTCCTGGGGGAAGGGACATTGCTATGAAGGGGGCGCCGGATTTCTCAGCATTATTTAAAAAAAGATCAGAAATTAATTATAAAAAAAAACAAGTTTTCCAACTGAAAATAAGGAGTAACATCAAAACTTAAAACGAACAGAAAATATTACGTGTATGATTGGGTTAACCCCTTAGTCAATACCTCGCTCTTTAAGCCAAAGATTTTGTAGTACTTTCATAAGAGCTATTTATTCTAAGTAACGGCCTTTGTGATTAAGGGTCATTTTTAAAGAATTGGAACAAAATTCGCAGCTTTAGCTTAAAGAGCGAGGTATTGACTAGGGAGCGAGCCCCCTAATATACGTATTGAAAATATATGAACATAGAAGTTCGTTACGTAAGTTAAATCGTAAGTTACGTATATTTATTACTAGTAAAAACGTTCAAAATTAAACAAGTTTCGAGAAAGACATTTAACCAAATAAAAGTAAAATTAATCTGCAAATTTTGTTTTAACTATTCAGCCTTTGTGATTAAGGGTCATTTTTAAAGAATTGGAACAAAATTCAAACTTTAGCTTAAAGTGCAAGGTATTGACTAGTGGGTGAACCCCCTAATATACGTATTAAAAATATATAAATATTTGTTCATTTGTTTCCTCTTTAAAACATTAGGAACTTGTTGCTTTTTGTGCTTTGCATAATTGTAATTCCTTGTTTTTGCAAATATTCTTCAGTTTTCTTACCTTCTATGTCAAAAGGTACTTACCGCCATAATTTGGCAAAGTCCTTGTCCACATTAAAACTAATAGTTTTATGGTTTTGCCATACCCATGTAGTATCATGTAGTATTCAAATACACGTGATGGCGTATATATTTTTCATGATTGCTGTTTTTATAAAACGAACAGAAATTATTCCGTATATGAAAGGGGCTGTTCCCTCCTCAACGCCTCGCTCTTAACGCTAAAGTTTTTTTTTTGTTTAAAAAACGAGGGCAACTAGGCCCCTTCCCACGCTCATTTTTTTCTCAAAGTCACACAATTAAAATTCTGAGATAGCCATTTTGTTCAGCATAGTCAAAAATCTAATAAATATGTCTTTTAGGATGACTTAATCCCCCACAGTTCCCAGAGAAAGGGCTGCAAGTTATGATCTTTGCCCATTGCTTACATATTGTTTTGGTTATTGGGAAGTATACAGACATTTTCAGGAAGAATTTTTTTCTGGTGGTGGGGGTTGGAGGAGGGGGTTACTCAGGAGAATCTTTCCGTGGAGGATGTTTCTTTGGGGTAAGGGATATTTCTATGAAGGGGCACCGGATTTCCAAGCATTATTTAAAAAAAAGATCAGAAATTAAATAAAAAAAACAAGTTTTTTAAACTAAAAGTAAGGAGCGACATTAAAACTTAAAACGAACAGAAATTATTGCGTATATGAAAGGGGCTGCCCCCTCCTCAACGCCTCGCTCTTTACGCTAAAGTTTTTAATTGTTTGAAAAATAGAGTTGTGTGAGAAAGTCAAACTTTAGCGTAAAGAGCGAGGCGTTGAGGAGGGGACAGCCCCTTTCATATACGGAGTAATTTCTGTTCGTTTTAAGTTTTAATGTCGCTCCTTACTTTCAGTTTAAAAAACTTGTTTTTTTTATGTAATACTAAAAAGAACCAGTTCTGTTGTGGTTTGCCCATTTTTCGGAGGAGTTGAAAACTTTTAATTCTGAAGTGGCTACACAGTTTAATCAAAATACTGAGTTTGCGCTTAGGGTGACACCTTAGTATGGCTCTACTGTGATGTCACCATCTTCTATTAAAGTTGTTTAAAGCTATGGTTCCGTCCGGAATAGATGGGGTATGCGCTCGACGCTAGAGTACGGTAGTGAATTTTTTTATCCCATCTTGTTATATCAGATGACTTTTAGTGTTGCCGGATAACTTTTGTACGGGAGTGATTGCACATATTTTAAATAAGGGTAAGCAAACGGTGCTTTTAATGTGAGTAATGCTCTCGGATCGTTAATTTATTCTCATGCGATGTTGGAGCTGCATAATCGAGGGGTTCCTCTTGATATAATTGTGCCGTTGTTTTATATATATATATATATATATATATATATATATATATATATAATATATATATATATATATATATATATATATATATATATATATATATTTATATATATATATATATATATATATATATATATATATATATATATATATATATATATATATATATATATATATATATATATATATATATATATATATATATATATATATATATATATATATATATTATATATATGTATATATGCCCTACAATCCTGTTTAAGATTGAGTCAGTCCTCGTGAAATTATCGCTAGTCCATGAATTAAGCAAGGAGCTATTACTTCTCCGACCATTTACAATAATACACCATTTAGTGCTCAATCCGAAATCCTTACATCGAGCATTGTAAAAGGTACTGATGTTTCCATTATGTGTTATGCGGATGACCTGCTGAATAAAAGTCGGTCGGTGGCTAGTCTTGGAAATAGCCATCCTGTCATAAATGCTAATTATAATCGTATTGGTTTGTCTTTGGACACTATGCAATCGCAAGTTTTGCTTTTTAATTGCCCACCGGATCTCGCACCTGATGTGATAAATCTTAGCGGTATAGCTATGAAACGAATCAGAAAACTTATTTATATAGGCTTTCTAATTGATCCTTCTGTAGTTGCAACCCGCGAGCTGATTATTCCCCATACAGACACGAAATTACGCGGGGCAGACGCGTCGCTTATTTGGTCACAGGTAAACATTACAAAATGTTCTTGGCTAGGCTTGACTTTGCCTCATGTATTGTTTCTAGCACTAAATTGGGATTGAAAACTGTTTTTCAAATTTGCTAAGTTCCTCCTTCAGCTCCCCAGTTGGTCTTGAAATCGTTTGGCTATGAAAAAATGTTTGATTGCCAACCCTTTTCTAAGTGTTGATGATCTGGCCTCAAGCCGTGCAATAAATAGACAGACCACCCCTGCATGGTTTTCCTTTTTTGAATTGTTTGTAGTGGTTTTTGTATTTTTCTTATGTATTTTTGTGTATCGTAATATATTCTTGTTTTTTGTCTTCTTTTTGAACTCAATCGTTTTCAGTTTGTGTGTTGATGGGCAATAAAATATTTCATTCATTTATTCATAACAACCTGGATTACAGGTAAAATAATAAACAGGAGCGAAATAAAATTATAAATTTTTCTCTTAAAAATTTGTCAGAATTTTTTTTTCGGAAATAAAGTTGTTCGTGTTTAAAATAAAGACATACAAATAGATTGTGTCAACGTCTTTAAAATGATACCTTGTGAAGAATAAACCACCCCTATAGAAGCAAAAATGGGTTTTGAAGAAGCTATGTGGTGGTATATATTCCCCAATGGCCCCTAATTCACTACCCGCCTAAACCGCAAATTGTAATTATGAAAACAATAATTTGAGAATTTTAGAAGTCTCAAACGGATCAAAAACTATATTAAATCAAAATTTGAAGTACACCATTGAAATTTCCATTGCCGAAAATTCATAGCTGGAGATTCACAGCCCCACCCCTCCCTCTACTCTTTCATATTGAAAACAAGGAAAATTCAATTTTGGATGGGTAGTAGTGTTTTCTTTTTTCTTTTTTTCATCAGAGGTGATCATATTGATCCAGTGCTCATACCATGTCGGGAGGGGGATCACTTTGAAAAATACACATATGTAATGTTTTTTTTCAAGTGACAACATAACTTCACCACACAAAATGTCATTTTTTGTCATACTGTACCACAGAATGCCTTGTTCTTTCTTGATTTGTTGCAGTTGTCCAAATTCCTTTATCATTTGGAGCATTGGAACTCAGATTCTACTACTACTACTAGCAAAACTCTGTAGCACTAAGCCACCTGAGACCAAAACAGCTATTCACGTTCCTCCTCCATCCCAATATAGTCAAAGGTTCCCTCTTTAACGCCTCTCAAGAAATTACCATTTCCCTGAAATATTTCCTTACGACATCCTCCTACCCTATTTGGGGATGACCTCCTTTTCGCTTGGCCCTAGATGGTTGATTGACGAGGACATCTTTCATCCATTATAAATAATTAATTATAATAATAGTGACTTTTGGAAGGCATCCAACGATAATGAAAAAGGCGGAGTCAAATGCTTTCAAATGTCAAAGGCCAGAACGAGCATAGTAAAATACAGTTAAAAAGATGGGGCAGCTCCTCAATCTCTCCAGTGCAAATTACGTGTAGTTACATCCGCCTGGCAGCAAAATTCAAAATAAAGCGGCAATACTAAAAAAAGAACTGAGACGTTAGAAAGCTCATAACTCCATTCAAGTATACTTGTTAAATTTTGTGAGATACTCCTAATGACTGCAATACAAAATTCGTGAACTCAGAATGTCATAAAAGTAACATTTATTATCATAACCAAAATACCGAATACAATAACTCAGGCACATAAAGTACCCGAGGGGTACATTTGCTAATAATTAAATAAATACCCACCACAACCTTTTTTTAATTAGTTACAGCATATTCACTATACAGCTCACAAAACAGTACAAACCAAAATTACGTTTATCTTCCAAAGACTTTACCAATTTATTCAGTAAAAGTGCACGATACAGGACCATATCGAGAGTATAGTTTATCATATTTCAAAAACGATCACTTCGCAACTGCAATGCTATTTTAAGATGACAAAAGCAAACCTTAACAGTTTTTTCACTGTCTGGCTGATGTCGTGCTAATTTTATATTACATTTTATTAAATTAATAAAATTATTCTTTCTAAAGTGATTGGTTCCAATTCGATTTTAGTGCCAACGTGGTGGCGAACACCTAAATTACTTTTCATAAAAAAAAAAACGTAACAAAAAATTATTTCATTTAAAGGGTTGAACTTTTAGATATGGTAAATATCAATTACGCCATTACCAAAATTGAGCCATGCAAAATTACTTTAAACAAGCGTTCGACGACAGAACTGCGCCATATGGACAAAACGAAGTCCGGATTGTAATGGTGCCGATCGCTAAAAATATTTTAAGCCTTAATTTGAAATTTTAGTGAAAAAAAGCCAGAGAATGAGTCACAAATCTCGATAAAACCCAAAATCTTCACTATTTCAATATTGTCTATGATATCGACACAAAAATCATCAATATCGTACATCCTTACAATTCAACAACAAAATGATATTTCTTCGGTAAAAACGTCCAAAATTTAAATTGGCCTATTTTGTGAGCTGTTCTACATTTTTGTACGCTTCTAGAATATAATCGACAATAAAACAACATATAACAAATCTATAACAGTATTGACAGAATTAAAACATAATTGGAGATGGAACATATTTTGCGGTGTATTAAAAGCAAGAACAAAAGGCACGTTATTTTGTCTCTTTATAGCTCAAATTAGTTTAAAATACCACAAAAATTAAATGTAGGGTCGAACTTTCAATACTGCATACTTAAGTCATATAGCTCTTATAAGAATTCTTGAAATTTCTTTCTTTAATCAATCTTATATTTTCCGCGAATATTTTGAATTTTGTTCAAATATTTGAAATTACTGATTGGCCTTCAAATGTTCAACTATTTTAAACAAAAAAAGAATTTCTAAAGGTAAAAAAAAACTTTACACTTCGATTGTATAACTTTACAAAAATAGAAACTTATTTATAAGATTGAAATAGTACAATAAAATTGAATAATAATAATAATAATAAAATAAAATCTATTTAACGATAAGAATTTCATGAATTCAAGTTTAAAAATAAAGGAATGGTATAACACAAGATTGAAATAAATAGCCAAAAAATGTCAACAAAGAAAAAGAAGAGAAAGAAAGAAAGAAAGTCAATTTAAAAGCCTTTAATATCTAAATATATAACAAAAATTATCGAAAAGATAATTCCATCTTTAACAGAATAATATACAATTAATATGGTTTAAATTATTTTATAGTTTAGTGTTCAGATACAAAAATAGTTTTGCCTGCTTTTCTTGTTTCCTGATTTAATACACTTTCGACAAAGCGGCGATGAAAAAAATGGGACTGTAATGCCTTAACTGGGCTTTTTTATATACAATTTGGAGATTGTATAAACTGGGCTATGTTATACAATCTCCAAACAATGCTCAAACTCTTAGTGTATTTCAAAACCCGATTAGAAAACAAGCATTTCTTCACTTAAATAAATTGTGCATGAAATCTCTAGGATTAAGCAAAAACTTTTGAAATCCCATTTTGAGGGAATTTTTGTTGATAGCAAATATAAATTGTCCTGACGATTTTATTTTTGTAATCAATTAACTACAGTTTCGTCACAGCGTTAAGTGTCTGGGAAAATGTCACAATGAGGTTTATCTAACGCCGATATTTAGTTAAATACTAAATTTTCGAAATCAGCTAGTTCTAAACGCATTCAAAACAAAGTCTAGCTAGTACCCAAAGCTAGCTCAAGCAAGCACCAAAGTTTATGCTATTTAAATATTTTGAAGTCTAGTTAAAATTTAAAAAATACTGGAGTTTCATTGTCCATCCTTAACTGTATAGAAAAAATTTAATAGTTAACTGAAAATTTAAATTAACCTCCTGGTGGCACAGATGTATTTATTTCTGCTGAGTAATACGGACCCCAGAGTAAGAGCTCAGTTTGTCATAGGGCCCGGAATTGCAAGGTAGTTGCGAATTAGTATTTCCAAATAAGCAAACAAGAAGAAAATTTAAACTTGAAAATTCTGGCTGTTGGAACGAGTTGTAGGAGAAAGTCGTCTAGAAGTTAGAATGAGCCTATCGGGCCATTCTAAAAATTAGTCGAGCCATTTTTCAGCCTCCTGAGCCACCCTCCTCCACGCTACCATGTTTAAAGCTTATACTTTGGCTTACTGCAATGAAATCTCGAAAGAGCTTTTGCCATCTTTTGTGAACTCCCCCCCAACTTCAGCTAAAATAATGTTGTAATATGGAATAGTTGTAATACTGTATCTTTAAATTGTGACCTTTTGCACTTTTAGAGTTGAAGTTTTAAACAATGGCCAATAAGAAAAGAAACAGGGCTGCTAAAACAGGGTGATTCAGGATTCAAAAGTATTTTTGTTAAATTCTGTTTTTTGCCAAAAATTTTCAACAGAAACTTGGCAAAGAAAATCTTTCCAAATTGAAAAACAGCGGACCAGTAAATTTAAAAATGAGACAAAACAAGTTTTTGCTTGATCCTACAGATAAACTTCGAAGAATTTCTCAGGTTCGGGCGAAATGAAAACAAAACGTACAGTGAAAAAAAAAAATACATTTGTATGTTAATTTATATATACTGTATATGTATAGTTTACGTGTAAAGAATTCTATGTGTTCTTTTTTCTACTTCATTAAAATCAAAAAAATTATTTAAAGTATGCAAACTTTGATCAGTCTGGTGTAAAATTCATCAAAGCAAAAATTACGTTTCGGAAACTGGGCAGGGTTTAAAAAATATTTGCCAGCGAAGAGGATAATAGTAGTTTACAAAATATGTTACAGTAATAAATATCTTTACACAGCAAAAATAAAATGAAAAAATAAATAATATACTTTAAGATAATTATACTAATGAAAACTAGAAAAGTGATCTTGCGAATTTTCTAAAAGAATAGTTGTTAAAATTTGAATTAAATAAATATGAAATTAACGCGATAAAAATTAATTTAAAACTAAAGAATAAATACGTCGATTAAAGCCAGAAGTTGCACATAACTTAATAGCTACAAGTAAAAAAAAGGCCGATGGATACTTTTAAGTAAGATTACATGGGAACTATTCCGACAAAGCTTATGGGGGGAGGAGAAAAAAAATCAAATGGCTTGAAGCCCCCCTGTTTCTGGATTTTATTTTCTTAGTTTTCGCTTTCCAAAAAAAAGACAGCAATAACTAGCGATCCTGTATCCGCAAGGGCAGGGGTTCGAGTCCTGATGTTGCTGATTATTTGGTGCGGAACAGGGTTCAGTGGTGTAACTCTGTAAGATCAACCAGAGTCGAGCCAGTTCCAAAAGGGTATCGGGGGGAATCTGGGGGAAAAACACGGGGAGCGTTGAGTGATTTACCCCCAACTGCGCATAGGACTCCCGGCCGAAGGCAGAGAATGAGAAGGTCTGTACAAGGACCATTAGTGAGCATGCGGTGGCATTTTTTATCACTTGCTCTTATAGAATGAACCGCAGAGTGACTACGACTACGAATGACTATTTCTTGTAAAACAAAGTCTGAAATCCCTTGAAAACAATTAGAGGGGCATATTTCCTCCTCGAACGGTCAATGATGTTTATTCCAAAATTGGCGGTTCTGCAGTTTTGAGTTACACTACAAGGAAAAAAGACTGAGAGTGGAACTGCTAATTTGCTAAAAGTTACGATCACTTCTTTTGAAGCAATGAGTCTGAAGCTAAAGATTTATTTCGTGCAGTATTAACTCCATGAAGTATCTATTCCAAGTCAAAGCTCAGACTGTTGTTTGTTCTTTTGGTTATAAAGGCTTTTGTAGCAAATCAAGTAATGACAAAAAGAATCGAAAACTGACTGATCATTTCCTCTTGTTTTTTGGCTTTCACAAAATAAAATCATTAATTTAGGCAACGTTGCGCAGAGTATCCAGATTCCCGAGGAAACACTTGGAGGCGTTGTCTTACACTTATTACCCATAACGAAAACACACAAAACACACAACCTCCTACACTAATCTTTTGGCGTTCAAATACCGCAAACGGAAATATTTCACAATATTTCAAACGGAAATACCGCAAACGGAAATATTCAAATATTTTGAGTCTTCAACCAGAGTTTAACCTGTTAACACCTATTTGGTTTATGCCTTTCTGCATTAAATTCAGTGACATAGTTGATTAACTGTAACCTTACTTCCGGATTTTGCCACCAGCCATCAGGTGAATTGAACCCTTTTAACCCTTTATATTAACCAACCAAATAACTAAAGGACAACCAATTCAGTGACAAAGTTGACTAACTGTGACCTAAATTCCGGATTTTGTCACCAGCCATCAGGTGAATTGAATTTTTTAACCCTTTTGATTAATCAACCAAATGACTAAAGGACAACCAAAGGACTTTAAGAGAGTGTGTCCTGAGTGTAGATTAAGGGCAACAATCAATTGCCTGGTATGTTGTACATGCAACTCTTCCATTCATGAGCAATGTGCGGGGATAGAACGTTCCCAGTGGAATAAGAACTGGTTATGTTTGGATTGTTCCTCGAAACAAAACATCACCAAAAATCAAGAATATACCACCCCTAATTCTTCGACAGCTAATGACACCCCACGACGCCGATTGTCAGGAATAAATTCTTCAAAAACTAGTGATACCCCTCGACGCCGATTGTCAGAAATAAATTCTCCTTAATAGAAATTTTAGATGATATCAGGTCGTCCCCCCTTGCCCCGACTTGCCAAAGGGATGGTAAAGCTTTCATTGCAGCCCATAGCGAGTGTCAGACTACTCCCCTACCAGTTTTAACCAGTGTTGCCAGACTGATTTTCTGCTAGAAACTAAAGATGCCAGTACCCAGACGGATTTTGAATATAATTGTGAGCCTTCTAATGATGCGTCCTGCCAGACTGAGAATTTTCCTTGTGGCAATTGTGATTCCAGCCCCCTAAGTGACCCTTCCCTCCCCTCTCTTTTAGTGCTAAAAAAAAACTCGAGTTCGTTACCAACGAAATTTCTACTTTCATTGATCTTAGGGAGAATATAATTAAGAACACAGTTAAGTCTGTGAATACGAATAAAAAACAACAAAAAAACACCAATTTGAAACCAACTGCAATTCAATCCAAAAACAACAACTCCCAACACATGAATATTAATGAAGGAAGTGTCAACTCAAATATGAATTTAATCGGTCACCTAGTTCCAGAGGTCAGTGACAGCTTAAATGAGAACTCAATCAATATTCCAGATCCAGAGGTCAGTGACAATTTAAGTGTGAACTTAGCCAATATTCCGGTTCCAGGGGTCAGTGACAACTTGAGTATTATTAGTAAATTGGTTCCTGAAGCCAAATCAGGGAAGAATTCTATTGCCTGCCGTTTTCACTTGGCCAACAAGTGTGTAAAAAAGAGTGATTGTACCTTTGTTCACCCCTGTATGTCTTTTTTAACTACTGGTCACTGTAACGACAATTATTGCTCCCTTTCCCATTCCAAACCCTGCCATAAATTTCAAAGTGGCCTTTGTTTCGAAACTAAGTGCATGTTATTACATTTGAAAAACAGGGATTATCGTGCTATAGCCAGGCGCAGTAAAATTTGTAATAGTAAAATAGTTACAAGCTCTCAATCAACCTAAAAACGGAGCCCCCTTCATTCAATTAATAAAATTAGCCATCAGCGCATACTCTTCCTTTTTTATCCCAAATCCACCCTGCTCACTCAAAAAACTTCCACCTTTACCACCCAGAAAAAAAAAACTCCATATTCCCAGCAAAATCCCTTCCCTCTTAACACTCCAGTTAACCCCTCCCAAGTTGAACCCCCTGAAAATACCACCATCTTATTTCCCTCCCTTATTTTCCCGCATCCGACCCATGCGTTTAATCCCTCGTGCCCAACCTACCAGGGTGACTCAGGTCTGAGACCTTTTGCATTTAATGATTGTCTTGTATTAAATCCTAATTGTTCGCACTTCCCGACAACTGAAAACAAGTCGCACCTTCCTCATCATACTTCGGCTGTATCCTCGCCCTCCCCTCCACCTCCAAATCCCCAAGGTAAATCCTTCTCTTACCCTACTTCTCCGCAGCATCATAATATTAAATTGAAACCCCACCCAGGAAATTCTCAAACACACCAAGTATCCCTGTCGAAATTCCCCAATCGGTTTGTTTTTCTCAAACTTTTAGTTACTAATGCCGAAAGTCTTAATTTTGAAAAGCTTACTGAACTCGAGGTGCTTTCAGAATCAAATCTAATTGATATTATAGCTATTACGGAAGTACAGTCCCACGACCCAGGGTCTCTGCGCCTGACAAATTATTCAGAGTTTATCAAACTCCGTCCTTTAGACCACCCACTTGGAAAAAAAGGTGGCGGTGTTTTGTTCTTTACTAAGAGTAACCTTTACCCAAAGTTATTCGAGTCCCTAGTTTATCCGAGTACGATGTAATCCTCTGGCTAAGTATTAGACCAAAAGTTCTCCCTCGTCCATTTAATATTATTGCAATAGCCGTTTTCTATTACTCCCCAAATCAAAATATCGAGTCAAAACGTAAATTCATCCAGCAATTGCAGACAAGTGCTGATTTTGTTATTTCTAAATACCCCAATGCTGGTCTTTTTTTAATTGGCGATGCAAACGACCTTAAAATGGATTCATTTTGCTCCTCACTTAAAGTTAAGCAGATTGTTAAAATACCAACGACTCGGGGAAATACCTCTCTTGATGTTATTTTAACTAATATGTATAATTTTTACAACCCTCCCTCAGCTCTGCCTCCATTAGGTGGGAGTTACCATCTTTCGATTCTTTTATCCCCCTCCTCAAATTTTAATCATTCTTTCTCAATAACTTATGGCAGTTATCGCCCTCTTCAAAATTCTGGTCTTCTTTCTTTTGGTATGTGGCTGAATACTGAAGATTGGTCCGATGTTTATAGTTCAAAAATATTGATGAGAAAATGGCTTTGTTCCACAAAAAGCTAATTGACAAATATCAAATTTGCTTCCCGGAAAAAAAATTTAAAAATTGCTCCAGTGACAAACCCTTTATTAACCAAACTATAAAAACACTAATTAGAACCAAATTGAAGCTTTTCAAAAATGGTAAACCAGATGAAGCCAATAAACTAAGAAAATCAATTAAAAGAGAAATTCGCAAATTGGCACGATCGTACTACAAAAATAAGGTCGAAGTATTGTTTACTAATAAACCAAAAAACTGGTATTCTGAGGTTAAAAAGCTGTGTGGCAGGAGGCTTGAACAGCTTAACTTCAATCTACCCGAGTCCCCTGATATTACTGCCAATAATCTCAATAAATTCCTCGCTTCCATTGTCCAGAGTCTTCCACCACTGTCCGACCAATTACCATCAGGAGCCCTTTCCCCTTCTTTACCCACTGTTTCTCCGTCGGAGATAGAAAGAAGAATTCAAAAACTAAGAAAGACAAGTATTTGTCCTTTGGATATCCCTTTCCTCTTATCAGTGCCTTCGGTGATTTCTTGTCTAAGCCCTTGTCTTTCCTGTTTAACAAGATTACCGAGTCTGGCAAATTCCTACAATTTGGAAACAGTGTTTCATAACCCCTTTGAAAAAGAAAAACGGAAAGCCTGGTTTTGAAGGCGTCCGGCCTATTACTCTTACTCCTATTTTCTCGAAACTTTATGAAGGTTTACTTGCAGATTGGCTAAAGGAAAAAATCTTACCTCTTACTGACTTGAAACAATTTGGGAACCTAAAATCCACCTCTACTTCCATTACCTCGTTTCTCTTATTGATCACATCGGGAAAATCCTTGAAAAGCCTAATTCCTGGCTAAATTTAATTTCCATCGACCTTCAGAAAGCATTCGACCTTGTTAACCACAATATTTTAATTGAGAAACTTGTCAACGAGTTCAATATTAATCCCTTACTGGTGAAATTAGTTGCCTCCTTCTTAACAAATAGATCGCAAGTTGTCAAATACCAAAATCATTATTCAAATCCTCTCCCTGTCCACAACGGCATACCCCAAGGTACTCTCCTAGGTCCCCTCCTTTTTTCAGTAATGATCAACAGCCTCGCAAAGGAATTTCCTGACCGATGAAATTTGTTGATGACCTAACGGTTGTTGAAACTTGCTTCAGAAATTTAATAAGTGACCCTATGAGTATCCTCAATGAAATTGGAGACGAGGCCTTAGACTTAGACATGACAGTAAACCCCTCTAAGTCCATGATAATGCCCATTTGTTTCCTCAAATCCTCGCCCTATTTTCTTAATCCTATCCCTCCTGAAATTTCTGTGTCCTCATTTAAACTACTTGGCGTCACAATTTCTTCAAATTTAAAGTGGGATATCCACGTTAATGACATCATCCATAGAGCTAATGTGTCTATCGCCCTCCTTAAGCTCCTAAATAAATTCAGCGTCCCCCCTTCCCACTCCTTAAGAATTTACACGTCTTTTGTCCGCCCGCATCTAGAATATGCTTGTCCAGTTTGGCACCCTGGTATCTCTCGCGAAGAATCGGAAAAAATCGAATCAATTCAAAAAAGGGCCTTACGAATAATTTTCAAAGAAGGCAAGGTGCCGTACTCTCTGCTCCTAAAAAAAGCTAGTCTGAAAACCCTGGAGCAAAGGAGGGTTTCGTTGTGCCTCCGTTTTGCAAAAAATGCCATAACAAACCCTCGGACGGCAAGTATTTTCCCCAAACGTCACTCCCCATCCAGAATACGGCCGCCTCGAGCTGTTTCTGAGCCCATCCCTGCTTTGTCCCCCATTCGCTGCGTTACTTCCAGATACGAAAGAACTTTTATCCCCTTCATTACAGAGAAAATGAATAAAATGCCTCAATAGTTTCTTTTTTTCCCTCTTTTTTGTTTATTAGCTGATGGTACTGCCCAGGTTCTTGCACTCTTTTGCTTCCCCCCCCCCTTTCTTGACCAGTTTTTATTGTTTTTTAACTCTTTTATTGTTTTACTGTAGTTTAATTGCTGACACTTTCTTAGTATCCCTTTTAATTTAAATGCATTTATGTCTCGTTCTAAGTTTAGTTTGACCAGTTTTTAATGCATTTATGTCTCGCTCTAAGTTTATTTTGACCAATTTTTGTTTTTTTTAATGTTTTAATTGACTTTTTACAGTTTTAATTATTGACTTTTAAATGATGTTCATTATGGTTTTCTCTATTTTGTTGTTGTTCTTTGCATTTTTAGTGTAACGATTTATTTGTTGTCGACTCCAAAGTCCGAATTCGGCCCTTTGTGGGCTTGTGATAGCGACTTTTTTTTAAATAATATCTTATCTAAATATGAAAATTAATGCATTTTAAGCAATAATCCAGATTAATCCAATAATTGTAGCAATAATCCAGATTAGTCAATATCTTGCATTTATTTTTTGTATTACTGTATGCATTCAATCATCTATTTACTTTGTATTTGTGTATTATCGTATTTATTTAGTTTGGTAAACTATGATAGCTACATTACTGTGGCGCAAAAAAGAAACGGATGTAGTTTTTCTCTTAGAATCTTGTATATTTCAGTCAAGGAGCAATCCAAGAGGAATGTAAATGTAAGGGAGAGAGTAATCCAAGAGGAATAGAGCAATGTAAGAGGCTTAGAATTTTTAGTGCGTTCTTTGCATGTTACAAATGTCAAGCGATCATATATTAAAATATTAATCAAATGATATATATCTTAAGATATGGTTGTTAATAATTGATTAAATTTTTATAGTTTACCATTACAAAAAAGAAGTAAACTGGGGGTTTAAATTTCACAGTCACTCAATTTTTTGTTTTTTCATTGAATACACCTCAATACCTCACTAATACCTTAATTGCATTTAATACCTCAATTGGAAATGAGTAAAAATTGCTAACAAAGCATAATTTACTTTGATTATATACCAGAGATGACTTTATTAAAACGCTGATTACTTGAAAAAAAAAATGTTTCGTGAGATACATTTTTTGCACTAAGCACGGCAGTATAAATATTGGATTTTAGTAGTTGGTTTTTGAACCTGATTCTTAGTTCAGGGTTCCTATTGGCTGGATATTCTTTGCACAACATTTACTCAAGATTCTCTAAAATAATTTTATACTGTTTCGAAACAAAATAAAATTAGGCTACACATAAAATTAAAAATGATAATTCTAAAAGCAATTAAAAATATTGAACTGAATTTACTGAGGTGGTTCAAAAGTTCGGCAAGGAAGTTAATAAAGTAAACGTAATGAAAATAAATTTACATAGTGAAACCATAAAATCAACAGTTTTCAGTTTGCATACCATTCATATCCATATTAAAATCGTATCATTCAAATCATGATATTAGATACTTAATTTTATAAGCAGTGTACATTGGGTTACTAAATCAAATCTCAGAGAGAGGGGGGCGACAGGGTTCTTTAGAAATTAGTAAAATTAACCAATAGGGATCTTTAAAAAATAACTGAGGGGAACTGAGCTTAAAAGAGTAGGATTTTAACCCAGTGAAGGGCGGCAAAAAGTTGGAGAGCATTTTGCAAATCTGATGAACAGAAAAGACAGCAGGGGAGACAGCAGGAATATTAAAAATGTATCTTATCCAGAAATACCGTTTCAATTAAATTGGACTCTTTTGCACTTGGATTCTTGGTTATGACTGCGATTTGACGTCTATTGGATTTTTATAAAGCAATGACAGCAAAAAGATATGAAATATTTGAACTCTAGAGAATCATTAAAAGAACTTGAACCACGCTGATAGTAATTCTGTGGTCCCTGCTATTAGAAAGTGCTTTAAGATATAAAAATTAGAAAGCAACAAAGAAGATTTTGTCACATCTTATGAAAGCACTATTCTTGATCACTGCAAGAGGTACAAAACTGTTAAATTTTGAATAGATACAAAGTTAAGATATACTATTTTTCTAGTAAAAAAAATTGCAGTAGTCAGAGCACTATCCCCGTCCAGAAAAGGGAAAAACATGTCGAGATCCTTCACAAAGTAGAAAGTCGAAAAAAAACTGAAAAGAAAAAAAAAATCAGTTATTCATTTTACATGCAAATCTAATTACCAAGGACAGTGAAAATAAATTTGGTTAAATTAGTTACAATTACCCTGGATTCGATTAATAATCATTGATTATTAAATTTAGTTAGCAAACTAAATTACCAAGGACAGTGAAAATCTGGTTGTATTAGTTACAAATTATAATTACAAGGGACAGTGAAAATAAAATATGGTTGAATAGTTACAAATACAAATTACAATTGCCAAGGACCATTATATGCAAATCAAATTACCAAGGACATTAAAAATAAAATCTGGTTGAATTAGCTACATATTATAATTACCAAGGACAGTGAAAATAAGACCTATTCAAATTAATTTAGTGGATACTTACATAGCTAGATACATCTTAAAACATTACGAAAAAACCGAGAATTTAATTTTTAATAAAGAAGACCTCCATAGGCATTCTGCAATTTTGGTGATAACGACCGTTAGATTTAAAAAGGAACAGGGATGAAAAATCAAGAAAAATTAAGCTGAAAACTTACGGCACCGAAAAACCTTAAGAAGCTGTAGCTTTTCTTTTAAGGTGTAGTTGTTTATAATAAGCATTTGAATTACCAAGGATAGTGAAAATAGAACCTGATGCTTTTGAAGAAACTTTTTCCTTTCTTTAGATTTATCTGCTTGGTCTTATTTTTATTTTCTTTCTTTAGTTTCCATTTTTTCATTAGATTTATCTGCTCAGTTTTCTTTTGTGTTCTTTTTTTAGTTTTTTTTCCTTTCTTTAGGTTTATCTGCTGAGTTTTTTTTGCGTTGCTTTTCCAGTTTTCATTTTTTAGTTTATCTGTTTGGTTTCCTTTTTCCTTTCTTTCTTTAGTTTCCTTTTTCCTTCCTTTAGCAAAAAAGAAAGAAACAAAATTAAAAGATTTTGTAGGCAGGATGAAAAATGAAGGAAGAAAAGAGATAAATAGAACAAGCGGCAAAAATAATTTGTGTAGACTATGTAGTAACATAAGACATTATGTCCATAAAGACGAGTGCAAAATTAAAGATATTAACAAAAGAAAAGATATCATATCTTACAGCAGTATAAGGGAAATCAATTTTTGACGTTTAAAAGCGAAATAATAAACATATTACTTTAATGCTAGATTGGAAACCAGATAAAGAAAGAAAGAAAGTAAAAAGATAATCCAATAAAGAAAGAAAAACTGATGAAAGGTAGAAAATCTTAGTTAAAAAAAACTGCCTAAAATTTTATTGCCACATTTTCTAATATGCACCGCACTTATTAATTTAATCTTAATAGCATTAACTCTTTCCAGCTTCATTTAGGAAATTCTATATATTTTGTCAGTTCTTTCTTTTGATATAAATCTCTTTGTGGTAGCTGTTATGTTTTCAGAATGGCAAAAATTTTGAACGCTGTCTGATTGATACGCCCGCAGTAGCAGAATGGTCAATTTTCAAAATTGAGCTTTTCATTTTTAAGTTTAATGGTTTACCATCAATATAATTATTTGACAAGCCTTCTTGTAAAGCTGGCAATTCCAAGTTGGAAGAGTTTGTCAGATTTCAGCCAAATTCTATATAGACGTTAAGAATTTGCTTGGTTGAGATGTTCAAATCCTTTTTTTTTCTTATTAAGTGGATTCTATATTTTTGCTTTTTTAATACTTTTTTTTTTATTATTATTTAAATTGTCTTTAATTTATTTCATATTTTGGCTCTCCTAGACAGTGAAAATCATTTTACTTTGACGCCGATTTGAAACATGTTATTAAGCTTAAACTTCAGTACTTAATGAGAATTCACATGAGAGGGATTTGTTGAGATGTTCTCCTTTTCAAAATAGGAAATCTTCATTTTTACCTATGGGTCAACATTGAATAGTTCTTTGTGTAGAGCTGGAAATTCTATATGGGGTGCTGATCGTCGGAATTTGGCCAAAGCATCGAGGTGCAAAACCGAAAGTTCCCTGTAAAAAGAAAGCAAAATGACACAAAAATTAGAGAGATCTTTATTATTTGTAGGATGGAGAATAATTATACAAATAATCCTACAATACTTGAAGTTATCAAGTTATTTGCAGTAGGTTGCATAAAGACATGGCTAATTGTAGAAAGAGACAAGCCAAGACGGATAGTCCAAGTAATTGAGAGGCAAATGTTTAAATGGCTGCGGCACGGGTAAATGGCGGGAGTAAGTATGACTCTCTTATTGGACACATTGAAGTTGAATTGAAGTTATCAAGTATTTGCAGTAGGTTGCATCAAGACATGGCTAATTGTAGACAGAGAAAAACCAAGACAGATAGTCCAAGTATTTGAGAGGCAAATGTTTAAATGGCTGCGGCACGGGTAAATGGCGGGAGTAAGTATGACTCTCTTATTGGACACATTGAAGTGAATAGAATTTTTTTTATTTAACAAAATAGCAATTATTTATTGAAGCTTTTACTTTAAAAATAATATTAAAGCAACATTACAGAAAGTAGAAGTGCCATAGTAGCAATAAAATCTTAGGCAACAGTAAATAATAGTGAAGTTCCAGGATGGAAATATACAGGGTGGGCCCCATCCCCCCTTAATGTTCATTTCTGAAAAAAACAAGGTTTAAACTAAATAGATATTTCACGATCCGTTGAAGAGAAACATTGTTTTCAGAGTATAGAGGTTTTTTGGTTCTTTTTCTCGTGTTAACTATTTTGACTTATTTTAGAAACTCCTTTAAAGGGAAACATTTTTGCAGTATTACTATCAGAAGCAAAATTTTGGTGATGGATGTCTAGGAGCAAGGCCGTATCCAGGGGGGATTAGGGGGTTTGACCCCCCCCCCTCCACCCTCGAAATGTTTGTCTGACTCGTAAAAAAATAACAAAACTGAATATAAAAAAATTTGATGCGTTTTTTAAGGTAATTTTTTACCCCCCCCCCCCCCCCCTCCCCTTAAAATTCCTGGATACAGCCCTTTCTAGGAGACTATAATAGTGACATATATGCTGACAATCAGGGTCTCAGTACAGCTTAACAGCAAAAGAAAAACTGCCTTTAGAAAATGTGAATATAGTAAGTATCTATTTAACTCTAGAAATGAACATGAGCTTCATAAGGACCTACAAAAAATATTAAAAAGAGGTGCAGACATCAAGAACACTCATCTAAATCATGAAGAAAAACACTTGTAGGGAAAAAGAGAGAACCTAACAAGCAATAAGGATATAGATATAAAGCAATAGCAATAAAGATAAATAAGGAATATGCATACATACTACTACAACTCTGCAGCACCAAGCCGCCTGAGGTCAACACAGCTGCGCACGCTCCTCCTCCATCCCAATCTATTCAAAGCTTCCCTCTTTACACTATTCCAAGAACTTCCTTTCTTACGACCTCTCCTATCCCATTCGGAGACGAAGTTATATATTTCGAAGTTTATATATATATATATATATATATATATATATATATATATATATATATATATATATATATATATATATATATATATATATATATATATATATATATATATATATATATATATATATATATATATATATATATATATATATATATATATATATATATATATATATATATATATATATATATATATATATATATATATATATATACATAACCGCCGCTTCTACCCTCAAACACTTTAGCGTCAACCACCACCCTCAAGCAAAATATGACCACTGATTAATTGAATTCTACCATGCCAAGAATCAAGTATCTAATGTTTCATTCAAGTTAAATTTAACTTTTAGCTGCCTATTCAATGGAGCAAATTACATTTTCATTTTCCCTGTGCAAGTTTTTGGCAGCTTATTTCTTTGCGGTCCAGGGTTTCAACGTAAGACGACAGTTCTGCTATCATTCAATAGCTCAGATTTAGGTGGGTCCATACACCGAAAAACGTTTTCGAAATTTACTTTGTGTTAGATTGACAATATGTTGAAATAATGATTCAAAGACGCAAACATACAACAATTTCCTTTTTTTTTCGGTTTTTAAGTTTGATTTCTGAGAGAGAGTGACCCATCGATTCAGATTATTCTCAAAGAAAATCCTAGGAAACTTCCTAATTCTAGGTCTGTGAATGTATAGATATGGAACAAATAAACATATCGTGGAATAAACATATCGATATGCTTATAAATCATATAAACATATCGTCTTTTTGGTGCAAATTACTGTAGGCTTGTCGCAAAATCACTTATCTCACGCGAAAGATAAACTAATATTAAAATTCATGCGAATTTTGTTTTCACAAAGGAAAGAAAAAATATTACCATGGAAATGCCAATTTAGTAACTACACAGTCAATCCTAGTGGAATAGTAAAACGTTGCGTTGAACCCTTGAAATGCTTATGAGAAACACGTTGTCCATCTTCTGTTGACATATTCAAAAGAAAACGAATTCATATCCGGGAATATTGTTTAAAAGTTTCTGAAATATTTCGTTTAAAATCCTTTCTTGATTATTTTTAGATTTAATGAGAACAAAAAAAATGGTTTATTGAACAAGGATGTCAATTAGAACAGGACCAGAGAGGAAGGGGGACAAGGGAACTTTTTTAATCCTAAAGCATTCATAAAATATGTGCAAAATAGAGAAAAAATTTTCATAATGATTTTAAAATCATGGTTTTCAGTAAGTTTTAGTCTTTCCTATAAAAATATTTAGAACCCTCCCCCCTCCCCACTAAAAAAATAAATTTAAGCACGTCAACTACCCTATGCATAATCATTGAACTAATTAATAAATAGAAATATAATTAAAGGCCCGACCAGAATTAATCGAAAATTTAAAACAGTTTTAACAGGCAAATTATTTACTATAACTTGCGAGAAAAATGGCAGGAAATATCCACATCCCGGCATTGATTTGAAATATGGTCAATTTTTCACCAATAATACACTTATTTTGGAAATCTTGAAGTCAAATCTAGAATAGCATGTTTTGCTACATACTGTTCTTATTTGAGTCATGCCACATTAGTCATATCCGTCGATAAAAAGCCAATATATATGACCCACATGGTTTTTTCTTAGTCCTAAAGTCACACTTATATTCAATGACATATCCAGGATTTTTTTCGAGGACGGTTTTTTTTTCGGGGGAGGGGGGATACAAGAAAAATTCTAAAAATGTATAAAAACTTGTTTTTATTTATTTTTGCTACGTTTATATGAAACCGGACAACATTTTGATTCGGGGGGAGGGGTCAGAACCAGTACCCCCCCCCCTCTGGATACGGCCTTTCTTGTAGTATAGAGGCTAAAATGGAAAAATAAAATGGCAAGAAATTGGCTTGAAAGCTTTCGTCAATTCTGCTTCTCTACTAAATGTTCTAGCATCTGTTGCCGGATTTCTGTTACAGTTAGAAAACCTGTTTTTCCAATCATCAATTTTTTCTAGTTTCAAAAAATTAGGGGTTAAATCTTGACACTGATTGATCAATCACAAACTTTGTGCTTAAAAATTTCTTTGTGAGTATTTTTTCTACCTTACTGCACGTTCCATTCTAAGAAAGAATTAGCTAATTAGTCAATGAATTAGTCAATTAGAATTAGTAAATGATAGCTTACCATAATCCAGGCACACGTGCAATCAATGAATCGCACACTGATATGTCTCCTTTTGCTGGAAGTATGTGAGTTTTATTTAATTCATGTCTCAGTGCTTGCAAAAGTGCATCAGCAAGCCGAGCTATAGTTCCTCTTAAATTATAACGATCTAGAAAATAAATTGCAAACAAATAAATTTGATTCAATGGAACACCGTCTTTCATTATTCATTTCCCCTCGCAGGGAACATGGAACACAGAACAGAACGCGGAAATGGAAAAAATAGCCTTCAGAGGCAATTCCGTATCCCAGGGGGGGGGTTGAGCCCCTCTCCCCCAAAATGTTTGCTCGACTCGTTAAAAATTAACAAAAATGAATATAAATAAACTTTGATACGTTTTTTTATGTTTTTTTTTGTCAAAAGTATAACAAAAAAAATCCTTTCGTAAGCCCCCCCCCCTCGAAAAAAATCCTGGATACGACCCTGTTCACAAGATGCTACCGGCCCAGGAACAAAAGATAACTAAGCAGAATGTTCAAAAATCAGTAGAAGAACGAAAAAATAAGTAAATTTCTAAACCTATCACAATTCCTCCTTATTTAAAGTAAAAGTATTGACAATTACAATTGGTATTAATTTATATTCATCATAGCATAATGTCCTGTCAATTAAAGACCTCACTAGCACATAGATGAGTTAGACGTACAATCTTAAGAAATCAATAAAATATAGTATAAAATTTTGACGCAATATCTAAAGATAAAGCATCAATTCTCGAAAATAAAAAATACCTTTATGATTTCCTTTTGTTTTTGAGCACTTATAAGCGTTCACAGGTACTCATGAGGGATGAGGGAAGGGGTTCTTTAGGCTCACCTCCCAGCGGAAAAAAAAAATCAAGATCTACATGTTGAATATAGTTTGTATATGTTCAATATGTTTTCTTGTGCTAAATCTACTATATTTCCTGTGGCACGCGTTATATGTTGTATGTTCTATTGTTTTTGTTACATATTTTTTTTCTACATAATTTGCCCATGTCTTCTGAAGTTATGCTCCTATAAATCCGGCTTATGTAACTGAACACTCATTTTTGTAAAATAGTAATTTTTTTAAACTTTATTGAAGCTCGAATAATGGTTTCAAACGACAAAGGTAACGAAACGTAAATGAAATGATTCCATTTAAAAAGGTAAGTTTAAACAAAAATATGAGTAAATATAATTCGTAAAAAAACCTTTGATTTCACATAACCTTTAAATTCTAAACACTTACTAAAGGCTCTAGACATAGCAGTCCTTTAAAAGGAACCCCATAAACAGCTCTCTATGATGTTCCAGTGCCCTGCTAGCGGCAAAAAAAAGGAAAATATAAAAAGAAGACACATCAGTGCAAAAAAAAAGTAATTTTCCTTGTTATTCAAGGTGGGGGGGGGGGCTGTAAGTTTCCCGTCTGGAGTTTAAACAAGAGTTATTTCTTGGATATACTTTTAATTTCAATCCAATACCATTTTTGACGGGTTTCAGGCTCCTTTCCAAAGTTCATTCGAATTTGTTTTCAAATTATCATTTTACTAATAAGACTAATCGAAATAATAGCTACCATTTCTGAATCAATTATAAATGACAATTTGGTACATTTCTTGTATTTGGTACTTGTATAATACGCCCTACCTAATGTTCTTTTAATAAGTTTCTCTGACACTCAATCCTAATGAAATATACCAAAGTAAGATAAAAATATAATACTTTAGAAACGAATTTGGGCTATATACTTGCACCCCCACCCCCCGAATGTGCAAATATATAGCCCAAATTATATATTTTCCATCTATTCTGTCACTTTTCTTTGTCTTGTCTCACACTAACCTGAAAGAAACTAACGAAAAAAAAACGGTTTTATAATGCGTCAATGAATGAACAACTTGAGCCGTAAGGTGTTTATCATACAAGTACCGACAATTTTTTTCTAACTAAACAGTTTTTCTTCTTCTTCTTTGTTTCTATATTTTCTTTTTTAATACATTTTTAAAATCTTGGTAACTAATAGTAATTAGTTTACTAATTAGGAACCAATTAGTTAGTTATTAATTGTTTTTTACTTGGTTGTAGCAGGGGCGGATCCAGGATTTTTTAGGGGGGAGGGGGCAAAATAGGTTGATCCGATAAAAAATTTAGGAGGAGGCGCAAAATAGGTTGATCCGATAAACTAACGTTAGGAGCAAGTTGAATTAACGCAGATTTGAGTTAATTAAGTATATTACACAACTTTAGACTATGCTAGATGGGGGGCGTGCCCCCCCCCCCGCCACCGAATCTGCCACTGGGTTGTAGCTATTCTTACAAACCAAGATGACACAATTTCAGATTCTTTAAATATTTGGCATTTCAAAATAGTGAATATTCAAAGTTTATTACCTGAGCTAAGTAAGATTAAAGCTTGGTATAGCGCAAGCTCTGAATCAGTGAGCTTAAGCTCCGCTAGATTTTTGGCAAACTCAAAAATTTGAGACACCAGCCTCATTTCTTCGGTATTTCCCGTCACAAATATGTCAAAGGGCAGATAGAAATCGTCAAACAGCACAGAATTAGATGACAGATCAATTAATCGGCTCATGCGAACAACGACCAATTCAAAACTCGCTAAAAGATAAGATTTAACAATTTAGAAAGTGTCAGTAACCAAATAGAAAGAAAGCAGAGGACAAACTAAAGAGTACAAGACACTGTTGATAAAAAAAAAAAAAAAAAAAACAAGGTCCCTTCTGTAAAAAGGAAACAACTCCATCTATTCTTACCCAAACAGAATCATAAATCCTAATTGCAACAATAATGGGTTTTCGCGACTTGGAAAGCCGGTCCGGTATCACTTTCCATGTGGTTCTGCAGACGAAGACGGAAAGGAATAGCTTTCAATTCGGGTTTTCGCGACTTCGTAGCGTTTCCCACTTTTTTCTTTAACTTACCTATGTTCTACGGACCACCCAGACCCTAATTACTGTATAATCCCAAAGATTGTAAAAACTAAAACTATATTATTAAAACAAGATTTAAACTTGTTAAAAAAAATTTTAGTTCCGTGGGGTAACGCAGGACTATAAATGGCTAGTAGTAAAGATTAGCGTTTACTCAAATTTCCTATTTGTGGTATGACCTGAGCTTCTTTTATTTGGCAGGCCATATTCTGACAGGCCGTATTATGTCTTGTCTTTAAACTTGTCTAAGGTCATACCGTACCTTTAAAATCATTTTGCGAGCTTCAACGTCAGCTGATCGCCACATAGACAAAAAGTCTATTAGCGAATTCTCCCCAAGGCTAGTCATCAGAGAGCTGTCGAGAAATTTTGGTTGGACAGTGAAATTTGACCACAAAGAGTGAAATTTTGCATCCCTTTCGTCGAAGAGCTTGTGACTCGAAGCAGGTGACGCCGCAGGAAACTCCCAAGACGGCCAAGCTACTCAAATAATAATTTCTTTGAGCTTATTTTTAGCGTGTTCCTAGCCGGTATACATAGGCATTTTTAGAGACTCCTTTTTTGAACTTTTAAAAAGAAAATTAAGATTTATCCTTCTTGACGATGCAAATTTCATTAAAAGTGAATATCTCTATCTCCACCACAAAACGCGAGAAGTTAAAACAGCTTTCTATGATATACGGTAAATTAGGTGTTTGCTTTTGGTTGTCTGTCGATTATTCAGATCTCTTATTCAAGCTCTACAAGTTGTGACAAAACCGCTCAATCAGTTTGGCCACACAAACTAAAAAAGTTTATAACGAGATAGGGGTATTCTTTAAGGAACCATTTTTAAGGAATAACCTAAAAACCATTAATAAAAGGTTAGAAAATAGGTTGGAAAACTTTTCATTCCTGGGGAAGACACATCAAAATAAAATTGAGCGGTAGGGGATGTTATACACCATTTAATGTCACGAAAACTCCTCTCATTAATTATACCAGCCACTGTGCAATATCACATTGTAAGTTCAAATGTATAAACTTCTCATAAGAGCGATCAACCTTTTACAATGACTGTTGCAGGGTATGGTCTACCAAACGATTAAAACTTAAAAAATATTAAACTTAAATATTTAGAAAGTGCAAAATTATAACTGAAATAAAGCAATTTAAGCACTTTCCTTTCTAAGCTCTTTTCCTACTTTGTTCAAACAATTATTAGTTCAAAGTGCTGTTATCAGTTATTTCATTCTGGGGAGGGTGTGTGAATATTTTTCTAGGGGGAGTTAGGTCTTAATTACAAATTTTGTGCATTTTGGCCTTCTAGAAGAGAAGAAGGGGGGATAAAAAGACTATTCAACTTTATAAGACTTCGAAAATTACTTACTTAGAAAAAATTGCAAAACCTTCAGACAGACATTTACACAGGAATTTACTTCGTGGGGACAGGGCCAATAATAAAAAAGAACAGGGGGAAGGCGGATAATAAAGAAACACATTTTATTTGAAATTTGCGTAGAAATTTAACAAAATGTAGGATTTTCGGCGGGATCAAAGTTCCGAGGCCTCGCCCTCCAGCGTACGTCTCTGCCTTAAAAAAGAGCCACAATTTTAGTATATTTTACAGATCTAAATGACGATATTTTCTTGAAAAGGAATACTAAAATTTCAAATTCTGGTCAGTCGCTATGTCACTACCAAAGAAAAAAAATTCAGAAAAGGGTATAACTCCTCCTATTCCATGTACACAAGGAGGGGGCAAAAACTCAAAAGCCCTTTTATCGAAAACTGTAACACATGTGAATTATTACATTCATTTGTTGCGGATAACTGAAATAAACTAGCAATTTGTAAGAAAATAAGATCGATTTTAGAAATTTTGTTCGGTTTATAAAAAAGTGGTGTTTATATTTAAACTGGAGTAGAACCTTCACTAAAACCTGATGCACAGAAAAAATGATTAGTCCTTAATATAAGAAACTTATGTTTAATATATTCAATTAAGCTCCTCATTAACGAAAAAATAAAATTTTTCAAAATAGGGATAAGTCCTTTTATTAGACAGTGAAAACAGATTCAAAAAGCTCTGGATATTTCAATCACAAATAACAGTGATCATCATCAGAGGATAAATGATCTACTGATAACAATTAATGTTATACGTGATCGGAATATCCAGAGCATTTTGTATCTATTTTCACTGTCTAATAAAAGGACTTATTCCTATTTTGAGCTCTTATTTCTTCGTCATAGAAAGGCAGTGTGGTCTTCGAAAAAAGAGACCTCATTAAATATATGGAACAGATACAAACGAAAAAGGGACGAAGAAAAAACAAATAGAGAGCGAGAGTAGAAAGAATAAAGAACAAAGTATGTACTTGCATAGTAGCAAAGACATTACCTGATTTAAGAAGCACGATTTGATCCTCTTGGGAAAGTTTCACAAAACTACAAAGAATAAAGAATAGAGAATAGATTAGAATAGAGTAGAAAGAATAAAGAAAAAAGTATATTTTTCCACAGTAGTAAAGAATTACCTGATTTAAGAAGCACGATTTGATCATCTTGGGAAAGTTTCATAAAACCAGGTACCATTTTAGCGAATTCTATCACTTGTTGAATTGATTTCGTTAGTTGTGCTGCACACTGCATCCACATTTCAATATGAGGCTAAAAAGATCAAATGAGGTCAAAAAGGGTAAACAAAATAAATATGGGTAGGTACAACCCTGACTCTAAATTGCTAACTTTCTAGAACCCTGATCCCACTGACCCGTAGCATCTTTGATGCCCAAGACCTCAAATTAGTTTCTTTGCTTAATCCTATTTTTAGTTTGAAAATTAAGCTCCCAAGCGTAGGTAGCCTTTCAAGTTGATTGGCGCCAAATCATACGAAAAGTTAGAGTTTTAAGACCAGGGACTTGCACTGAGGTTGACGCCATATTGGCAATGACAAAATATCCATTGCGCAGGCGGTAAATTTTTAACGCCATCTAATTATGCATTTAGATCTTTTGTAGGTAGGAAAACAGATCACGGCCATGTATTTTTAAACCCGCATTGTGTCTCACACAATGATAATTCGCATTGCAAGAAAAACAGATGTAATCACACTAAGGCAACTGCTGCAGTATTTCAGCCTTTGAAGGAATAAGATTTCAATTCGAGACTGCAGAGAAAAACTTCGGCAACGCTAAAAAACGACGTACCCTGAAAATGAAGACGTGAGTCTATGTATTATCTGGTCTATTCATCAGGGTTGCCCTTACTCCTTTCAGGAAATTTTTAGAAAACGTTTCAAAATGTATAGAAATCTAGAATTTCTGACTACAGAACATGCTTTTTGGAAGAAAAACCACACCTTCCAACACCAAATTATTGGGCTTCAAAATCCACCTCTTCGGTTCACACCTTAACATAAGCAAAAACATGGCTTGGTTAAATCGAACCTCAAACTTAAGAAATTTAAGATTAAATTTTTCTAGCATATGATACCAGCTAATCCTGGTTCAATCATATTCACCAACAAATATTTTCAGAAAGGCAACATAACCATAATGGTCATCTTTGTATATTCGATTTTACTTATAAATATTTTATACCTATAGCGAGAATACACTTGACAAAGATTTTTTCAATATTTGAATCTACTTACGAAAAAAATATTTGTAGACAAAAAGCATTAAGCGCTCAAGTCAGGAAACAACTTCAATTTCCTGAGACAACGGTAAAAAGTCTGCTTCAGATTTTGTTTAACCTGCTTATATGCAGTGTCTTAGAGCGCATAAAATTAATAGATTTCTGCTACTAAATCATAGACAAAATAAGTAAATTAGCTTTAATTGGCTGCATTTATTACCGAATTAATTTACTATAAAGCAAGGCCAAATCAAGGGGGGTAGGGGGTTGATATAAAGAAAGAATAATGTGTTGCTTAGCTATATTTGCGTTAAGAAATCAGAAGAATATGTGTTGCAGGACTTGATTATAATTTACCAGTGATCTGAGCGGATTGGGGAAAAGTGTTAATTTTCTTTTTTCAAATTGGGAAAAGTGCAATTTTGGCAACTAGTTTGTATTTTTCTAAGGCCAAACTTGCGTTAAGTAGAAAGAATATGCGTTGCATGCTTGACTATAATGCACCTGTTAGGTGGGAATGGGGTGTTTTTCTTACTACTGCTATTAAAGACTTTTACTTAGGCGTAGGGCAGCCAAAATGAAAAAAAGTGCATTTTGCAATTACTTTCCAATTTTTTGGAGCCATATTTTTGGCCAATTTTTCTGGGCTTTTTAAGTCAATCCTGAGGATTCCCTTCCCCCTAAGTAAGTAGATACGCTTTTGAGTAATGTTAAATGATGATGGCTGGATACAGCCTCCTCACCCTTAGTCGTAAAAAGTAACAAAAATACATTTAAATAATATTTGACATATTTTGTAAAGTTTTCTTTTGCGCCCCCCCCCCCTTGGTAGAGGAATGGCCTTAGTGGAATAGATATTTTGAACATATTTTTAGCTTAAATTCCCGTTAATAGAAGTCCCATCATAAATGTAGTATGTATTACAAAACACATATCCCTTTTAATAACTTTATGAAAACTTTAAAGACACCATCCATGAGTTCTAAGCCTCAGTCTTATCAATGTTTTGGACGATATGTTTAAAAGCTATTTAGCTTAAGCAAGTATACTGAGTATACACAGGCGCTTCCAAAAATAAGAAAGTTTAAGCTCATAGTTTTGTAGAATCATTTGACGTCAGTCTCTCGATCAACACTGTCTGAAATGAGATATGCTACAATCATTGAAATAGAAATTTACCACTCAGATGGTATTTACAAAACTTTAGAGCCTCACAATTCTGTGGCGTTTTGCAAAAAGGGCCTAAGTCAACTTTTTTCCGAAAATGAGTAAGGCATATGGTTCTAAAGTGCTCAAGGAGATCTATCGAATGGTCTATTCAAATTGGGCTTACCTTTAATTGTGACCGACTAATAAATTTTTCCAAAAGCGCGTAAAACATAGTGTAAGTCCATTTTCTTCTGAGCAATGAACAATTCAGCAGTTTGGACATTTCCAGTAAATTCCGATTGAAAAGTTAACCAAGAATCAGTCTTTAAAGTTTCAAGATTCTTAGATTCTGACTTGTGAGAAAGATTTTTTCATTGTGTTTTTATTTTTATTTTGCTCTCCTGTAAAATTAGGAAAATTGAACTTAGGCCCTTTTTGCCAAAAAAAGGACAGAATTAAAGGCCTGGATATGCATAGGCCTATTGAAAATATATATTTTCAAATATATTTGGTTTAGAATTAAGGCTGAGTTTTGCTTTTTAAATTTATACTAAAGTCAATCACTGCATTAATCATGGCCTATAAAAGTTGTTAGTGTTAATGTCATAATTAGCAGTTTGAAAGTTTAAGATACAAAAAAAAGTTGATAAAGTGATTGGCTAAAGTTAGCGCTAACCAAGGCCGTATCCAGGGGGTGAGGGGGTGGGTGGGGTGTGTGTGTGTGTGTGTGTGTGTGGGGGGGGTACCCGGTTTGCCCCCCCCCCGAAATTTTTGACCGAGTCGAAAATTAGTCTAAAAAATATCTGCAAAGACAAAACCCTACCAGAAAAAAGATACTATAAAAAAAAAATCGGGTAAACCCCCCCCCCCCCCCCCCCCCCCCCCCCCCCCCCCCCCCCCGAACAAAAATCTTGGATACCTGCTAGGCGCTGGCTAATCACGGAATTTGTAAAATTTCATTATGGATGAGCCTCAAGCGTACCAACCTGAAATCGACCCCAACCGCAGAGCTACGCTATTTCAGGCACCTTTCTAGTAATTATAAACTGTATATTCTTTACTTACCATGTTTCTGTAGTGTAGAATACGAGAGACATCTGGATGCCTTTTCTCGTCAGGTATCACACAGCAAGTCCGAGCGTGAGCGTCACCAATTGCCTTGGCTAGCAGGTCGGATAAATGAACTGTATCTTAAAAAAAATCACTTGTACATGTAGAAATACTTACAAAGCATAAAAAAAGAAAAAGCGTAAAAAAAGGGAAAAACAAGAGAAAACTCCCAGTTGAAAGAACCTAATAAGGCGGTGATAAGGATAACCACGAAAGCAGGCAGTGTTTGAGGGATTTCTGAGGAGTATTATATTTTTACTATAATATCAGAAATAAAGAATTTTCTAATAAGAGCCAAGTTTCTTGTCCAAGGGGGATTACAACAAGAATTTACAAAAATATAAAAAGTAATCCAGATTCTTTTTTATTTTTTTCTTAGGGAGGGGAAATCCCCAGAAGCAAAGAGAACAGAATGATCACAGAAAGTTGGGTAGAGATTGGACGCATTTCTGGAATATTTACATTTATTAAAAACAATCTTAGCTTATCCTAATTGTATTCATCTAATTTATATCTGAAACTGTCCGCTAGCGGAGACTTGGAAGATTGTTAGTAAATATTATGCATTGAGTATACTACTATTTATTATACAGTTCTTAGGGCCTATAAAACCAATCACCCATTAGACTCCTCCTCGCCGTTTTCCTTTTGTCTAATTTGGAATATTTTCATATAGTCTTTTCACAAATCCCCTCTCCCCAATGGATGGCTACGCATTTACTAGAAATATTTCAGCTCTTTACTGCTTCTCTGCGATTCCAAAATGAAACTGAAACTAATACAAAACAATTCCTCTTACATTTATAAGATTTCATATACACGTGATAACCCCAATAGTAACTCGATCGGCGTTACGCATTTCACTCCTTTTATCGTTAATGCATTTATTATAGCTTAATTGAGACTGAGAGGTTAGCACTAAGTTGGGCAACATGTCTCCAAAAAAGGAAGAAAACAAGTGACTATACTGTCACGTGTCGCTTGAAACCGTCAGAATAGCGAGTAGAAAAAACAATGAGCCCATAGATCAATGAATTTTTTTTTGAATAATCTTCTTTTAGAATTTTTTTTTCCTTTTTTCTTCTTTTTCCTACCAAAATTTAATCTTTAAATTCCTTCCCATATTCTAGCACAATTTAACCTTCAATAAAAGAATTCACCAAAGAGTATGTGTAGCTTATAAGGTGGAAACTGGCGCAAAAAAAAACAGTATCGGCAAAAAAAAACACGTCAACGCCTTCTAGCATTTGGTGACACTTTGCATTTCTTGCTGAGATCAGACACTTTTCTACGCTATTTATTTTTTTCTAATTTTCTAATTTATTTTTTTTTAATAAAGCTATTTGTTCATATTATTACACTAAAAAAACCGTCAAGTGTCGCTAAATGCTAGATGGTGTTGGGGTCATTTTTATCGACCCTGGCACTGCAATAAACTTTTCGTTAACCTTATAGAAGCAATTGTTGTAGAAAAACAACACTATTTTTTTTAGACTGCCATCTTGCGGTAACAAATATTGCTTTTTTCGAGTAGCATCTTCCGATGGGGCTGAAAGGCGGCAGTCGACCCGCACCCCTGGCTGAATGAAGCTGCCTTATTTTTATATTTTTGTTCTGAGATTTCTATTATATAGCATTAAAAGTGCCAATTAGACGCGGTTTGCCCCCCTCCCCTGTAATTCAGCTTATGGGCGCCCTTGATTCCTTTCCTGTCATCATAAAATATATACATTTTAGAATTACTGTAGTTGAAATTCACGAAGTGTGCAAGAATTTGGATGAGTAGCAAGATACGTTTCCTCGTGTTGTAAAAATAAAATTGTGCCTCAAAATTTTGAAACGAATAACAGTTTTTTTTTCTAGATGGCGGAATTTTACGACAGACAAAGTAAACGAGCTCAAAATCACCAAATTGATGCCGCCAATTATATTTTTGAGATTCCAAAGATATATTGTCGGAAATTTTCCAACGATGATGATGATCCCGACTTCCTGTCTGCAGAAGATCTTATCGATGATCCTGATACAGACTTGTTGCCTCTACAAGACAAACACCACTTCTTTTTAGAACAGGAGGACTTGGGGGCTAACACTGTACCCTGAAACAATGACTCGTGGGAAACGCCACACTCCAGTAAGCAACAGCAACCGGTATCAGCAAGTACCGGAGAATCAAAGGAGTAATCGAAAGTCCAAGAAAAATTGGGCTGGAGACAAGAAGAGATAGAAGAAGTTGATGTGTTTTTTTGAAAGCAGAACCTCACGAAGTTCTAGGCATCTTGGAGACTCCACTGAAATGCTTCAAAAAATTCTTTGACGATGAACGTCTCGAACTGATAGTTGAACGAAGTAACGTCTTTGCACATCAAACAGAGGAATGTAACCTCTACCTCACTGCCGAAAAGCTATAGGCTTTCATGACTATTAATTATTCTATTATCGCAGGTGATAAAAGTTCCCTATTATCGAAGGCAGTGGGAAGCAGCTACCACATACCCTCAATTGCCGGCCAGGTGGGCCGACAAATGTTCAACAATATCGATGTTTTTTCATTTATGCGACAACAGCAAAGCTAAGAAATCTGGAAAACAAGGATTTGACAAGCTATAAAAGATTCGATCCTGGGTCATATTCTTTTCAAGATTCTTGAAATCACTTCCAAAGAATACCATTCAATTGACGGCCAAATGATTACTTTCAGGGGGGGGGGGCAACTTGAGACATTATCTGCCAACCAAAAAAAAAACGACGAAGTTGGGAATAAAAGTGTTCAAAAGAGCTGGTGTGTCGGGTTTTGACATGATTTTGATGTTTATTAAGGAAAGGGCACGAGTCAGAGGCAACATAGTTTCACGTCTGAAGAGTTCGTCGCCAGAGAAAATGAACTAAAAGATCTACTTTGATTGGTTTTCAGACTTGAAGCTAATGAGTTTGCTCAAAATCAAAGGATTTTCTTGTATTGGTACGTTGAAATGAGGGCTCCCCGCTCCTCACAGATGGCGAAATGAAGAAACGACAGAAATGAACATTCGATTACAGGACTGACATTCATTCTTGTGTGATTGCAGTGAAATGGTTAAATAAAAATAAACTTTGCTTGGCTTTGGCGTATGCGGAAAAAAACGCCGCAGTATACTTGTCGATGCTGAAACGTCAAGGATAAATCCAGGGTTGAAGTTTCAATCCAGTTGCTTTTAAGGACTACAACCGTCTTATGGGCGGCATAGAATTAGCAGACATGCTGGCGGAGATGTGCCGAACTCACCTTCGGAAACTAAAATGGTACATGAGAATCACAGTTTATATAATTAGCAGTAAGTTTACCGCAGATGATTTCTGGCTCTTCATTCTCGGTGCGAACAAAAAGCTCCTCCCACTTATTTGTGCACTTATGGATTAGTGTGTTTGCGTCAATCAATGACAAATGGTTAAAAAGTGCATTATTCGTAATTGCGAAAGCAGAAAAAAACTTGGTGAGCCGACCAAGTGGTTTGCAACTGTCCCATCTCACAGGTATGACTTAATTTATATACAAATTATGACAATCTATTATTTATATACAGTGGACTCAACTGATTCGCCTATGTAGAATTTTATAAAAAAAAGGGGGCGGGGGATTGATGAAATTTGTGAAAATAAGGAATTTTTTCTTCTTCTAATAACTGGTGGAATAGGTGTGATGGTTTCAGGGGCAGATCCAGGATTTTTTAGGGGGGGGGCAAAATAGGTTGATCCGATAAACTTATGTTAGGAGCAAGTTTAATTAATGCAAACTTGCGTTAATTAGGTAAATTACACTACTTTAGACTACTTTAGGGGGGTACCCCTCGCCCCCCCCTCTGGATCCGCAACTGGATGATTTTACTTTTTTTTCACGTCAGAAAATTGATGGACATCACACACTTTAGTGGCAGATCCAAAATTTTACAGGGCTTTGAGATAGAAAAGCTCCTATTATAGAATGTTCTTCCAGTTTGTTTACCAGAAAATAAATAAAATGTATTTCTTACTGCTGAGTTCGTATAATCTTAGATCTTTTACGGCACAATTTCCAGAATATTTCTAAAACTATTTATATGCAGTGCCACAGCCATACCAATTATTCTCCTTTCCTTTTATATTCTTTGATAATAATTTCTGGTCGTTTGATTTTGAGTTATTGTAGGCTTCCATTTCTACTGATCTTAAGTTTAATACGGCCTTTACTTTTCTTTTAAAAAAAACTTTCTTTTTCGTAAAGTTTTCGTTTCACCGATTTTCATGTATGTATTGGAATAAATTAATTTAAAATTAGTTTCTTCAAAATTAGTGTTCCAACGTTGAAACCAAGTTTCGCGTTCGAGAGAAATCTGACTTGTCTACCCGTGAAAAGATCTAATGCCGCTTATGTTTATAGGTTCTCTGGAGCACTTGCACCTCGGTCCGGGTTTTTATAATGGGTGGGATAGGGAAAGATCATACTGCTAATTCTCAAACTGTGATGAGAATCTTCTGGTGGCTTATTGACGCATCGGTCTGCAATAGCTACCTTATTTTCAGGTCAGGCGGTAAAGAGCTGACTTCAAGGAGATGAACCCATGATCTTGAGAGCCTTGAGGTCTGAAGTTTCTGCAGGGTTGTATGCTTCGGCTCGTGTGATGTCCCAAGATAAACGTGGTAGATCATCCGCAGATATCGAAAGCAAGTCCTAGCCCCACTCGAAGTCACAATTTAAGCCGACCGACAATATATGCTCAAACTGATGGACTTGATAACTGATCAAAATTGACTGACAACCAGAGCCGCTGCAAAGTTGCAGTCAATATACCAATTTTGAATGCGAAAAGTGTGACCTACCACTTTGCCTTACTACCAAAAACAATTGTTTTAAAGCCTTCCACACCAAGAGAAAGTACTAGCCTAGAGTCTGCTGGCTCATTTTAATACAACAGCCGGATTTAAGGTCGACCCAAAGATTGTGGTTAACTTAGAAGAGTTAAATCGGGCGCTACTGTCGAAAAAAAATTAGCACCCTCTAGCGTTTGGCATCTCTTGGCATTTTTTTTTTAAAATACAAAACTGAGATCAAGCCATTTCTTACTACACTAATTTTGCTTCTACAAAAGTATCGTGTAGCAACTAATGATTAAAATACTAAGATTAAAATTTGAAAGAATTATAATTTTAAACCCAGTTTTAGCATTTGATGAAAATTCAATTCTAGCAAAATCATAAAATATATAATTACACTAAATTATTCGTGAATTCGTAAATTATTCGTTATTCGTAAATTATTCGTCACATTTCCATTTCTTCGAGCTTCTACAAAAGTATCACGTAGTAACTTGAGCCTTCTTATTTGCCATAGCCAAATGACCCTCCCTTGTTACATAGATCTATTTGATTGAAAAACAACAAATACGTGTGACAAACAAAAAAGGACCTCCTCCAAACCATCTGAAGTGCTAAAAAAAAATTACAAAAACTAACCATTTGACTGATTGACTTTTGACTGACTAACTTAGCTTGCCTAGTTACCCGATTTTCATTAAAAGTGCGGTCAGATTACTTAGCTTGCCTAGTTACCCGATTTTCATTAAAAGTGCGGTCAGATTATCTCAATTTAAGCTGAAGAAAAACGTATTTACAAGAATGTATTTAGAACAGATTACCAGGATGTATTTACAATAGCTTATTATAAGTACTTACCAGGGGATATAGAAGGCGTCACTGGGCTATCAGGCACCAGCGTATCTTAAGTCATCACTTTATTTTCAAACGGAGAAGTTGTACTGTCCACAAAATTGGTGCTTCCAACTTCATAATTCCCGTAACTGTTGTAAGAGTGGGTTGGATAGGGACTGATATTCCCGCCGCTATAGCTAAAACTAAATAAGATAATATTTTAATAACAAATAATAATTATTTAAGATATGTGCCGTAACTGAGACGAGGGCACCAATTCACTAGAACATGAGGAAGGGGGTACGGACTCTTTCGATTTTTTCTGATCAAGATGAAACTACTGCTACTACTACTACTAACAACTCACCGCAGCACCAAGCCGCCTGAGGCCAACACAGCTACGCACGCTCCTCCTCCACCCCAATCTATTCAAAGCCTCCCTTTTTACACCCGCCCACGAAGTTTCCATTTCCTTTAAATCTTTCTTTATGACGTTCTACCACACCAGACGGGGACGACCTGCTTTCAGTTTAGCCCTAGATGGTTGACCGAAAAGAACAATCTTTGGCAATCTGTCATCCTTCATCCGCACAACGTGAGTAGAATGCTAAAATTTTGTCATAATTTCTTGAATGAAATGTCTTTTTTATTTATCCAGGAGGCGAATTCAAGAAAGAATTTGCTACTTACTTACAATTTTTGATAATTTCTTAAATGAAATTTCTGCATTGTGTATACAAGAGGTGACTTCAAGAATGAGTGTGTTACCCATTTACAATTCCTTCATAATTTCTTGAATAAAATTTCAGTATTGTGTATCCAATAGGTGAAAACAATAAGACTTTATTACTTACTTGCGATTTTATTATGATTTCTTGAATTAAATATCTGTATTGTGTCCAGGAAGCGAATTCAAGAAAGCTATTGTTACTTACTTACAATTTCTTCATAATTTAATGAAATGAATATAAAAACTATTCTAAGAAATAAAGACGGGTTAAGCTTAAAGATATTTATTGCTTAAACATATTAACATATTTTTTTTGAGAAAAAAAAAAAAAAAAAAAAAAAAAAAAAAAAAAAAAAAAAAACACATATTTACATAAAAATAGTACTTAGAGTTCACACTTAAACATCCAGAAACGATGATCCCATGCTATAGATTAGTTTTTTTTTTACCATGTCTTATGGATTTATCACGATCAGGTATGTCCTTAGGTATCCACTGCGCGAAGAACCTAACCTCGTCTTCAGGACGGTGATAACCCCCTTCAAATTTAGGACACTTAAACTCTTCTAGATTGAAAAGTGGAATCCTAGGGTCACACTTTTGAATTTAAACTTTATCTGTAGGTACATTACCCTTTACGTAGAGTGCTTCAACCCCGAAAAAGCTGCAAATTTCACTGACTTCCTCCTGAACATTTCTCAGTTCCTGACCAGTATTATTAAGTGGTGTAATCACTGTATCATAGAATCCCAGTCTGTTTATATAACGTAATGTAGTAGGCCTACTCACAAGCTTTTATCATACTCAAACAGATTATAGTTCACTATCCAATGATAACAGTCAATTTCTTCGAGATCCATAGACAATAATAAAAAAGCACATTCAAATATAACACCACAAGATGATTTTTTAATCCGATAAATTCTGTGTCATACAGTCCTATCATCTTGGAGGCTATTAATGTAGTTGTTAAGTAGAGAAATACTTCATCAAACTTTTATACCTTCGCTCAAGGTTGAATGGAGTTACGGCTAGTGAGATGAGTCCTAAAACCATCTGAATTCATTGTGGGGAGGAGTCATAAAACCTCCAGTGGGAATTTCTTAAGAAAAACACTTACATTAGAAAAAATACTAAATGTTCCATTATTACCTAAGTAACACGACAAAAAATCAAGAATTTATGCGCAGTTTTAACTAGCTAAGGCTATATTTGTTAAAGATGGGCCATTTTCTTAAGAAAACACTTACATTAGAAAAAATAGCTAAGGCTATATTTGTTAAAGATGGGCCATTTTCTTAAGAAAAAACACTTACATTAGAAAAAATACTAAATGTTCCATTATTACCTAAGTAATACGACAAAAAATCAAGAATTTATGCGCAGTTTTAACTAGCTAAGGCTATATTTGTTAAAGATGGCCATTTTCTTAAGAAAACAAACATTAGAAAAAAAAATACTAAATGTTCCTTTATTACCTAAGTAACATGACAAAAAATCAAGAATTTATGCGCAGTTTTAACTAGCTAAGGCTATATTTGTTAAAGATGGGCCATTTTCTTAAGAAAACACTTACATTAGAAAAAATACTAAATGTTCCATTATTACCTAAGTAACACGACAAAAAATCAAGAATTTATGCGCAGTTTTAACTAGCTAAGGCTATATTTGTTAAAGATGGGCCATTTTCTTAAGAAAACACTTACATTAGAAAAATACTAAATGTTCCATTATTACCTAAGTAACACGACAAAAAATCAAGAATTTATGCGCAGTTTTAACTAGCTAAGGCTATATTTGTTAAAGGTGGGCCATTTTCTTAAGAAAACACTTACATTAGAAAAAATACTAAATGTTCCATTATTACCTAAGTAACACGACAAAATCAAGAATTTATGCGTAGTTTTAACTAGCTAAGGCTATATTTGTTAAAGATGGGCCATTTTCTTAAGAAAACACTTACATTAGAAAAAATACTAAATTTTCCATTATTACCTAAGTAACACGACAAAAAATCAAGAATTTATGCGCAGTTTTAACTAGCTAAGGCTGTATTTGTTAAAGATGGGCCATTTTCTTAAGAAAACACTTACATTAGAAAAAAAATACTAAATGTCCCATTATTACCTAAGTAACACGACAAAAAAATCAAGAATTTATGCGCAGTTTTAACTAGCTAAGGCTATATTTGTTAAAGATGGGCCATTTTCTTAAGAAAACACTTACATTAGAAAAAATACTAAATGTTCCATTATTACCTATGTAACACGACAAAAAATCAAGAATTTATGCACAGTTTTAACTAGCTAAGGCTATATTTGTTAAAGATGGGCCATTTTCTTAAGAAAACACTTACATTAGAAAAAAAAAAATACTAAATGTTCCTTTATTACCTAAGTAAGACGACAAAAAATCAACTGAGCCTTCCCCTTGAGGCAGATCCCGTTTATTTTCGATTCTGAGTATTTTTGATTTTTCTCTCCAAAATTGACCCCCCCCCCTCCCCTGCCCTCAGAAATGTGGGAACGAAGGGTCTTTGAGCCTTCCCCTTGAGGCAGACCATGCTTTATTTTCAATTCTTAGCATTTTTTTGGTTTTCCCTCCAAAATTGACCTCCCCTGCCCTCAGAAATGTGGGAACGAAGGGTCTCTGAGTCTTTCCCTTGAGGCAGATCTCATTTATTTTCGATTCTGAGTATTTTTGGTTTTCCCTCCAAAATTGACCCCCTCCCTCTCCTGCCCCTAAGAAATGGAGGAACGAAGGACCTCTGAGCTTTGCCCATGAGACAGATCCTGTTTATTTACGATTCTGAGTATTTTTGGTTTTCCCTCTGAAATTGACTTCCCCCTCTCCCTCCCCTGCCCTCAGAAATGTGGGAACGAGGGTCTTTGAGCCTTCCCCTTGAGGCAGATCCCGTTTATTTTCGATTCTGAGTATTTTTGGTTTTCCCTCCAAAATTGACCCCCCACCTCTCCTGCCCCTCAGAAATGGGGGGGAACGAAGGGTCTTTGAGCCTTCCCCTTGATGCAGATCCCATTTATTTTCGATTCTGAGAATTTTTGGTTTTCCCTCCAAAATTGACTCCCCCTCCCCCTCTCCTACCCTCCCCCCTGCCCTCAGAAATGTGGGAACGAAGGGCCTCTGAGTCTTTCCCTTGAGGCAGATCTCATTTATTTTCGATTCTGAGTATTTTTGGTTTTCCCTCCAAAATTGACCCCCTCCCCCCTGCCCTCAGAAATGGGGGGACGAAGGGAACGTTAGATCCTATTTTAAATTGACAATACTTATCAAACATCACTTGTGTATTATACAGATCACATATCTCATTACCCCTTTTTAAATGTTAATCAAATAATTCTGATTATAGTGTCCATTTTTTTGTCTGCTTTTCAAAATGTTCGTATTTGGAACTCTCGCAATGACAAAAGGCTTAGCAGTGATTACATCTCATTGTCGGGCGACAATTCAATCAGATCAGAGTTGTGCAAATGGAATACCTTTTCGCAAATTGAGTTAGCTTCTTTTTCATAGGCTAAATATTTGAATTCCTTTTATTCAAATCACCTATCAAGTTATCAAAGACATGTATACCATGAACTAGAAATCTGGTCTATGTAAATTGTGTCAGAAAAACTTGTCCTTCATAACATGTTATGCATGTAAAGCTTCTATAGAAACGTCTTCCTATAGCTTCTATAGAATAACATGGTAATTGCTATATGTGTAAGCAAAGTATAATATTGATTACTACTCATGACCGCTGTATTAATAGTTCTTCCAATTTTTTCTTTTTTTTTAATTGCAACAGAATAAAAGAAACAAGAAAATAAATAATCCCAACTTATTAATTCGCTGAATAATTTTCCATTCCAAAATCATAATTGGCAATCATTCCGTAAAATATTTTTCATTTCTGTAAAATAGTTTTAAGAGAATCAAGAATCGCTAGAAGTACCATTGCTTTAGAAAAAATTCTTTTTAGAATAATCCAAAAAACGTTTTTAGCAAATTCAAACAATATAAGAACAAATAAATATGGTTAACCACGGAATAAAAAATATTTAAAAGTAAATCCTTCTAACTTAGCTGCTTTTATTTTTTCCGCATAGAGCACTTCTTTCCATCTTCTGGTTTTCAAATTTAGTGATGTAGAAGATACGCATTCGAAAAAAAATACTGTACAAAACACTCGCGAGGAAAATAGGTCACACGAAATTAGGATTAGCAGTTGGGACACTTTTTCCCATGCTTGCCTTACGATTCCCTCGTTCCAGCAGTGCGTCATTTCAGTCTGGATGATGTACTCTATTTTTTTGCAATACTCAATCAAGGAGATTGCAGGAACAAAAAGGTTTGAGAAGTCTGAATTGGCTTCTTCATAAGCTTTCATCCGCATGAAATCAAACACTGAATCAAAAAGAGAAATACCAGATTCAAATAACCCAGTTCTGCACTTATCACACGAATGCTTTTCCAGAATCTTTTTCGTAGAATACCCGACTGCGTATGCAAAATTTCATTCCTCTGTTAAGGTGATAACCTCTAAATTCTCATCAAAATCAAACTCGTGAGGCTCATGGATATCGCTGCTATCACGTCCGGCTTGCACAATTCTTTTTGCATGAGGGTTAACTGATGAAAAAAACTTTGGATAAAAGAGATTGATGGATAGAAAGTGCTTCACAATTCCCCGTCGAATTTGAAAAAACCAAAAAGCTTCTAAACGTTGCTTGTTTGTAAAGGCAGGAGAATTGCGACGTAGTAGGCTTATCGTTTAAACCCCCAGAGCGTCGTAGTAAGCCGTAGAAAGGCTCTAGACTATCCTGGTTAAGTCTCCTCGTATGAACATATTTAAACCCATGCTTCATCAAATCTTCTGATAGACCGAGAGTGGCAGAAATAGTCAGCTGCCATCCCTCTATACAATAGATTGTTCTCCCAACATCTTTCCCAACGCTATTAACAAATTTTAAATCGCCTAAAAATGAACTGGCCGACTTTAAAAAACTGGAATGATGCGCTTTCCCTACAAATTGGGCGTCTATGCATTTTTTTTTTCTAAAAATCTAAGAGAATTAACGCAGTGGAACAGCTTATCAAAGAAATTTACAACCTTTGCTGTTCCTGCGGCCTTCGGATGTAAGAAGCCTTTACTCACGTAAAAATTGATCCCAGCATACACAGAGTGGCTGAAAACATGAGTAGCGACTTTAACCCTCATTTTGTCGAGATTTGTTGGACATATATTACGCTTTTGAAGTTTCGGCGCTGTCCTAAATCGATGACGTTGATCCACCTTGAAAAAACACACAATGTCTCTCCAAGACGCCTGCCACTGCTTACTTAAAATGATATCATACTTTAAGAGATTGTTTCGGACACATTTCAACAAGAGAGGGGGATCGTAAATGAAATACACTTTTTCACCATTTCTAAGAAAAAAAAGGAATTTTTTTCGTGACGCCGAGATCCTTTTTTAATCCTCGGTAGTTTCCACCCTGGTCTGAAATTATTGCCTTTACGGTAATCCCTACCTGTTTACACCTATCTATCACCTCAAAAATAGCATTTCTTAGTTTCTCGTTTTTGAGGCCTGAAACGCCATAAAAATACGCAAGTGGTTGTTTGCAGTGCGTTTTTAGTCCCTGCAACATGACCACTGTAGCGTATTTGAAGGGTCCTAACGGACCAAGTCCTTCTACCCTATCACGGCTAGGATCATACTGCAGTCCAGGTTTTAGAGACATATCGTCAACGGCGATGGTGAAAATATTTCTGTTTCATCCATTCCTGCAGTTTTTAGCTTCAGCATATCAAAAACACTTTCGTTAAAACCTTCTACCACTTCGACACTCGAAAGACACCTCTGTAGAGTACGCACCGATGGAAGGTAGAAAATTTTCTCACGAAGCAACTTTTTGTACCCGTTCGGAGATAGAAAAAAAACCAGCAAGCCTGTTGTTTTTTCTTCCTCAGTAAATCGTCTTTTTATCATGGATCTTCTAATTTGGCACTTAAATATAGAAAGCGCTATTCTAGATAGGTGACTCTCAACAAAATGTAACGCTTCTTGTTCGGATTCAAAACCTGTCTTCACATTTTTGATTGTACTTTTGAGCGCGATAAGTGACCTTTTACATTGTTTTATTTTTTTCTCTTGGCGCTTTATTGTCCGACTTAATGCCAGCTTTCGTGGGGTATATTTCCTCCCGTTGGTTGACTGATTTGTATTGGTTGATGTTGGAGATGAAAATATTGCATGGTCGGTCATATCAATTTTGCATTTCTTGCATTTCTGGGTGTGCTTAATGTTTTTCCGTTTATTTTGCGACTAGGTTTTGGCGTACCTATCTCAGCTTGGGACGAGGCTTGGGATTCGGGAGCTGATCTACCTAAAAAAAAGAAAAAAAAAACTGGGTTGAGCAAAGAGAAATGTACAAACACTTATCGAAATATCCTCTTTACTTTCCATTTCAAGTCCCCCATCGAAACTTTTAACACACAAAAAGTAACAAAGCAATAGGCAATATTAATTAACAAAGCATTACTGACTCACAAAATATCAGAATAAATCACAGTGCCTCAAAAGCATTATGCTTTATACCTGTCTCACTTTCTGCACTATTTCATATCTCCTATCCTATCCTCCTATCAAGCGCAGAGAACGCAGAACTACTTACAACAAAAGTACGAAGACTTACAACAGACTTACAACAGAACTACTTATTATAATATAGAACAAATGCAGGATAAGCAAAGATGTTTACGCTTATATATATATATATATATATATATATATATATATATATATATATATAATATATATATATATATATATATATATATATATATATATAAGAGATGGATGGATATTGTAGGATCGCTGCAATACTAATGCGGCTAAAAAATGAAATCTAAAAACTAAGACTGATAGAAGGGACTTAGTTCTAAATTAGTGAGTGAATAATCAGAGAAAACACCTAACACTAGAGTATTTCTGTAAGCAAATTGGGAAAGGTAACACATTTGGGTACATGAACAAGACAAAAAGGAATACTCTATGAAACCAGGGGATAAATTAGGGAGGGAGGGGGTACAAATATAACAACAATTTACGGGCCTTAATCTTACCATGTTCGTTGTCAGAACCGATAGCAGCTGCAAGTTCAGATGTCCAGAACCGAACACGAGATAACACCTGGGGGGTCAAGATTGGCAAGAGCTTTATTAGATCAGTGGTCATGCTCACCCAGTCTTCCAATTCAAATACAGCATCACCTTGAAAATAAAAATGAAATACCGGAATATCATCCTGAGTATTGACAAGTTTGCATTCAAGGTTAAGGCTCAGCCAGCGTCCTGCTTAAAAAATTACAATTAGTCATTGCTAATTATCGTACTCCAGTGACGGAGAAAACAAAACGAGGGGAAGGTCGAAAGCTGTTCTTTTCATAGTGCGTAGCAAAGACGCGCGCGAATTTGTTCACTATTCTGTTCAAAATGAGTATACAATATAGGCAAAAATCTCAATAATGTTCACAACTATAGCTTATGTGGACAAGCTTATTCCCCAATCAAAACAGCAAAAGCCAAAAAAAAAAAAAAAAACTATAACCATTAACTTACGCTCTTTCCAAGGAAGCTTTAATTACTCCTTCGATGCATATAGAATCCAGGGACTTTCCCTCCATCAAATTACAGAAAAAAATAATGGCAAAATCACGAGCGGTTATGTTCAAAATAGATTTTTTTTTTTTGTTTCTAAGTATCAATTATGTCTTTTTCATAAAGTAGGGAGAAAGAGGAAATAACTGGCTGTAAATGAGCATGAGCAATAACGAGCACTGTTAGATTTATTAACTAATTTACTAAACAAGACTTACCACTAAGATTAACAAGTTCAACGGAATTCAGGTTGTGTGAGCTGCTACCGATGTCAGTGAAGGCAATGTCACCTGTAAGAGTGGAAAAACCTATTGTTATTGCTGCGACATATCTTATCTCCTTTAATCTACTTCTATAAGAAAGAAGAAAAGAAAAAACGATGTACGAAGAGGAGAGAAGAGAGGGAGAGAGGGGGAGTGGTAAGGGGTGTAGAAGTCATATTGCATAAAAGCTCGACTGAATATGCAGGTAGGAGCAGTGCAGCACTGAGCCGTCCTCTAAATGCTCAGATAGGCAGAAATATTCGGATAAATAAAGAACTATACGAGTATGTTAGTAACAGAAAACTAAATATAAACGTAAGGTCCGGATTCGATGTCAAAGATGCAAACGCACATTTCTCTTGTAAGAAGCATTGAACACAAATAACCATTCTAAGTTAGGTAGGAATTCTTATGATTAAATTGGATTCTACAGAATGCTACGTCAGTGACGCTTTTTCACAAAAATAAGGAGGGAGGGGAAAAAAACAAGCTGTTAATGAGTAAAATTGGTACTTTTTGATTTACTAAGTTAACTAACTAATTAAGCAGTTACCACCAACATTCACAACTTCAAACGAAATCGGGTTGTACTGGTTGCTATTGATGTCGGCAAATGCAATGTCACCAGTGCAGGGAGTCACCAACTGAAATAAATACCTTGTCCTCAAGAAGTCGGATAATAGTTGGTGCATAATAATGTTGCCTGAACCTTCCAAACTTGGCTTGTTAAACCAGCTACAAACATTTATTTGATTAGGTCACGAATCTATTTTAGCGAATCTCAAGCAATAGCTTATCCTTGGCATACAGTCCTTAAAAAGAGGAGAGAGGGCTGCACTTTTTCACCCTCACAATGCTACCATATCGTAATAGCTGATGCCTCAAAGGTTAAAAATTAAGTATATGAAAACGAGAGCCTTTTTTATTCGTAGGAAAACAAATGGATTACTTTCCCCATGGATCGCATTTCCCCGACTTTCTCACCCAACTACACCACTGATAGCTAATGAACAGACATAAAGTCTTACTTTGACCGTCACCGACTAAAATAAACGGGATGGCGTTTGGTTTCAAGACTTTGTTTAGCTTAGTAATATCTGCTGCCATAAAATGCTCTTCCTTGAAATGCCTCGTGCATATGAAGAGTCTCTTTGCCACTATCGAATTTTCCAGCAAATCCTCACGTTTCACAGCTCTGAGCCATTCTTCCCGTCTGTAAAAAAAAAATAAAAAAAATAACAAGTAGTCAGCTTTGGATTGTTCGTGCCAGTTCAGTCCTATCCAAAAGTAATGCCCCGCTTCATATCGGACATTAGAATTAGAGCTACATTGAAGAGAATCCAATTTCGGCCACATAGAGCCAATATCATCAATGTTAAAAAAAAGCTAATAATTCAGAAGATACATAGTTCACATTTTTGTCTCTTTTTTAGAGACTATCAATAAGAAAAAAACATAAACCGGCCGAATGCGGGAAAAAAAATTCCGATAAATTGACCATAAGTTAAGTTTGGGGGTAAGTAACCAAAGTATTTGAAATTGAGCTATAATACAGCTGTGATTTTCTGGTCATTTATCGTCTTTATAATTAGTGTAAATTGTAAAATCTTTCCCTTAATCTTTTTTGTTTGCTCACTATTTCTCACTGATTAGGCTACAGCCTTGAATTAACCCCATAAAACGTATATAACTACGGCCCATTTCCAGATTTCTCATTAGCCTATAACCTATAGCCTAGACTAGGTCAGTATTTGCTAGTTTTCGGCTCACTCGGGGTTCGGGTCTAGGCCCCGGGGTGCTATCCCGAATCCCTCCGTCCCCCTCGAAAAGTTTGTTTTATAGAATCTAGGGGATGAAAGGAATCCCGCCATTCTGGAATTTTCTAAATTTATATTTTGATAGCTTACAACATTGAATTCTAAGTAGATCATGGTATGTTTTTTTCTTAGCTATCTCATTATGGTACTAGAATAGAACTTTTCTGAAGTTTGAAAAAAAAAATATTTCAAACAATCCATAGCCTACCTGTTATTTGGCACAGCAAGTAATTTGACTCCTTTTTCTTTTGCATTTTTTCGATTAATATCGCACCCTTCGAAAAAGCATCGAACGCTCATTCTGGTTGTTAGCCGGCAGCACTTAATAATAATCAGTTTTCTAAGCACAATACTTCTTCTTCATATCCATATCGCAGGATTTACTGTTTAATTTCAACCGGCTAATATTCGATAAATTCCCAGTCACTCGTCGCCTGAATCACACTTAGCATAATTTATTGGCTAGGAGCGATTAAGTAGTACAACATTTCCCCTCTAGAGGCGCTGAGGTACGCAGGGTCACTTTTGGAGAGTTTTGTCAGTACTTTGTATGTGTTTATACTTTGGTTTCTAGATAGGTAAATTAAATAGACAAAATTCAATCTGTAAGAATGAGGCAGCATTAACTTGAAACAAACAAGAACTAAATGAAACACGTAAATTCATACTTAAATTAAAAAGGGAATTTTGACGATAATTGACACAATATTGGTTTTTCATGCTGATTCTGAGGTTTTAGGTGCTTACCCCCCTGAAAAAAAACACAGAAAATACCCCCCCCCTCACAAAATATACCCTTCCCCCTTCCCCAGGTAAATACTCTTCCGCTGAAAATACCCCCCATGGAAAGTACCCGCGCAGAAAATACCAACCGCCCTTCGGAAAATACCCCTTCCACACATAAATTTTTTTCATTGTTTGTCTCTACTATGCTTTACTTTCTTTTGGCAACCACATAATTACTATAAAGTCACCGATTAACCCCCACCCCTCCCACCAACCCTGTGGCCATCCATGTTCCAAATATAGAACTTATTGCAGTCTCATTTTTATATCAGTCCATCTAATAACTGGACATTATAGCCATAGGCTACAAATCATATAAAAATTACTTATTCTTTTTCTTCACACTAGCATTATTTGGCATTATTAACCAACAGTTCGTGATAAATATCGCCGATAATATTATAAAACTTGCAAGAAAACAATATGAGTCAAATAGCCAAATTTTTACTTTAAGCTGTAATGGAAATTTTCTTATGATATATATTTTTGGGGTCACTTCCGTTTAAATCACCTATTCCCCGACCTTGTACATAGTCTATAGCTAAATTTTGAATCATTAGAAGGGGGAGGGGTGGTACATTTTTTATAGTAATAAGATTGTATTTAGGCATAGTTTTCAAGAATAAATAAATTATGCGACAATTTCTTTAATTTTTTTTTGTTTTTATCTGAGATTTAGCCTCCATACAGGGCTACTAATTTTTCACGAATTAGAAGTTGTAAAGGTAGGCCTAGATTTTTAAACAAGTTTACTTGGCTATCCTGAATTTGAGCAGAATATATTTTCCGTAAAATTTCCTTCGCCTAACTAAAAGCTTTATAAGACCGTAAAAAGATCCGAAAACTGCAGTTTAAAATATTACGCCCACTGACAATATTACACGGGTAAAGGGGCCAGAATATTAAATTGTGAGGGGAGTGCTGGGTGAATACTTTTGAGGATAAAAGGTGGTATGACATATACAATTCTCAGATAAAAAACAGAAAGAACTTAAATTTTTTACACCAATGAAACAAAAATTAAAATGGTAAGAATTCCTGGCAAAGAGATCAATTCCTTCAATATATTATGCGTTCAATAATTAAGTATTAAACATTAATACAGTATGTCCAAAACCAAAAATAGCAAAAGACAACAAAATTTAAACTTATGATTCGGCTTTCAAAACAATTCTACTTCTTTAAAAGTTCAATTTAAAAACCCAAAATCCAAGTGAGCGTTTCGTTAAACAACTTCAAGTCTAGTTCTTGGCTAATTTTGTTAGGATTGTCTTGACCACGAATGATGTGAATGTAATAATCTTATAACATTTGGAATACCGTATCCGAAATGGTTTAATCTAAATGCAGGAAAAGTTATACTTTTGTGAACATATGAAGAACAGTTTGTGCTTAAATTGTATCAATCTGGTTTTTAGGCAAAGTAAGACAGGAGACGAAAATTAACGAACAAGAGAGTAGTGAAAAATTATGGTATGTAAAATAATGTTTGCCAGGGATAGTCACTAGGGGTGGCACTGTGATTGGGAGATTTTTGGGAAAATTTCGGGGAATCGGGGAACCAAATTTTTTTTCGGGGAGGCACACAGACTTTTGGAGAAATTCCCAAAATCTCGAGGATAGTGGAAGGCCTAGGTGTAGGACACCTCCGACTCTGTCTTATCAAGCAGTTCGTGGTAACGAACTGTAAGTAAGGAACGACCCGGCTCAATGGTAACCGAAACTTTAGAAAGAGGAATTTTGATACCAATAGATACATCAAAAGAATCAAATTTTAATGCTGATTACAAATATATAAGTTTCATCAAGTTTAGTCCTACCTATCAAAAGTTACGCGCCTGAGAAAATTTGGCTGATTTTCAAAAAGGGGGAAAGATCCCCTAAAATTTAGAGAACCTTAATGAAAATCACACCATCATATTCAGCGTATCAGAGAACCCTACTGCGGAGGTTTCAAGCTCCTATCTACAAAAATGTGGAATTTTGTATTTTTTGCCAGAAGAAAGATCACGGATGCGTGTTTATTTGTTTGTTGTTTTTTTTCCCAGGGGTGATCGTATTGACCCAGTGGTCCTAGAATATCGTGGGAGGGCTCATTCGAACGGAAATTAAAAGTTCTAGTGCCCTTTATAAGTGACCAAAAAAAATCGAGGGCAACCAGGCCCCCTCCCACGCTCATTTTTTTCCCAAAGTCAACTGATCAAAATTTTTGAGATAGCCATTTTGTTCAACATAGTTGAAAATATGATAAATATGTCTTTTAGGATGACTTCGTCCCCGAAGTCCCCAGGGGGAGGGCTGAAAGTTATGAACTTTACCAATGTTAACATATAGTATTGGTTATTGGGAAGTATACATACGTTTTCAGAGGGTAGGTAGGGGGGGGATTGGATCGGGGGTTATATGGGAGGATTTACCATGAAGGAAGTTTTCATGAGAGAAGAGCCATTGCTATGAAGGGGGCGCCGGATTTCCCAGCATTTTTTAAATAAATATCAGAAATTATATATAAAAAAAACAAGTTTTTTAACTGAAAGTAAGGAGCAACATCAAAACTTAAAATGACAGAATAAATTACGTATATGATCGGTTTCATCCCTAGTCAATACCTCGCTCTTTAAGCCAAAGATTATTTAGTACTTTCATAAGAGCTATTTATTCTATTTAACGGTATTTGTGATAAGAGGTCATTTTTAAAGAATTGGAACAAAATTCGAACTTTAGCTTAAAGAGCAAGGTATTGACTAGGGGGCGAACCCTCTAATATACGTGTTGAAAATATAGGAATATAGAGGTTCGTTACGTAAGTTAATTCGTAAGTTACGTATATTTATTACTAATAAAAACGTTCCCAAATAAAATTAAACAGGTTTCGAGAAAGACATTAAACCAAATAAAAGTAAAATTAATATTAATTTTTTTTCATTATTCATGTACGGTGAGCCAAAATCAAACCTGCATTTATTCAAAAACGTTCAAAAATTAAATAAAAAAACAAGTTTTTTTAACTGAAAGTAAGGAACGACGTTAAAACTTAAAACGAACAAAAATTATTCCGTATATGAAAGGGGCTGTCCCCTCCTCAACGCCTCACTCTTTACGCTAAAGTTTGACTTTCTCACAACTCTATTTTTTTAAACAATGGAAAACTTTAGCGTAAAGAGCGAGGCGTTGAGGAGGAGGGGACAGCCCCCTTTCATATACAGAATAATTTCTGTTCGTTTTAAGTTTTAACGTCGTTCCTTACTTTCAGTTAAAAAAACTTGTTTTTATTTATTTAATCTTCATAAAGACGAAGATAGCGACGAAGACCACAATGCCTTTCCATAACAAACAATGAAAGCACGAAGAACAATAGGGAAATCTTTTTGAAAGACAGTAAAGATAATTTGAATGAGTATTTCGGACCTTTGTCAAAAGGCCCTCCTCAGCAAGACAATATATATAAAAGAAAAAAGACTCAAAACAACAAAAGACTAATAAAATCTGAATAGGCTCTGAATAGCATATAATCTGATTATAAAATTGATCTATTTCTAACTCATAAAAGAAAGCCAAAAGCACGATAAAAACAAAGGAAAACAAAACTACAAACAGAATGACTAAATATAGGATAAAACGTCTTTGATGCAAGTTATCTTTCTCCCAGAAGTAGTTTGACTTTGAAAGCATAGTGTCTTACCTTATCATCAAAATTTTCATCCTCGCTTTTGGACTTGTCTTCATGACCGGGAGTGGAGGGGCTACCTAATGGTTTTTGGAATCACGGAGCTTTATCTGACTGTGTATAGGGACGTTTTGCAGCAAATTACATGTTTTGTTCTTAGTTGTGATTTCAAGACCAGGAAGGCTTCAATCCTTTCCTTCTTCAACCTGTTTCGTTTTTCTATCTTGACATCAGAAATCCAAGAAAAAATTCTTTCTGAGTCTGTGTTCAAATGCAGTAGGGATAGGGCCCTCTTGGCTAGGTTTGCGATATCTATAAAAAACTCTTTCGTCAGTGAAGTTTCTCCTTTCATGTGTTTTTCTCCACGTCAGATGTAGAGTCATTTTTCTCAAATCTTCTTTTTTGGAGTCACTAAAAACATATGGTAGCTTGCACCACCGGGATTCAATATCTGTTAGTTTTAGCAAGACACTTAGAAATCTGTTCACTACTACATTTAGTGATGGCATGCTTTTTCTTTTGGGCCCCGGAGCCGTCTTGGTACTTACAAACTGAAAAGATATCGAAAAAGATGTTTTTCCTCAAATATCTTGATCTGCGTTTCATGAAAATATATATTTCCGCTGACGATCTTCTCCAAGTTGAGAGTAAAATAGAGAGATATAGGGATTTGGCCTTTCGGGCTACTAAATCTGTATCAATAGATGCAAGTGCCGTGACAGTCCCTGTGATTCAGCCCGACAGAATCAAGCTTGTTTTAGGGGAGTATATGGTGAAGTTTCAGTAGTCAATGCAATGCATGCTTCGCCAGCAGCCGAATCTATAAAGGCTCTGCAGATTTTCAATAGGGAGTTTTCAGTTCCAAGAAAAACTGATCATTTCGAATCATAGAAGTCTCTTAATATGAGTTTCAGAAATATGTGCACGAGGTGATACCAGGTGATCAGTTCCATGGCTGGTGAGTTAATCAAACAGTTGGGTATAACAACCTGTAAGTAAGGAGTGACTCAACCCAATAGTAACTGTCACTCTAAGAAATGGGATTTTGATAACAATATATACATCAAAAGGATCGGCTTTTTACCCTGTTTCTCAATACGTAAAATTCATTACGTTTAATGTACTTATACAAATCTACAACCCAGAGAAAATTCGCGTGATTTTCGAGAAAGGGGACAAACACCCCCAAAAAGTCAATAAATATTAATGAAAAGCGCACCATCAGATTCAGCATATTATGGAACCCTAACGAAAAGGTTCCAGCCTCCCATCTGCAAAAACGTGGAATTTTGTATTTTTGTCTGAAGAAAGATAATGGATACGTGTTTATTTGTTTTTTTTCACCGGTGATCTACTACTACTACTAACCACTCACCACAGCACCAACCCGCCTGAGGTCAAAACAGCTACGTACACTACTCGTCCATCTCAATCTATTCAAATTCTTCCTTTTTACACACCCGCCCAGGAAACTCCCATTTCCTTTGAATTTTTCTTTATGACGTCCTCCCACCCAAAACTAGGATTATCTGCCTTCCGTTTAGCCCTAAACGGCTGGCCGAAAAGGACAATCTTCGGCAATCTATCATCCTTCATCCACACAACGTACCCTTGCCCTAACCATCTCAACCCTTCATTCATTATAGCCCTAGAAAGGGGGGTTGAACCACATTTTTTGTACAGCCTACTGTTTGAATTACGGTCAGTCAGCCGGGAATCCAGAACCATCCGTGGGCAATTTCTCTGGAAAAATATCTAGCAAATTTTAATCCTCTTTTCGTAGCGCCCGTGCTTCAGAGCCATGTTTGACCACTTTCATCACTGTAGCTTCTAATATTCTAATTTTGGTTTGCACTTATCGTCCTATTCTTTCAAACTTTTTTTAAACTATGAACAAACACCCTGAGCCTTTACTATTCTGCTTTTAACATCTTCACAACTCCCATCGTCCTTACCAATAATACTACCAAGGTAAATGAAGCTGCCCTCCTGATCAATCTTTTCGTTACCCAACGTCACCTATTCATCTTCACTTATTCCTAGTCTTAGTGACTTAGTCTTCTTACCATTAATTTTCAAACCTGTTCTAGTACCTTGAACTCACAAAACCTCTAAAAGATCATTCATTTTGCTCACAAATTCATCAAGGATGTTTAAATCATCAGCGTAATCTAAGTCCAGGAGAATTTTCGTCTCCATTTATTTTCGTAACCTCCCATTGCCTTTCCTGTCGTCCTTAATTCATCAAAATGATCCATATAAAGGGGGATAGAACACAACCCTATTTAACTCCTGATTTAATACAAGACCAGCTGCTAACCTCATTTCCTCAACCACAGTAGTGTTATTCTAGTACATAGCACTAATCACTTTAATGTATTAGTGTGGTATATCATACTCAGATAAAACTTTTGCTTAAGGTCTTCTATCAACAGAATCAAATGCTTGCTTAAAATATATAAAACTGAGGACCAAAGGTGTTTGATAACTCAGAAACTTCTCATTTATTAACCTAAGAGTGAACATTTTATCAGTAGTGTAGGGTTTTAAGGTTCCACCTTACAGTAGCCCCTTTGAATCCTGGTCCCAGCACTTCTTTGAGCTTCTTCAAGACGCAGATGTCTCTTACGTCATAGAAAATGTTTTATAGGAGATACAGGTGCATGGTATGTAATAGAAAAGGTTTTCTTGGAGACGCAGGAGTTTGCTGCCTCATAGGTGTTTGCTGCTTCCTTCCTCCGGGATTACCGTGGTTGTTAAATAATATGCTCTTAAAAAAACCTTCAGGGATTTCTTTACCCTAGGATTTCTTTGAATGTTCTTTTAAAAACCCACGAGACCTCGCCAAATCATGATTTCTTTGGGTGATATTTAATAGTTTCTTTAATTTTTTTAAAAGACCTTCTTTACTTCAGAATTTCTAAGATTGTTATGTCATAGTTTATCTGATTCTTAAAAAAAAAACTGCAAGGGCCAGGAAAACAATTTACAGAGGGCCCTTCCAAGTAGGGGCATAATCCTTATATCATCCCAATATATCCGTGCTTTACCACCATTTCGTGTTAGTATTGTCCGCCATTTTCTATAAGAAGAACCGTTATAGAGACTATTGATGACTCACTTAATATAACATAACTTAACCTAGTCTGTGTAGGTTAACGTGAGAGCATTAGTACAAAGTCAATTTCCAATTTTGTCTGCAAAAGTTTATACGTTTCAAATGAAAAACTCCCGAAATGCAATTTGAAACATTAAATGAGGTATCACAGACGAGACAAACCACAACACAACACTAAAATAATATCCTAAATCATATTTTCAACCGAAAAACTTCCAAAATACACTTCGTAATATCAACTGAGGTAGCACAGACAAGATAAACCACAAAACAACATTACAAGAATATCCTAAGTCATACGTTTCAGACGAGAGAACTTCCAAAATGCACTTTGAAACATCAAGTGAGGCAGCACAGACAAGATAAGCACGACACAACACTATAAAAAATATCCCGTCACATGTTTCAAACGAAAATTAACTAAACTACACTTTGGAACATAAACTTAGGTAGCATAGACAAGATAAAACAACGAAAAAAACTCTACAAAAATAGCCCAAGTCATATGTCCCAAGTCATACATTTCAAACCAAAAAGCTTTCAAAATGCTCTTTGAAACATCACCTGAGGTAGTGCCGACAAGATAAACCACGAGACAAGGCTACAAAAATATCCTAAGTCATATTTTTCAAACGAAAAGCTTCCAAAATGCTCTTTGAAACATCAACTGAGGTAGCACAGACAAAATAAACCATGACACAACACTACAAAAATATCCTAAGTCATACATTTCAAACGATAAACTTCCAAATGCACTTTGAAACATCACCTGAGATATCACAGACCAGATAAACCGAGACACAACACTAAAAGAATATCCTAAGTCATTTGTTTCAAACGAAAAACTTCCAAAATACACTTTGAAACTTCAACTGAGGTAGGACAGTTTTGATAAACCATGGTACGACACTACAAAAATAAACTTAGTCATACGTTTCAAAAAAAAATCTTCCAAAATATACTTTGAAACATCAACTGAGGTAGGACTGACAAGATAAACGACGAGACAACGCCAAAAACAATATCCTAAGTCATATGTCTCAAACGAAAAACTTCCAAAATGCACTTTGAAACATCAACTGTGGTGGTACAGGCTGAATTTTCTCAAAGAAGAAGAAAAAAAAAAGTCAAGTTCTGATCTAAGTTTTCCCCCAAAGCAGAAAAAAGATACAGTCTTGAATTTTGTAAAGGAAGAAAAGAAAAGTTCAAGTTCTCTTCTGAATTTTTACATAGAAGAAAAAAAAATGTTAAACTTCAATTCTGAAATTTTTCCATAGAAGAGTAAAATGTTAAGCTTAAGTACTAAATTTTTTTCTGAAGAAGAGAAAAAGTTGCCCTTCGGTCCAGAGTTTCCGTATAGAAGAGTAAGAGAGATTCATTTCAGTTCTGAATTCTTGCAAAGAAGAGAAAAAAGTTCTACGCCCCTTCTGAATTTTTTCAAAGAAGAGAAAAAATTTACACTTCGATTCTGAATTTTTCCAAAGAAGAGAAAAAAATTCTACATCAGTTCTGAATGTTCTCAGAGAACAGAAGAAAAGTTCAGGTTCTGTTCGGAATTTTTCCGTAGATGAAAAAATAGTTACACTTCGATTCTGCTTTTTTTTTTCCAAGGAATAGAAAAAAGTCATGCTTCGATTTTGAATTTTCCAAAGAAGATAAATTTTTGATTTGAAATAAAACTGGTCGGGATTAAGAAGAATTTGAGATTTCTTGGGATTATTTTTGTTTTGTAAGAAATATTTTGTTTTGTTTTGTAAGAAGTTTTTCGGATTTTGTTGGAAGACTTTGTGATCGGTTGAAATGGTTGCTTGGGGGCCTGGTAGAATTGCTTGCTAGGGTCCCCAGTGGTTATGTTAGGGGCTTGTTGGAATTGCTGACTAGGCCTCCGGTTGAATTGGATGCTTGGTTGGTTCCCAGTTGAGCTGCTTGCTAGGGTCCTCTGATGGTTAGGTTAGGGCCTCGTTGGCTTGTTCGCTGGGCCCCTGGTGAAATTGGATGATTAGGGGCCGGGTTGAAGTAATTACTAGGGTCTTCTAATGGTTAGGTTACCCCTCCCCCCGTTGGAATTGCTCGCTAGGGGCTCTCGGTTGAAATAGATGCTTGGGGGGCCCGGTTGAATTGCTTGATAATGTCCTCCGAGGTTTAGTTTAGGCCTTCTCCCGAAGGAATTGTTTGCTAGTCCCCCTCCAGTTGAATTGGATGCTTGGGGCCAGGCTGAATTGCTTGCTAAGGACTTCCGATGGTTAGGAGCTCCCTCTGCTGTTTGAATTACGCACTAGGGCAACGGTTGAATTGGATGCTTGGACCTTCGGTTGACTTGCTTTCTATATAATCCTCTGATTGTTAGGTTAGGGCCCTAGTTTGAATCGCTTGCTAAAGCCTTGGTTTAATTCAATGCTTGGGACCTCGGTTGAATTGCTTCATAGAGTTCTCCAATGTTTAGGCTAGGGCCCCCGTTGGAATTTCTCCCTAGAGGCCTCCGGTTAGAATGGATGCTTGGGACTCGGTTGAATTGCTTGCTAGGGTCTTTTGATGGTTACGTTAAGGCCTCTTGTTGAATTTATTCACTAAGCCCCCCCCCCCCCGATGGTTAGGTTAGGGCTCTGTTGGACTTACTCGCTAGGTCCTCCCTTTAAGGTATTCCCCACAGCTTTAGGTATTTTTTAAGCATAACAATGAAGGATATTCGAAAAAAATATCGTGGAAAAAAAATCGTCTTGGAATGTCTTGAAAGATCCTGAAGAAAAAATGTCTTAGAAAACATCTTGGGATGTCTTGAAACGTCTTGAAGAGAAATGTCTTAGAAATCGGCTTGAAACTTCTTGAAGAGAATGTCTTAACAACGTCTTGAAGTGTCTTGAAACATCTTGTCATTGAAATTGGTTGCTAGGGGTCCCAGTTTGATTGGGTACTAGGGTCCTCCAAGGATTAGGTTAGGACCCTCGTTTGAATTGCTCCCTAGGGTCCTGGTTGAATTGGGTGATTGAGTCCTGATTATATTACTTGCGAAGACCCCCATCTTTCTTTAATTTACGCATGCTTTTGTTCATATTTCATCTTTTTATGAGCCTTTTCTTGTTTTGTTTTTGCCATTTGCATAGTCTTGTCTCAAAGACGTGGAATTTCGTTAAAGGCTCTAAGAAAAACCTCAATAGAGCCTAAAAAAAACAGCTCTAATATCAGCCCCCTTCGATTAGAAAAGGAAAAGGTTGGGTCCTGGTTGAATTTGGTCCAGATTGAATTGCTTGCTATGAACCCCCCTCCTATCTTTCTTTAATTTACGCGTTATTTTGTTTTATACTTCATCTTTTTATAAGCCTTTTCTTGTTTCGTTTTTTTCCATATGAATAGTCTTGTCTCAAAAACACGGAATTTCGTTCAAGGCTCTCGGAAACACCTCAATAGAGTCTAACTTGGAGATCCTAGCCTAGTAGGTTCTTTAACAAAAATTTCCTAAGCCAAACTTTTCAAACGAAAAACTTTAAAAATGCTCTTTGGAACATCAACTGAGGTAGCACAGATAATATAAACCTTGACAAAACGCTACAAAAATATTCTAAGCCATACTTTTCAAACGAAAAACTTCTAATATACACTTTGAAATATCAACTGAGGTAGCACAGACAAGATAAACCATGAGACAACACTACAAAAATATCTTAAGCCATATGTTTCAAACGGAAAACTTCCTAATGTACTTTGACACATCAACTAAGGTAGCAAGGGTAAGAAAGACCAAGCCACGACACTCTGAAAAATATCCTAAGTCCTACGTTTCAAAGAAAACGCTTCCATAATCCAGTTTCAAACATCAAATGAGGTAGCACAGACAAGATAAACCACTACATAACACAAAAAAAAATCCTAAGTCATATTTTTCGAACGAAAAACTTCCAAAATGTGATTTAGAACATCAACTGAGCTAGCACCGACAAGATAAACCATGACACAACATAAAAAAGTATCCCAAGGCATACGTTTCGAACGAAAAACTTCCAAAATACACTTTGTAACATAAACTGAGGTAACACAGACGAGATAAACTATGAAACAACCCTATAAAATATCTTACGACATTAATTTAAGACGAAAAAAAGCTTCCAAAATGCACTTTGAAACATCAATTGAGGTAGCACCGACAAGGTAAGCCACGAGACAAGGCTACAAAAATATCCTAAGTCATGTGTTTCAAACAAAAAAACTTCTAAAATGCACTTTGAAACATCAAATGAGGTAGCACAGACGAGGCAAATCACAACACAACACTAAAATAATATCCTCAATCTTACTTTTCAAACGAAAAACTTCTAAAATGCACATTGTAACATAAACTGAGTTAGCACAGACAAGATAAACCTTGAAACATCCCCAAATAATAACTTAAGGCATACATTTAAAACGAAATAGCTTTCAAAATTCTCTTTGAAACATCAACTGAGGTAGCACCGATAAAATAAGCCAAGAGACAAGACGGCAAAATATCCTAAGTCATACGTTTCAAACGAAAAAGCTTCCAAAATGCACTTTGAACATCAACTGAGGTAGCATCGACAAGATAAAACACGAGAAAAGACTACAAAAATATCCTAAGTGATATGTTTCAAACGAAAAAACTTCCAAAATGCACTTCGAACCATCAACTGAGAGAGCACAGTTATGATAAACCATGACACAACATTAAAGAAATATTCTTAGTCATACGTTTCAAACGAAAAACTTCCAGAATGCACTTTGAAACATCAACAGAGGTAGCACTGACAAAATAAACCACGAGATTATGCTGCAAAAAATCCTAGGTCACATGTTTCAAACGAAAAACATCCAAACTGCACTTTGAAACATCAACTGAGGTAGTATAGTTATGATAAACCATGACACAACACTATAAAAATATTCTTAGTCATACGTTTCAAACGAAAAACTTCCAGAATTCTCTTTGAAACATCAACAGCGGTAGCACTGACAAGATAAACTACGAGACTAAGCTACAAAAAAAATCCTAGGTCATCTGTTTCAAACTAAAAACTTCCAAAATGCACTTTGAAACATCAACTGAGGTAGCACAGTTATGATAAACGATGACACAACACTACAAAAATATCCTTAGTCATACGTTTCAAACGAAAAACTTCCAGAATGCACTTTGAAACATCAAAAGCGGTAGCATAGACTGATGTTTCTCAAAGAAGATGAAAAAGAAGATCAAGTTCTGCTCTTTTCCCTCAAAGAAGAAAAAAGTTACACTATTTTTTCAAGGAGTAGAAGAAAGTTCAATTTATCTTCTGAATTTTTACATAGAAATGAAAAATTTTAAACTTTATTCTGAATTTTTTCCAAGGAAGAGAAAAATATTAAAACTAAATTCTAAATTTTTTGTGAAGAAGAGAAAATGTTCCCATTCAATTCTAAATTTATTCAAAGAAGCTAAAAAAGTTACCCTTTGGGTTCTGAGTTTCCTTATATAGAAGAGAAAAAGATTCACTTCAGTTCTGAATTTTTTCAAAGAAGATAAATTGTTCCACGTCACTTCTGAATCTTCTCAAAAAAGAGAAAATACATTACACTTTGATTCTGAATTTTTCCAAAGAAGGAAAAATTTCTATATCAGTTCTGAATTTCCTCAGAAAAGAGAAGAAAAGTTCACGCCCTGTTCGGAATAATTCCGTAGATGAGAAAATAGTTACACGATCTGAATTTTTTTCCAAAGAAGAGAAAAAAGTTATACTTCGATTTTGAATTTTTCAAAGAAGAGAAAATGTTTGAAATGAAATAAAACTGGTTGGGAGTAAGAAGAATTTGAGATTTCTTAGGGTTATTTTGTTGTGTAAGAATTATTTTTTTTTGTTTTGTAAGAAGTATTTCGGATTTTGTTAAAAGAATCTTTGATCGGTTGAGATGGATGTTTGGGTACCATTGATGGTAAGGTTAGGGCCTAGTTGGACTTGTTCGCTAGGTCCCCGGTGGAATTGGATGCTTTGGGACCAGGTTGAATTGATTGCTTTGGTCCTCTAATGGTTAGGTTAGCCCACCCCCCCTCCGTTGGAATTGCTCGCTAGGGGCCACAAGTTGAAATGGTTGCTTTGGGGCCCAGGTTGCATTGCTTTTTAGTGTCCTCCAATGGTTAAGTTAGGCCCCCGTGATCGAATTTTTTGCTAGCCCCCCCCTGCCCCAGTTGAATTGAATAATTGGACCCCCGGCTGAATTGCTTTCTAGGGTCCTCCGATGGTTAGTTAGGGCCCTCGATGAAATTGCTCGCTAAAGCCTCTGTTGAATTAAATGCCTGGGACCCCGCTTGAATTGCTTGCTAGAGTCCTCCAATGGTTAGGTTAGGGCCCCCGTTGGAATCGCTCCTTAGAGGCCCCCAGTTCCAATGGATGTTTGGGACTCAGTTAAATTGCTTGATAGGGTTCTCCAATGGTTAGGTTTGGGCCCCTCGATTGAATTGTTCGCTAGGCCCCCTGGTTGAATTGTAAGCTTGGACGTCTGATGGTTAGGTTAGGGCTCTGTTGGAATTGCTCGCTATGACCTCCCTTGAAGGTTTTTCCACAGCCTTAGGTTATTTTAAGGCATAACAATCAAGGAAATTCTGAAAAAATGTCTTGGAAAAAAAAAAAATCGTATTGTAATGTCTTGAAACATCTTGAAGAAAGATGTCTTAGAAAACACCTTGGAATGTCTTGAAAAGTCTTTAAGAGAAATGTCTCAGAAATCGTCTTGAAATTTCTCGAAGGGAAATGTCTTAACAACGTCTTGAAATGTCTTGAAACATCTTGTCAGTTAAATGCTTGGGGTCCCAGTTTAATTGCTTACTAGGGTCCTCCGATGTATAGGTTAGTAGTGATGTGTCAATCTAAGGAAGCGGGGTCCTATCCTTTTTGCATATATTAATATCTCCCAGCGGAAAGTACTCCTTTATAGTGACAATCTAAGGAAGCGGGGAAGTACTCCATTATTGTGTCAAGCTAAGGAATCGATCAGTACTCCCTTTTCATGTCAATATAAGGTAGCGGACTGTACTCCTGCCATACAAGTGGGCTATCATTCCTGGCAGATATAATTTTTGTATGACTGATGTTTTATTTAATGTTTTTTTTATATGGATGTTTTATTGTTTACTGTATTGGTATTTTTATTGCATGGATGTTTTATGTTTATGGATTTTTATTGTTCATTGTATTGGTTTTACATTTGATGTTTTATCGTATGGAAGTCTGACTGTTATTGCAGGGATGGTTTTGATATATGGTTGAATATGTGTGTTACTTTATGATTGATTATACGTATTGTTATATGGTCGGTGTTTATTTAAAGTTTTTTTTTATGGATATTTTATTGTATGGATATATGGATTTTTATTTTAGTAGTTATTTGTTGATGTCTTTTTATTGTACTCTAATGGTGATATGTGTTCTTTTCAACAATATGATTTTTTACATTCTTAGCAAATTCCCATTGATTTAATGAAATACGTGTTTAATGTAGGAATCGAACGTAAGACCAGTGATTTCCTAAAGTAAAAGAACGACATGTTACTCGTCTGAGCCTACAAGACATTAAAATTATATGATTTTAGAAATACATCCAATGTTTTGTTTCCTGGACATTAGCCAACAGATGTTAAGCGTCACAATATCGTAACAAGTTATTTGCACATTCGATTTATCAAGTGGATTTTTCGTAAGCGTTTACAGTGACCTGTTTCGGGGTATTTTATGGCATCATCGTGAGAATATGCATACCACGATGATTTGAGGTGCATACGAAACAGACAATTTCTTCAGATGCTTGGGCCCCAAGTCCTCCCCCTATCCCTATACCCCTTCCTCCCTCAAACCCTCCCCCTCCAGCCCCCATCTACCCTCCACCCCCTCCCTCCCTCTTTTACTCCCCCCCCAACTTTTTATTTAACATGGTATTTTTTTTTTTTTTTACATCTCTTAGAATGAAATGAAACATACTTAAAACATAAAAAAAAATCACATTTAATATTTTCCAAATTCAAAATGAGAATGATACAGGAATGTTAGCCTTGACTTTTACTATTAGAAAAATATTGTTTGTAGTAGCACTTGTTTTTGGACTTCAAAATTATTCAGCTTTTTTTTTATCGACATCCTTTGTCATATATGTCGGATAACATTGTCAAAAACTAAGTATCAAAGTGAGTAAATTCTTTATTGACATCATTTGTCGGATACATCGGATAACATTGACAAAATCTATGTATTAGAATGAATAAATTCTTTATCAACATCCTTTGTCAGATACGTCGGAGAAAATTGACAAAATCTAGTATCAGATTAAATAAATTCCTTATCAGCATCTTTTGTCAGATATTTGGGATAACATTGTCAAAATCTAAGTATCAGAGTAAATAAATTCTTTATCTACTTCTTTTGTTGGATACATAGGATAACGTTCACACAATCTAAGTATCAGAGTCAATAAATTCATTATCATCCTCATTTCTCAGATTAATTGGATAAAATTGACAAAATCTAAGTGTCAGAGAGAAATATTTTTTTTATCGACATCTTTTGTCACTTACATCGGATAAAATTGATAAAATCTGAGTATCAGAACGAATAGATTCTTTATCAGCATCCTTTGCCGGATATGTCGGTTAAAATTATCAAAACCTAAGTGTCAGAGTGACAAAATTCTGTATTAACATCTACTGTCAGATTTATCAATATCATTTGACAGATACGTTGATAGTGTCAGAGTGAATAAATTCTTTATCATTGTCTTTTGTCAGATATGATTTTATAAAATTGAGAAAATCTAGGCATCAGAGTAAATAAAATCTTTATAAAAGTCTTTTGACAGATACATTTGATAACACTGACCAAATCTAAGTATCACAGTTAATAAATTCTGTATCAACTTCTTTTTGTCAGATAACATTCACAAAATCCAAGTATCAGAGTGAATAAATTCTTTATCAACATGATTTGTCAGATATGCTGGATAAAATTGAGAAAATCTAAGTATCAGAGTGAATAAATTCTTTATCAATGACTTTTAACAGAAACGTTTGATAACACTGACATAATTTAAGTATCAAATTGAACAAATTCTTTAATAACATTCTTTATCGATATCATTTGTCGGATACGTCGGATAACATTGGCAAAATCTATGTATTAGAATGAATAAATTCTTTATCATCATCCGTTGTTAGATATGTCATTATGAAAAAATTGTAAGTAAGTAACAAACTCTTTCTTGAATTCACCTCTTGGATACACAATGCAGAAATGTCGAGACTAAAACAAATAAAACTATACAGATTGACACATGCAAACCGACAAAGATAAGCACTGGGATAAGCAAACACCCGCCCAGACATATAGGCAAAGAGAGTGAGAGAGATAAAAACATGTGTCAATATATGGATTCAGACATACAAACCAACAAAGACAGGCATTTAGATAAGCAAACACCCGCCCAGACACATAGGCCCAGAGATTGAAAGAGACAAAAACAAATATAACTATATAGATTCAATCATACAAACCGACAAAGACAGACAGTAGAACAAACAGGCACCCACCCAGACACATGCTTCAATAGATAATCATTTGTGCAATGAAAAATCTAGAATCATAACCACATAACACCTGCTGTCTAGGTACTGTTAAAAATCGATAACATTGTGGTGCTTATATGCGCTGATGTGGAAAGGGTTGGAAATCATTTAATCGATTGGAACATGGCGATTCTAATTATCATGTAATTGGTCATTTTCTAGAATATATTCCTCGGAACAAAATATTGGAAAGGATTTCATGGACCAGTTGATTAAGGCGTTGTTCTATTAGATAGAAATTGGCCTTTTCAGTTCTAATGAGGACAAAAATCGTTAGAATGTAATGATCCTTTTAAAAAATGCATTGAAAGAAAAATAAAGTCTCAAAAAAGTTTTTTTTACACCCCACACGTGTCTCCTCCTCAATTAAAAGTGAGGGGATTCCCCCATAGACTATGAAGATGAGACATATCATGCAAAAATGCGTCAACTGTAAGCATTCCTCCTTACGTAAGAACTAAAGAAAAAAAACTGCGTTGAGATGTCTTGAACCGTCCTGAAATGTCTTAATAAAATGCCTCTACTTGGCGCTGTTATCATGTAAGAATCCAGTATGCGCTGCCATTACGTAAGATACACGTGTGCACTGTCATTACGTAATACTCACATGTGTGCTGACATTACGTAACACCCACGTGTGCAATATCATTACGCAACACCCACGTGTGTGCTGCCATTACGTAACACTCCACGTATGCGCTGCCATTACGTAATACCCTAGGTATGTGCTGCCATTACATAACACCCTATGTATGCGATGCCATTACGTAAGAACCTAGGTATGCGCTGCCATTAAGTTATTTACGACAAATCCACTAAGTGACGCATGAGTTCTAACTCTAATTACGTAGGTTAAAATTCCCTATGATGTAACCCCTGTTGAGTCAAGCCCAATTCGTCATCCTCTATTACCTAGCAACCGAATCTAAACATTGATGCAACACCTGCATCTCTTAGTCCCCTCCCTATGACATAACCAACATCTGCTTTTGGGCTTAAAACTGGGCTCCGTTTAAAATCCAGAGCCGTGTTTTCCTAGGCTCCAACTAAAACAGGGTACCGTTTTAAAACTATGGGTAGGGCTCTGTTTAAAATAATTGAGGGGATACAACTATGAAGTTACAGAATCAAGTCAGGCCTTCCAAAACCAGATTACTAATTCTAACTCAAGGTTGTCGTTCGAGTGGTCGTCACTCTTGTGGTGGTGGTGTCGAAGTAGCGTTTTTAAGTAGGCTACTTGCTTTGTATTTTTGGTATTGCGTATTCAGTCTCTTTTCTTCGTTCTATATTGTTGTACTCCGACCTGTCTGCACAGGTCGCCCACATACTTCCATCGCTCTGTGTGGTCATTCGTGAGGCTATTATTCATTATAAGAAATGAAATGGGACCCATCAGAGTTCCCTGGGGCACCCCCCAAAAGACAGGAAGGGGATCGGAATAAACATTTTTATATTTAAGCACTTCAAAACGATTTGTTAAAAAGGAGGCAACAATTTTAAATAGAAAGGAACTCATTTGAAACTCTGTCAGCAGTTTATTTAAGAGGACATTGTGGTCAATTAGGTTGAACGCTTTCTGGAAATCAATTAATAAAAGATTCAACCAAGCATTAAGGTTTTCAAGGTTTTTAAGAACGTTGTCAAGAAGACTAACAAGATGATGTGAGGTGTATGTCTCTTTCAGGTTTCAAAATTGTTTTAAGTCAGTAAGTTCGAGAATCTCTGCCTTTAAACAATTAGTTAAGAAACCTTCATACATTTTTGAAAAAAACTTGGGTTAATGTGATTGGTCGAACTCCAGTGAAATCGTTCACGCCTCCCTTCTTTTGGATTCAAATAATGTAGCCCAGCTTTCCGCACGCCAGTTAACATCCGGAATTACTAATATTATTAAAAATACTAACACGGGGTGTTGATAGTTTATCAGGGAAGGTTTCTATTAGATCAATTGTGATATAAATGGGACAAATACTGTTTTTTTTAGTTTCTGTATTTTTCTATTATTCGCTTCACCGAAGTTTTCGAGACTTTATCTTTTGGAGTTTCATGGAATAGCTGATTTTCTGAGAGAGGAGGGAACTTTTGCACAATGCTAGCTAGGTGTTTATTAAGCTTATTTGCAGTCTGTTCAGGCGGTTCATCCAGGAGTAATTCAAGGTTCTTGCACGACGGACCCCCTATTTCTTTCACTTTCTTAAACCATTGCTGAGGTTTGCTCGGTTTTAAGTAATTTAATTTATTCTTACCATAACAAGAAGCAGCACGACGTTTTTCTTTCTTAATTTGTTTACGAAGGGTTAAGGCCTCCTCTTTCTTTCCAAGGTGAAAAAGTTTTAGTTTCAAATGGATTAATCCTTTAATTTTTTTATTAATGTAAGGTTTATTTGAGGAACGTATATTCTTGGTAACCTCTGGGAAACAATTTTGGTAATTTGTCATTAATTTTCTTTGAAGCAAACTTTTTTTGAAGCATACGTGTGTAAATTAATATTTACACACGACAAAACATCATCCCAATTTTCGGACGCCATCCAAGATCCAAAATCAAAAAGACCTTGATTTGTTATTGACCGGTACGAAAATTCAGAAACTGAGTAATATGTTTGAAAACTAGCAGTGGTTTCAAATTTAGCATGAAATGATAGCTACCATCCAGGGGGGAAGGGTAGTTGGAATATTGTGATAGGTTTTAAGGTTTGTGCAAATAACATCCAAACTGGTACTACCTTTTGTAGTAGGGAAATCAACAATTTTCGTAAGCTTCTAATCATTGCTCAGACAATTAAGACTTAGTTCGTTCGTATCTACTGCTACAAAGATGCCAGCATTTGAATAATTCTTCGTCACAAAGTCAAGACTTGATTGTAGCCTGTCAGGAAAATTACGAGGAGAACAAGCATTCTCTCCAGGTAAATAATAAAAAGAGCAAATTATTAAATTAGTGTAAGGCCTCGGTAGGCATTTGGGTTTCGTAAACATCCAAATGATTTCATCGCAATCACCTAGACCTGGTACATGGATAATGGTAGGAGATAGACAATCTTTAGCGAAAATCATTGCTCCTTCTCCTTTTTCCTCAGTGGGTGGCCAACCGGGTGTAGCTAAATGAACTCCTAAGAACCATCCATTTGAAGGAGATCTGGATTTTTTGCCTGAACTTCAGGAACTGCAATTACATCAATATGTTTCAATTTTTCTGTTGCTTCTAACTCAACTAACTTTTCAACATTTAAATTGTTGGCGTCCATAAGGAAGAAAATTGGGAAATGATAACGTTTTTATCAAACTCTTTAGCCACAGATTTACTCAAAAACCTTTGTTCCGAGGAAACTTTTGCAGGGTGTAAGTATTAAAATTAATGCTGGGAGTGGGGAGAACATCCCCTAAAAGTGAAGTATTATCATTCAAGTTATTGTAGGGAGGTTTGCCGTAAGGCTCAAACTCACCGCCCTGAACCCAGAGACTGCTAAACCGGTTTTGAAGTGAGAGGGGAAGAGGTTCACTTTTAAAAGTTGGGGGTAAATTGAGAGAGCCGTGGGTAAAAGAGTCGCGGGTAGAGCCCCATGGGTAGCTGAGATAGGGTTACATAATATTGCGTCGAGCATATTAGACCTAAGCTTTTGAAACGGACTAAGTCGTGTGTCCTCATTTGAAACAGAGGGGTGTGTCACGGAGTCTTGCCAACTGTTTTCCCTTTAATAGAACTGGTGATTGCGTTGTACAGTTGCGAGGAGCTCCCCTCAATAATTTCCCTATTAGTTGAACTTGTGTATTATCCCAACCCTGTTCCAAGTAATTGAAGCACCTGGGAATCTTGCCTAGAAACAGGGCTGTCACAGAAATACACAGGGGTGTGTCGTGACGTCAGTTAACACTAAGAAGTGAATTGGGTGATCCTCCAGCAATAACAAAACATCATTCGTACGGAATTCTGACTAATGGACAATTCTGCTGGGCTTGGTATGTTTTGACGGGTGTCTTCGGGCTGAAGGAACTCTGTCAGTTAACACTAAGAAGTGAATTGGGTGATCCTCTAGCAATAACAAAAGGCTTAGCAGTGATTGCATGTCAGTGTTATAAAAACAATAAAAACAGGCGGAGGAGGAAGAAGGCCCCTCAAATGTAAACTCAAAATGGCTCACTGGTTTGTCCACAAGTCCCATGAGTTAGAATCCTTTTCCCAGTAATTGCATGGTGATGCAGAACACCATCGAGTATCCTCTATAGAAGGACAACTGCGGCAAGGCGTAAGATCCAGATATATGGACAACGGCCTCAACAAATTGCTGCCTCGGCCCTTTTGGGGTACTTACAAGACTGGGGACCTTGCGGTCAACTCTATTCCCACTTGAGGAGTGGTGTCCGTCGAGGAAATTACAGCCTAGTAAACGACACATCATTCGCACGGAATTCTGACTAATGGACAATTCTGCTGGGCTTGGTATGTTTTGACGGGCGTCTTCGGGCTGAAGGAACTCTCTCAGTTAACACTAAGAAGTGAATTGGGTGATCCTCTAGCAATAACAAAAGGCTTAGCAGTGATTACATGTCAGTGTTAATTGACAGAGGTCCAACTATCTGCGTTAAATGTAAGGTTCGGTTGTGTCTGAATGGAGACAGAAATTGTTTTATGAACTTCCATATTAAGTGAAATGGATCTTAAAGTGACCACATGGTAGTCATTTCCATTTCAGTTTATGAATGAAATAAATAATTGAAGTTAAAATTACGCTGAAACTCAGCTTACGTTGATTATTATTGCAAGGTTTCAGAATTTTTTCAAGCACCCCTCCTGTTTTAGGTATGAAAGGGTCAATGATTGTAAACACAGATTTAAAAAAATAAATCCGTATTAAAACCAATAAGAAAAAACATTCTCAACTAAAAGAAAAGAAGAGAGCTGAAAACTAAAGAAAAAAAATTACAAAGAGAGCTGAGATCATGAGCTTGGGGGCTTAGGGGGCTGCAACATTCTTTTCTCTGGTCTTTTCAAAAATCTCACCGAGAACAACAAAAGTGAATTATTCTGTTCCAACTAAATAATTGTTGGGTTTGACTTATAAATGTTATGCAAGGTAAATTTTAGCGTAAATTGTACGTGATTTAAATTTATAATAGGGTATATAAAATTCAAGTAATAACCGAAAGAAATTTATAGAGCTGGTTCACTCTCGGTAAATAACTAAGAATATGAAAAACAAGATGGTCTTGACACCTCCGTATTAGTTTAAGAATAAAGTTTACATTTCATGTTCAAAAATCCGAACAAAATATTCTTTCATTACTCAGTTTCAGTCTTCAAAAATCCGAACAGTAAAGTTAGCCTTGTTCTCCATCAGATTCATCAATTAAGCCGACTTTATAAATGTAGTACCAGAGAAATAAAGTAAAACTATTATGCAAACGTCTCTACTGGCGACAACTATTTAGCTGACAAAATCGTTTACTGCGCAAACTGTTACAACTTAAAGTTCCTTAAAAATGCGAAAAATCCGAACAGTAAAGTTAGCCTTGTTCTCCATCAGATTCATCAATTAAGCCGACTTTATAAATGTAGTACCAGAGAAATAAAGTAAAACTTATTATGCAAACGTCTCTACTGGCGACAACTGTTTAGCTGACAAAATCGTTTACTGCGCAAACTGTTACAACTTTAATTTCAGTAGATGGCGTTAAATGCTTCTGTCTGAATTCCAAAATGAAGTGCATTCTGTCTGATTTTAACAAAAGGAATTTAACATTTTCTAAAAATATCAACATAATTGATAATAATCAAACATATAATTTACTCACTTTTTTGAGAAAATGTTTATTATATTATTGCACAATTTTAAACTGTTTCTTTAATAGATTATTACAAAAAACTTAGAAAAAGCACATCAAAAATTGTTTATATACATTTTTGTTTCGCTTTTACGAGTCAGAAAAAAATTGACTCCCGCCCCCCCCCCCCAAATGGCCTTGATTTGATGTTTCCTAGATTAGAATCCTTTTTATTGAGGAAACGGTTTTTTTTAATGAGAAACATTAATTTTGAATAACGAGGCTTTGTTATAAATAGCTTAAACTCAAGCACAAACAGTGGGAGTACAGCCTTTCTTGTATTTTAGAAAATATTAGTTTACTGTATGGAGCATATACGCCCAAAGTATTGTTATACAAAAGTTAAGCCTTAGAGAAAAGAGAGATGAGAGGCTTAGGGGTCATATCCTTTTCACCCATAGAGGTGAACTCGGCACAAGAAAGTTACGGTGTGGGGGGGGCCTGCTGGTAAGTGGTATCATGAGCTTCGTTTTCATTCATATTAAGTGATAGCATCTCTCTTTTCCTATTAGATTATATTTTTCATGCCTTCCCATTATAGGCAAGACAGCAGCTTACATGTAGATATATACCTGCCTAAGCATCCCATATATCCTGTCTACTTACATTCTCGTAGATAGCACTAATCATTTTAATGTATTTATCCGATATACCATACAAGGATAGGACCTTTGCTTAGGATAAAGCCCTTCTATTAGCAGTAAAACTTAATTAAAAAGGAATGGTAAAGTTGGGAAAGTATAAAAAATAGAATACTAGTTCCTCATTTTACGACTAAAAACTTAAATATCACCCTGTTTTTTAAGTAAGTAAATCCAACGCCATTTTTAAGGGGGCTTCAGGCTATTTTTTGAAATCCACATATATTTTTTTTTGTGAAATAACATTTCACAATTATGACTAACCGAAATGTTAGTTTTCATTCCTGAATTTACTACAAATAGTGATTTTTTTTTTTTTGCCGGCCATTTTTAGTAAAAGGTGTTTTTTAATTTTTGGTTACTAGGGGCCGTGGTTAATTCTTTGTTTGATAGTACTTCTGCAACCATGATATTTAAAAAACATATAATCAACTAAAAAGCAGACATGGCGTTCTTGATAGATTTATTCAAAATTTGAACAGGTGGAATGTTTTGGTTAGGACATTCAGAAATACGTTGAACATTTAATTGCCCTGCATGGTGACTTCAACATTAGTAAATAATTTCTAAGACCACACTGGCTAATCATGATACAACGAAACAATAATAAAAAAAGAGAAAAACGAGGATTATACAAGCCAGTGAAACATATGAACTAATATGAACTAGTGAATCAAATTCAACATTAGATTTGAAAATAATCTGACGATGGAAGTACCACCATGGGTCACGAGTCCTTTCGATGATACAAAGATGGATAATGTGTTGCTTCAAGAGAGGCGTCACAACGCGATCAAAAAAGCTATAAAAACAAGGAAAGGGGTGAATTCCAATGAGGCTGGAAAGGAAAAACAGGACAAAAAATCGGACATGGAAAAGCATTATGAAAATATCTTGAATACTAATTTGTCTCTATGGAGATATGATTCAAATGAAGTGGAAAACAAAAAAAAAAAAAAACGTTTCCTTTAGTGGTGAGTTGTCGCAAGGGATTTAAGACAAATATAAATTAGAGGTGATTCGCAACCAAACGTCTAGAATCGAACAAAATAGCTCGAAAAAACAATAAAATAAAATGGTGATAATATTACTTCAATAAACCAATAAAAAACATTTAAAAAGTGATTTTTGAAATATTCACATAATAGACAGCGCAATATGGCTACCTACTTCAAGAACGACTAATACATTGTGTGGGCACAATGCATTTTTTTTTTTTTTACTAATTTTTATAATTCATTTCACCAAGAAACTTCTTATAGAAGGATTTGTCGTAGAAACTTCGGAAGGAAGTCATTCAGTTGGAAACTGAAAGATTTAGTGCCCTTTTAAAGACAGCGAAGTGATTACTACTACTACTACTAACAACTCATCGCAGCACCAAGCCGCCTGAGGCCAACACAGCTACGCACGCTCCTCCTCCACCCCAATCTATTCAAAGCCTCCCTTTTTACACCCGCCCACGAAGTTCCCATTTCCTTTAAATCTTTCTTTATGACGTCCTCCCAACCCAGACGGGGACGACCTGCTTTCCATTTAGCCCTAGATGGTTGGCCGAAAAGAACAATCTTCGGCAATCTGTCATCCTTCATCCGAACAACATGCCCTAACCACCTCAACCTTTCTTTCATTATAGACCTAGAAAGCGGTATTGAACCACATTTTTCGTATAGCCTATTGTTTGAAATACGGTCAGTCAGCCGGGTACCCAGAACAATCCTTAAGCAATTTCTCTGGAAAACATCTAGCAAATCTTCATCCGCTTTCGGAGCGTCCATGCTTCAGAGCCATATTTGACCACTGTCATCACTGTAGCTTCTAAGATTCTAATCTTGGTTTGCAGACTTATCTTCCTATTCTTCCAGACTTTTTTTAACTGTGAAAAAAACACCCTGAGCCTTGGCTATTCTATTTTTAACATCTTCACTGCTCCCACCATCTTTACTAATAAGACTACCAAGGTAAGTGAAACTGCCCACCTGATCAATCTTTTCATTACCCCAACGTCACCTTTTCATCTTCACTTATTCCTAGCCTTAGTGACTTGGTCTTCCTAACATTAATTTTCAAACCAATACTAGCACCCTGAACTCGCAAAACCTCTAAAACTTCATTCATTTTGCTCACACTTTCATCTAGGATGCTTAAATCATCAGCATAATCTAAGTCCAGGGACTTTTTCCTCCCCATTTGATTCCGTGGTCTCCCATTGCCTTTCCTGTGCTCCTTAAAACAAAGTCCATCAAAATAATCCATATAAAGGGGGATAGAACACAACCCTGCTTAACTCCTGATTTAATACAAAACCAGCTGCTAACCTCATTTCCTACCTTAACCGCAGCAGTGTTATTCTCGTACATAGCACTAATCACTTCAATGTATTTGTCTGGTATACCATACAAGGATAAAACCTTTACTAAAGCTCCTCTATCAACAGAATCGAACGCTTGCTCATAATCTATAAAACTGAGGACCAAAGGTGTTTGAAAACTTAGGCACTTCTCTATTATTAACCTAAGAGTGAAAATTTGGTCAACACATCCTCTACCTTTTCTAAAACCGCACTGCTCTTCTCTTAAAACTTTGTCTACGGCATCTCTCAGTCTAAAAAGTATCATATTACTAAGCAATTTGCTACCTACAGAGACCAGACTAATGCCTCGATAATTACCACACTCACTTTTATCACCTTTCTTATAAAGTGGCTTAATTAAGGTTTTCCTAAAATCATTAGGTACTTCCCCTTTTTCAAAAATCATATTCATAATCTCCAATAACTTATTTCTAACCTCAGAGCCACCATATTTAAGAAACTCATTTACTACCCTATCAGCACCTGGAGCCTTATTATTCTTTAATCCTTTTAGTACTGTTTCTAATTCCTCCTCACAAAACAAATCTTCCTTCACATCCAAGGTATCACAAACTTTTTCATTTTCCTCTATATTTTTTCCTGCAACTCTATCTCGGTTAAGCAAATTCTCAAAATGTTCGGCCCATCTCGCTTTAGCTTTTGTCTTATCGCTAATTGCCACCCCATTCCTATCTTTAACTGGGACAAGTCCGGATTGACTACTACCTCTCAATTTGTTAACGTGCCAGTACAATATTTTACTATTATGCCGTCTAGCTGCATCTTCTAAATCCTCGGCAATTTTATCCATGGCCTCCACTTCACACCTCCTTAGTTCATATTTCAATGCTTTCTCCACTTTCTTTACATTTCTTTTGTTTTCATGTGATCTATCACTCAGATAATTCTTGTACAAGTCCTTTCTCCTTTCTATTAAACTTAAAGCTTTTTCACTAATATTCTTAGCTGCAGTTCTAGCTTTCTTCCCTAATACACCTTCAGCAACTTCACAAATTATTTTTCTAAAATTATTCCAACCATCTTCCACATTATCAAATTTTAAACTCTCAAGTTTAGTATTCAACTGTTCCTGGAAAGTTTCTCTCAAATTCTCATCCTGGAGTCTACTAACATCATAACTTCCCGGGAGGTAATTACCCTTCCGATATTTCAGCTTTAAATTAACCCTTGACACTACTAGATGGTGATCTTTACTTTTAACATCAATAACAGCACTCCTATATACCCTAGTATCTTGTATTGATCCTGCCAGTCTTCGATTTACTATAACATAATCAATAAGGTTTGCTGTCTTACCATCACGTGAATACCATGTTAGCTTATGAGCCATTTTATGACCAAACACCGTATTGGTTATAACTAGATTGTTATACCTACAAAATTGCAAAAGTCTGTATCCATTACTGTTTTCTTTTCCTACACCAAATTTACCTAAGCTGGGATACCATCTATCCTTATTTCTACCAACCTGGGCGTTAAAGTCTCCCAGTAATAACATCATATTTCTACCTGGGACCTTGTCTATTTGCTCCTGTAACTGTAAGTAGAATTCATCTGAGTCACTAGTATCTCCATCAGTCGGTTCTACAGGGGCGTATACTACTATAAGTGATACCTTGAACTTTCTAGTCATAAAATGAGCAATTAGTATTCTATTATTAATACCTTCCCAGCCTAAACAAGACTTAGCAGCTTCCTTATTCATCATGAGCCCTACTCCCTGTCTATGTAACCCATCCTTCCTGCCTGAGTAAACAAATTCTATATCACCTAATTTCATGCTTCCTACCCCTGGGATATGAGTTTCTGAAACTCCTAATAGATCCAGTTCGAATCGTCTGAATTCGTCAGTCAAAATGTCGATACGATAGTCATTTTTTAATGTCGTAACATTCCAAGTTCCAATTTTCATGTTCTTTAAATCATTGAAATTTTTTTTCGCCTCAGGAAAAGCAATGATCCCGGATACCAGTGCAGGATGGGGATCACATATCTTCTCAAGTCTACACCGAAGTGCTTAAGCCGGCTTAGAACCGGACAGCAAGAAGTCCCTGGGACCTCCATGAATGGAGGCTTTGTGCAATCCTGGGCCCATCTTGGTCACAACATGGTTTTCAGCGCTTGGCGATGCTCTTCTATCAACAAGAGTCGAAATCCTGCACAGAGAATCTCAAGCCTATTACCTCCGACTCATTATATATTCATGCCTACAAATATTATGCTACTACGGGGAGGCAACCCGTAATAGATAAATTAGCTAGGAAGAGGTTTTTCAGCCCAAAGACGCCCATCAAAACATACCAATCCCAGAAGAATTGTCCATTAGTCAGAATCCTGTGCGAATGCTGTGTCGTTTACTAGGCTATAATTTCCTCGAGGGGTGCCACTCTTCAAGTGGGAATAGAGTTGACCGCAAGGTCCCCAGTCTTGCAGGTACCCCGAAAAGGTCGAGGCAGCCCTTTGCAGAGGCTGTTGTCCATAGATCTGGATCTTTACGCCCTGCCACAGTTGTCCTCCTATAGAGGATCCTCCCGCGATGGTGTTCTGCATCACCATGCAATTTAACCCATTGCTGGGAGAAGGTTTGCAACTCATGGAACTTGTGGATAAACAAGTGGGCCCTTTTGAGTGTACATTTGAGGGGCCTTCTTCCTCCTCCGCCTGTATTTATGACCCCGGGCAAGGGTGCCCCAGATTCTATTATGGACCCCCAGGGACAAGGTCCCCCCTTGGTCCATGCCTCCTATGGAGGTACCCTACATATCTGTAGAGCGTTCCCCTATCGCCACCTGGGGACATGCTGAATGGCCTGGGGGAGGCCAGATAAACGGATCACTTTTGTTTTGCAAAGGCAATAACTCAGTGACATATTTAACCTACTACTTATAAATATACATAACTCACTGACTAGGCCTATATAAGTTATATACAGAAATATATAACTCAGTGACACATTAAACCTACTACTTATAAATATGTGTAACTCACAGACTAGGCCTATATATGTTATATACAGAAATATATAACTGAGTGACATATTTAGCCTACTACTTATAAATATGTGTAACTGACTGACTAGGCATATAAGTTATATACAGAAATATATAACTCAGTGACATATTCAGCCTACTACTTAAAATATGTGTAACTCACTGACTAGGCCTATATATAAGTTATATACAGAAATATATAACTCAGTGACAAATTTAGCCTACTACTTATAAATATGTGTAACTCACTGACTAGGCCTATCTAAGTTATATACAGAAATATATAACTGAGTGACATATTTAGTCTACTACTTATAAATATGTGTAACTCACTGACTAGGCCTATATAAGTTATATACAGAAATATATAACTGAGTGACATATTTAGCCTACTGCTTATAAATATGTGTAACTCAATGACTAGGCATATAAGTTATATACATAAATATATAACTTAGTGACATATTTAACCTACTACTTATAAATATGTGCAACCAACCCCCCTCCCACCCCATTAATTCCCCAGACACATCCAATCAAAATTTTCAGATAGCAATTTTGTTACGTTATGGTTTAAAGTCCAGTTCCTATGTCTCGGGGAACTCTTGGGGCAAGGGCTGTAAGCTATATAACTCATCCATTGTTTACATATACTATTTACGTTTGCATTACATATACTGTTTACATAAACTTCAAGCGACCATAAATTTATATTCAAGAATAAATGAAAGCCAAAACGAACAGAAATTGAATAAACAATCATAGAAATTAAACGTACAACAGGTACTATTATAAATGAAAAATAAATCTTAAAATGAGTAAATCATAAGTTTGTGTTTTATTGAAAACTAAATATGTGTCTTGAACACTCCTTGGAATGAATTAATAAAATGATACTGAATTATTGACACGTAATAATATTAATTGCTGAAAGCTCAGCAATTCAAAATTTTACAATTATATAATTTTTATATTTATTTTCAATGTTGTTAATACAAAAGAAAATACTGGTAATTCAATTCGTTTTCAGTAAATCGCAAATGATGCAATAGGCTTTAGACCTTTACCTTTAGGGAATCGGGAATGGGGAAGGTACCAAACTCTCATTTGTTGTAATGTTTATTATTTTTAAGTTTCATTTAAATATTTTATTCAATACTTTGAAGAATTTTTCGAAAAAAAAAAAAATTTATTTATATTCGTTATAAATATAAATTAATCGTTGTATCCGACTACCAAATTTTCAAGTTTTTCAACATTCCCCTTTTCAACATCAAAGTTAAAAGAATCAAAACATCGAAGTGTTGTTCTATTTCAACATTTAAATTTCAAACTTCAACATCTTCTCAATACTCCTTGAAAGTCGGCACTAGTAGATGTGGTGGCATTTGCAAAGAGTCGCTGGTACAGTTGGAAGAAGTCACGTTTGCAGTCACAAACAGTCTCACTTGCAGCCGCTATAGTAGCAGTAGTAGTAGTATTCGTGAAAGTTTCAAGTTAATACCCTTACCTGTTCCTAAAATAGCGCAGATAGGCCTCTTATATAACTTAGAAATGGACAGTTTCTTTTGATCTAGCTCAACATTCCCCGAAATTTTGCCTCAATATTCTTAGCCTATTCGAACACACCCAAGATTAAACCTTCCCTTTTTCGCAGTGATATTCCCTGCAATTAAGCAATGGACAAATAGCATAAAATACATTCCTTGCCCAGGGGACTGAGGGAGCATGGCATCACCAGAGGCATAGCAATTAGGTTTGTTGACAATTTTGAATAAAATGGTTTTTTAACATTTTTTATTGGTATTAAGGAGAGCATCTAAAAGGGCAAGAATAATACTGTTGCCCTCCATTCCTTTTTCAGCAATCCTTTCAACGTTTTTTAAAGTTTCAACTTAATACCCTTAGCCAGTATGTATCACGTGAGTATCACGCTAATATCACTGAGTCAATTTTAAACCTATTGGGAAATCACACCCGACGGCAGTGTTCTACTAGACCTAGCACCATGAACACAAACCAAATAATCAACGTATTTAGTATGGATCCATATATGTCCCAGTACAAGTCCTATTGCATACCTTCGGACTTCATTGAAAAAAATTCCAAGTGTTAACAATACCTTAATAATTGTTAATAGCAGTCCATCGACTTTGAAGACTGGCCATTGGCTATGCATCTTTCAAACAGCAAAGAATATTGAATTTTTGATCCTCTTGGCCTATCGTATAAATTCTACACGCTATACATCAGCAACTTTATTGAAAGCAGTGGGAAAACCATTATTCAAAATCAACGAAGAGTACAGGATTTAACGACTAAGACATGTGGCTTTCACGCACTACTTTTTTTCATGTTCAGATGTCTTGGCTATACCTACAAGCAGTTTTCTCGAACTACGTTGACTTACCTCGATTGAACGACTTTCTAGTGGAAAATATACTTACAAGCGTATTTAATATTGATTTTAGTGCCCTACGAATAAAATGTTCAAAAATGTATGTGAAATTGTTTATTAATAAACGATAAAATTTCTATACATGATAAAACGACTTTTCTACTCTTTAGATTTCATCTTCTGCTAGTTATAGGTATTTGTCGACAACAACTAGTGCACGTAGATTATCTGAATTCACAGTGTACTGATCCTGATGTATTGCAATGTCAGGGTCACATTTTCTACAGTAGAGTGTAACTTCACTCTTGTCATATCTCTTTGTATAGTCAATGATACTATTCTCAGTAATTCTATAGAATTCACATGTTTCAATTTGCTTATTTGAAGCAATTTCACAGTGTCCTCAAGTGTCGAATCACATTCCGTCACAGCCAAATAAAAATCAGTGGGCTTATAATCATAACAACCATTTTCTTCACAACGATGACGTAGAAACCACATTCTTTTGTTGTTCCAACAGTTGAATCGCTGACCAAGTTCCTCCTCCCAGAACAATCTAAAACCACGACGGTAGCAGTCTCGTAGCAATAAACTAAAATCACGCTTAGGATTCTTTCAAATCATACCGGGATATGTATTCTCCCACTGATTACATTTATCATAGTGACAATTGGAGCATAGGTACCCTCTAGGATGAGAGTCACACACCTTTTCAAGACAGGAATTACAATCTTTAATTAGTACAGCATATCCTCTATGCAATTTACACGGATTGCATAATCTACACTTTTCATCATACTCATCAATCATTGTGCAATTCTCACATGATGACCAACTGCACAGTGTGTACATACATAGGGGACATGTATGGAACATTTTTTCATTTGTTGACAATCTCACTGCCACAATTAAACTGAGCTAGCAACAACAAAAAATTGTCTGAAATAGAGAGAGAGGAGTAAAATCATCCTTGAATGCCATCTTTCTCATTAAAAAAGTCCTAATTTTCTAATCTAATGTTTAAAAGCATATCCACAATATCATTTTGCCGTGTCGTGATCAATATATCAATAAATTGTGTAAATGCATTTGTACCACGATGTAGAAACTTCATACAATATTCAAATGATGGAGAATCAGTTTTCATTATATCGACAAGCATTCCCCGAGAAAATATCTTCCTTTGAATAGACAACTCTAGAAAATCGTCATCTAGAATCAAACGTTTTTCCATAAGCACTAGATTCCTCATGAATCGCTCTTTCTCAAATCTATCCATTTTTTTAGAGTCCTAACACTCTCACAACCAACTTCAGACTAACCAGAATTTTTCTACTCTAAAAAATACACGCTAGTCTACTATAGAAAGAAAAATACCTTTGATTTAGAAACAATTTTATTGAGCATAATTACAATAGTAATATTCACTGATACATTTTGTTCTTATCAATATATTTCGATAGGACATCTAATGCTGACCGAAGTTTATTCATATGGAGAATAATCACTTTTCCTGCAAAAACATAGTTGCTCCTCCTGCCTAAATTTGCTTAATGATATCACGTATCTAGCATACATATCGTCCCATTCAAGGCATAGTCTACAGCCAGCGGTTATTTCCACAGCCACATTTGGTACTCGTATATCATTACTGCTGCCGACTCTATCATTAATCTCCAATAATGTAAATGCACCACTCATTTTTCTCTACTAATATCTTTTCAAATAAACTACTCTCTCTGAATTCAATTCTCTTACTAATATGAATTGTAGTGAAAACCATTCCTTTTATTCAAATGCCAATCACCAATCAAGTTATCGTATATTGAGCAACCATCGGTGTCTCTGATTGGCTCCTAAGAAATGTCTACGTCAAACGATACAATCTTGTGCAATTCTTATCATTAACAAAAACCGTGCCAGCTTTTTAAAATGTCCACGTGTAAGTGTAGTGTCAAAGGCGTGGGTTTTCTTGTCCCGTTTCATGTACCATTCATATTTTATACACTATTATTTTGTCCCGTTTCTTGTCCCTTTTCAATCTTATACACTCTTACTACTAATAGCTTACCCTTTAAACTCTACAGCTTCGATCGAATGGTTTGTTTCATATTAACTTTGGATTCTTAATAAATCTAGAATATTCTAGTTTTCTCTAAAATGCGGCGTATTATCTTCACTATTTAATCTACCCCTTCATGAAGTCTTTCTCGTGACTTCGTCCAACCAATCTGGTCAACCAAAAAAAATTGAAGGGGGGGGGGGGGTGAAATATACTGTTTCTTAAATGAGGGTTTTTTTAATCTAGGACTAGATAAAAACCTAGTTTTTAAGCAAAACTACCAAAAAAAGGGCATTTTTCTATGAAAACACTAAAAATGGTATTTCAAAAACTATAGGGACGGAGGGGGTAAAAAAACCTAAAAATGTATATACCCCCCCCCCCAATTGACATCAATGCTTCCCATCCCATGATTGAACAACCTGTTCTTCGATTGGAACCAGAGTGATTACAAAAAGAAATTAATTTGAAGATAAAACGTGAAAATATCAAACTTGATAAGATCTAAAATTCGACAATCTGGACCATTAAGTGCCACAGCACCAATACGGAGAGCTAAAGCAAAGGCCATTGCTAAATTGTCTGAAGTAATCAAAATCCAAAAAAAACGCGTCAAAACGAAGAGTAAAGACACGGGCGGTTAGATAATATGCGAGAAAAACGACAATTAGAGAGCATTAAAAATGAAAATGAAGAGTAAATACACAAACTAAGACAACTCACCCTGGTTGAGCGCTTGGCTTTTGTTTTGATTCCACTGGATTCCCGACCATCACAAATCCAAAGTGTCTTTATAGCTTTATTGTTAGCTTTTCATTTTCAAACGGTAAGACGAAACACAAAGAGATGTTTTTGTGTCCGACCTTTGAAAGCCGGAAGTGTCTGTTCGTGAAAAAAGGAAAATGGAGACTGTGGGTTTGTCTCTTATCTTGACTATGGCGAAGATGATCAGGGTGAATAAAATTATTTATAGATGAAAGAACTCAAACATCAAAAAATACTGAATTGTACTACAATTTTGTAAAATGTAGCATATTTTGCGGGATTGTACCAGTAGAGGTGAAACGTATTAAAATGGTTCAATTGTACTGCGTTTGGCATCACTGGTGTATACTCGTTAGGTGCCAACTAAATACTGACGAATCATGACTTTAAACTAGATTTCAGGAAATTTACTATATCTGGTAAACTCCTATTGAAGGTGGATATCCTGGACATTCTATCGAAGCCTCAATTTAGAGAGACCAGCGTTAATTGGATCTCAATATTGGGGCTATTCAAAAATTTGTAATCTTACTATATTTTTTGTTGTGAAAATCATTGAAGCTTTAAAAGTATTTGTAACAATTTATTATTAAACTATTTCAATCGACCCATAGATTTTAAATTACATTTCAACATGCAAAATTTCAATAAAAACTGTTTTTTTTTCTTTTTCATTTATCTATAAACTGTTTTTCAATTTATATTTAACCAAGAATCAACTTGAAAATATAATTTTTAACGCAGGAGTCGCATACACTGAAAATATGAACCCCCGAAACAAGGAATTGCAATATGTATTAAGATCCTTACCTGCTAATTAAAAAAATAGTTAGACACATAAGCGTCAGGTTTGTGCTTTTTATGGTAAAAGCATAAAATTAGGCGGACATGTGCAGAAAAATATGTAAAATCTGACCGGGGTCAGAAACACATTTTTCGACGCGATCATCGTGTCGTTTTGCGTTTTTCCGCGTGGGAAAAAATAGCTAACTTTCGGAGTGGAAAATGTTTCCGATTCGAGGGTCCTTTGAGACTAATTTGTCTCTTTTGATCCCAAAAATATGCTTACTTTTTTTTCCTCCGACTCCTGTTTACTGAGTTATCACCATTTTCATCACTACGCTCCATGCACTTCAGTAGAGATGCCTCATGAGGTTTATTATATCTTTTCAGAACAAGTTATTTTCTTAATGTCCATCCTAAACCCATTTTACAAGTTGAAGTACCCATCCTTTTCACCCACAACTTTTACTATACTGATTTTTGAATGCTCCAACACCAAGCAATACTTTTCAATGGCATTTCAGAACAAGTTCTTTTCTTAATGTCCCTCCTAAACCCATTTTACAAAAATTGAAGTACCCATCCTTTACCATCCACCCACAACTTTACTTTACAGCTTTTTGAATGCTCCAACACCAAGCAATACTTTTCAAAAGGCATTTCAGAACAAGTTCTTTTCTTAGTGACCATCCTAAACCCATTTTACAATTGAAGTACCCATCCTTTTCACCCACAACTTAGTTATAGGTAAGAGTTTGAAGTTTTACCTTAGAGACTTAGCTTAGAGTTTTAGTTTGGTTTAGTTTTAGTTAAAAGTTTAGAGGTTTTTTTTAGCTTAGACTCTTAGCTTAGAGTTTTTGTTAGAGTTCTAGTTTAGTTTAGTTTTAGTTAAGAGTTTAGAGTTTTAAGCTTAGAGTCTTAGCTTAAAGTTTTAGTTTGGTTTAGTTTTAGTTAAAAGTTTAGAGTTTTTTTTAGCTTAGAGTCTTAGCTTAGAGTTTTTGTTCACGGGAAATTGACCATTTAAAAAATTAAAATCTACTTTGGGGAACTTTGAACCCCCCCTACCATTAACTGCCATTTTATCCAACTTTTTCTTAGATGCATCATCGCGCAGAGGTCTGTATGCTGCAATCAAAAATGCATACTTGAAACACTGCAGCCTCGTATCGAAACAGATTCGTTGTATCCCCTGACACCCCTCTAAATCTGAATGATATTTTAAAACTATAGCCCTCTCCCCACCACCTCTTACAATAAAATCCTTTTTAAACCTACATATATTAACATTTAAACTTTCAATAAATAAAACCACAGATCCACTACCCCCCTCGTTATAATTTTCCCACTTACTTTGAATACTATTAGCCCAATTTAGAAAAACCTCCCCATAATTTGATAAATGCGGGTGAATTGCCAACATCTCTGTGTGCAAGTATTTCGGATACATCTCACCCGCATTTTCATTTAAAAAAAATATTTTTAGTGCTATTGATGCTTTTTTAACTGACCCCCACTCCCCACACCCCCATTTGTTGTTCAAGAATTGCTCGAATCTTATCAGTATATGAATGTGTAATGGCCGAAGGATCTGTTATTATATCCCCCGACACTAGAGAGTTGAAGGGGTCACCGAATTTGGCGCTGTAGACCAGTGTGTGGTGCAAGGCAGAGTTGGACAGAAAAAAATCTGTAAGAGGGGATACTGTTGCTGTTGTTGCTATTGTTGTATTACTACTATTACTAGCTATATCATTAAGTGGAATGGTGGAGGGTGACAGGGAATTGTCAATAACACCACCACTCCCAGTCTGTTCAATAACATTGGTTGGAGATGGCATGAGGCAGTCCCCTAGTACATATTCCAAGGTGTTTGGGGACAATTGTTTAGCCAGCCTGTATTGTCCTGTGCTGGAATTTTGTTATGAGGACCGGTTCAGATGCACTAGTAGCATCTCCTAAATGCTCACGCATAAAACTATCTGCCCACCCCGGATCCTCAAGCATGTCAATATCACAGGTTAAGTCGTCTAGGCTAGCCATTTCCCCAAAAACATCATTAAGGAACCCCCTATGCCATTCCATATTCTCTAGAACTAATGTAGGTTCATCACTGAACTCCGTTGGTGGTGAAAGAATTGGTCCTGTAAATTCAGTTGTTTCATCACTCAATGCTGGTGGTGGTGCTATATCATTAATCTGTAGAAAAAAAAAAGGTTTTATATTTTTTATGTGAAATAACCATTATTTTTATAAAGTTAATAAACTATGTCAATTTTTCATAGTCATTGTCCCACCACCTGAACAATTAAAAGAAGAAGAAAAAAAAGTTACATTGGCATATGTCTTTCATAATGACAACTGAAAATGTTAAAAATATATATATTGTTTTAGTCAGGAAACCTTTCGAGTTGGAGTATCGGACTTCACAACACTGTTCAAATAGAACAGCCTCAAATTCTTTCTCGAAAACATCTTTTAAAATGTCCCTAACTGTTTCGTCGAAATAATTGCTTGAAATGACCAAAAACGGGTTCGCCCAAATAATGCTTTTTGACATCACTGCGAAGACATATTTGGAAATTATTAAAAAAAATTTTCCTGTGTTAATATCTTATCGAAGATAGACATCCTGTTATTTTAAATCCCACTTTGCAAGGAGCACTTAAAATTCGAATTATACCTGTCGGCGGATTAAAAATTCAAGTGTACTGATGGGACATTTGATAAGAGCCGGATACGTGCAAAAGCTTAGTGCAAAAACATATACCAGTTTAAGAATGTTGTTCAATTGCCAACTGAGAAATAGTGAATTGTTTTTTTTATATAGTTAGTTTGTTTAAAGAAATAATGGATTATTGCATTAGAAAACATCTTGCCTAAAAGAGAAGTTACAGGTGAGGTTCTATAGAAATGTATGATAAGCTATTTGCTACTTCAGTGTTATAATCATTCTTTTATATACTGCTAATTTTGGTTAATGAAGAAAAATGAAATAGGATTATTATAGAATAGTTTAGAAACAAATTTAAGTTTTACTCATCAAAAATTATGCGCTTGAGAAAATTTACCTTATTTTTGAAAATACAGAAACAAAAAAAAAATTATATATATATACTTACAAATGCTGACTGGGCTTCTACACCTGAGGTCCCTGGCAAAGCATGAAGGGGGTCAACCTCACGATCTTGAGTAGTCTGGGCTGAGGCATTATGAGAAGCAGCCACTCTCTTTTCAATTTCCTCCCAGCTTAGGTAGAGGTTTGCGCAGAGCTTGTACTGGCGTGAGAGGCTCCTGGCATTAAAAGTTGCGTGGTCATTGGCTGGTCCAGAGCATGTATAATTGAACCAGCATATCTGATGATAGAAGGCCTTGCAGCTTGCATCAATGTGGCTTCGTTCCATCTTGCTCTCTTTTTGGAGGGGGGGGGGGGGGGTAATTGCACGAATCCTCTTCCTTAAAAAAAAGGCAAAACTTAGCATGAAAAAAACAATCCCCTTTTTCCATTTTGTGTTGGATAAATGCTTAAGAGGTCAAATTTTGCCCTCCTCTTGTTTAAAAGGCAAAAAGTTTATTGCTTATTAAGGCGTGATGTGCATAATGGCTTAAAGGTGCTCCTATTATTAATTTCTTTACCTTCCTTCTTCTTTCTGCTAAATATTACCGAAAAATTTTATTTTCTTCATCGGTTTATTTTTGTAGAGGCTTGTTTTAAAACCCTTTATTATACTTGAGTTGTTTTTTCTTGTGAGGTCTTTTTAACCCAATGTATATTCAAACCAGGATATTACTTCCATATTGTTAAGGTTAAGAGATAATTGGCCTATTATAGCTATAGTCGTTTTATATATAGCCCGTTGCAGCCATTATGAGAGAAGGCACGGGTAACTTGTAAATTATACACTATTTAATTATACCATAGACGTGAAGTGTATATTCTTAGATTAATTCCACTTTGATATATATACTTGATGCATCTCGGTTAGTTTCAGTTTAAATTTATTTGTGCCTCAATGAATTTACTATATTTTGGACTTTCAAAAGACTATTTTGTGACACTATAAACTTTTCGTTAATAACATACTACTAATTATGATATTATGAATAACATATGATGAAGCAGGCTTTGGCCAAATCAAGCGCTGTACTTGGCTTAATGGTGTGTAAAATTATTAATAATCGCAGCTGGCTTTTGCATTTTAACATTGGCAAAACATCAGTAATATTTTCCATTTGCATTTGTCTTAACCCGGTAAGAAGTAACCATCTTTCGGCTGCTACTCCACTCGTCATAAAGAGCTTGCCTCTTCGCGACTAGCCAATCAGGAGAATCTTCCTTCTGGCTGTAATGCTTCCAGATGCTTGTGTATCCGGTTCTCAATTTTCGTCTCTTTGATGCAAATTATTCTTTTGTTGTGAAATTAAGTGAAAGTTCAAAAAACAGACATTTTCGTTCGCACAAGTTTCATTATCATTCTTGATTGTTTAAAAATTGTTACCAAAGCTACAGTTTGGCTCTCCAGTCACGAGACAAGAAGGGGTATATTTGCTAGAACTCTTGTTTTGGAAATTTTCATAAACAGGGGTGTTTTCCTCTTCTTACTCATGGTGAAGTTATTTATTTATTCTCGCGGCTGGTCAACTCTGTCAATATGGGGCTTGCAATTCGTTTAAGTTGGTTCACCTATTATTGCTTCCTGATGTGTGCTTTGGATTAAGAAATTTATATGTGTGCTTTTCATTTGCTTTTAGGATATTCAAATTGATAATTTCTGCATTATGGCTTATCTTTCTCTAGCTTTTGACTCACTTTACGGGTTTATTTTTACATGTTTTAAAATTTATCTCGCGTCTGTTTTTTTTTTCAAGGTTGAGTTCACGGGCCAAAACATGTGGCTTAGATACCGCAAATTTCAATGTATTTTAAACCGTGGGTTTTATTTGTTTTTTCTATGCGTTAATTCTTTTTGTGAATAAGAATGTGTGGCGCTTCTGTCTGCATGTCTTTTATAACAGTATTAATTATTCAATGGTACTTCCTTTTGTTATTTGGTATTAATTGTTACTGCTCTGTCCTAAAGTCTTGGGAGCTTTTGCCCTCTTATTTATTGGGTTTAGGTTTACAATGACTTGAAGGTAGTTCCTTTTAGGTTTTTTTTTTATATTACTTTATGCCTCTAATATGTTTCAAAATGGAGGGCTCGGTCAAGTTCACCTGTTGTGTGTATGTTTTAATTTATATTTTACCCCTTAGGTACGCGTTTTTACTATACTAGGGCTTGTTTATGGTTTTTGTCAGGAGCTTCTTTGTCAAGTCCCCACTGAAATTTGAATTTAATAGTAAAACGTTTTTTTATTTTTTTTGGAAATAAAGAATGAAAGTGTACTCACATTGAAAATTGACGAATCCATTGTTTTCAAAGTTAATAATATGTAGTGTACTATAATCAATGTGTTAAAACATAATGAAAATTGAAATGTAGTGTATGAACATCTTATAGGGTTTTTGCTTGAGTACATTATACGTTGCCAAGTTAAAAAAAAAAAAACCTACTAATCAAGTTACTGTATATGGAGTAACCACAAGCAAATACTGGTTTAGAAAAAACTAGAATAGTGACACCAAAAAAATAATTGTACCTTTGAATAGGCAATGTGACGATCTCTAGTTTTGGCTATTGAACCTTGAAAAACATGTCTGACAAGTCTTGTACCCTCTGTATCAATTGATGACTGTCCGCGGTAAGGCATATTATGCAATCTAGTTTCGTATCTATTATTGTCTTATGGAGTACCGTTAGTAGAAACATCTCTGATTGACCCCAAAAAATGAGTGTTACCTCAGAAAACCCGTCTGGTAAGGCAAGTACTGTTCGTAGTAATAGGTGACTGACCCTGGTAAACCAATGTACCGGTTAAACTGCACGCATATTCTTGTGCTCGTCAATGTGCTCGTCAAATCAGCACCTAGGTTACTACTGATATTAATGTAAGAGCCTTTCAGGTTTGTCCTCTTTTTCCTATTCCACAAAAAAAAATCGGTGAGATTCAGCTTGCTAATTAATTCTGGTCATATATGCGATAATAGCAAAAGTAATGAAGATGGCATTACAGTACACTTCCATGTACGCTGGGTACCAGTGGGATCATTGCTTGCAAAAATCGTTACAAAAACGAAAGCAAAAGATAGAAGAAAAGATTAGGAAAATCTTTGCTGATATCCGAAGACACTAAAATTTATCAGAGGCAACGCTACAGCGTTGCCCATAGTAAAGGCCATACGGGTCCAATGTTTATTAATTTTTTTCCCAGAGGCACATCATATGGAAGGGGTCGTCGCATAAACTTCAAAAGGAGCTAGTTAGATTGGAAATCGACAGTTCTAGTGCACTTTTTAAGATTCAAAAGGGATTGGAGGGCAACTAGCCCCCCCCCCTCTCAAGCCCGTTTACCCAAATGCATCCAATAAAAATTTTGGGATAGCCATGCTGTTAAAAATAGTTCAATGGTCCAATAACAAAACTCCAGTGTCGACACAACCCCCAAGGGCCGGGGATAGGCGTTGTAAGTTATGCCCTGAGGGCATATATGGTTCTTATGGAAGGAATACTCGTATAAACTTCATAGAGTGGTCATTTGATTGGAAATTAAAAGCTCTAGTTCACTTTTTAGGAATCAAAAGATATCGGAGGGACACTAACCCCCCCCCCCCTCCACTCAATTTTTTTCCTCAAACCCATCCGATAAGAACTATAAGACAGCTATTTTTTTTAAAAATAGTTCAAAGACCAAATAATGAAAACTCCGGGGTTGACACAGCCCCCCAGGGCCCGAGGGTACGCGTTGTAAGTTATGCCCGGGGGGAATATGTGGTTTTTATGGAAGGGATGCTCGTAAAAACTTCAGAGAGAGCTCATTTGATTGTAAATAGTAATTTCTAGTTTAGTCATTGAAAGTCAAAAGAGATTGTGGGGGAACTAGCCCCCCCCCCACGCCCCTTTTTCCCAAAATGCATCCAATAAAAATTTTGAGGTATCCATTTGTTAAAAATTGTTCAAAAGTCACATAACAAAACTTAGGTGTCGAAATAACCCCCCAGAGCCTGGGGGCAGGCGTTGTAAGTTATGCCCTGGGGCATATATGGTTCTTGTGAAAGGGATGCTCGTATAAACTTCAGAGAGGGCCAACTTGATTGGAAAATAAAAGTTCGAGTTCAATTTTTAAGAGTCAAAAGAGATCCGAGGGCAACTAACCCCCCCCCCTCCACGCCTTCTTTTTTCAAACCCATATGGTGCAAATTTTGAGATAGATGTTTTGTTATAAACACATTTTTTTTTTAAGTTGTGCCCCACTATGTATTGGCTCCAACGATGTCTCACGGAAGTATAGCTCTTAGGAATAGGTTTTAACCTGTAGGCCAATCACGGGGCTTCAAAAACATGGATTTCTGTAAGTCCTTTTTTTATGTTTATGTGGGATCCTGAAATTCTGGATCTACTGTCGTCACTGCGCTTATGTTATTCCACTTTTTTATATTGAATTTTTTTAGGATGGTTCTACTGCTCTCAGTATCAGTGTGGAAGCTGGTCATCGTGACATTGGAGCATTATTGTATACTCATGCGCCATTCAAAACGTGGTGAAGCCTATCCGGTTGTACGACTTGCTATAAGGTCATCCATGTGATTCGACAGCTCTTGTGCTGTTTAGCATGATCAAAGTTGTTTGTGAGAAACAGAGGCGTCGATGATGAATATGAAAATGAAAACAAAATTTGTAAATAAGAATATTGAATCGATAGGATCTGTATAATGCTACATTTTGTTTAATAATTTAAAAGGTACCTATTTTTTCAAGCTAGATCCTTATTGAAAATATTATGTTCAAGGCCGTATCCATGGAGGCGTTAGGGGGTTCGATCCCCCCCCTCAAATGTTTTCCGACTCGTAAAAACGTACCAAAAATTCATATAAAAAAATTTTGGTACTTGTAAATACGCCTTATTTAATATTCTTATAATATCCTTCTCTGACGTTCAATCCTAATGAAAAATGTTAAAGTGCGATATAAAAATATAATATTTTAGAAACTACTTTGGGCTATATATTTGCACATTAGGGTTGGGGGGGTAATGTGTGGGTTTACAATTATTCTGCATATTATGTAGTAAGAATTGTTTTCTAACTTCACACTGTCAAAATACTTTATCCCCCCCCCCCTTTAATGTGCACATATATAGCCCAAATTATATATTTTTCAACTATTTTGTCACTTCTCTTGATCTTGTCTCACGCTAAGCTGAAAGGAACTAACGAAAAAAAAACGGTTCTATAATACGTCAATGGATGAACAACTTGAGCGGTAGGGCGTTTGTCATACAAGTGCCGAAATTGTTGATGTGTTTTTAAGCTTCTTACCCCTCCCCTCTCCCTGAAAAAATCCTGGATACGGCCCTGATCATGTTGCTTGTCATTCCTGTCCAAATATAGATCGTTGACACCTGTTTATTTCTTAAAATGTGTATCTTTATTCTGCATTTTTAAGTTCTATTTTATATTACAGTTGCAATTACTTTCTCAGTTTTACGTTACAATCATACAGTAAAAAAGACTCCCCTGAACCCTGTCTGCAGTTGACATCAAAACAATCTACATTCATTAGCACGCAAATGCAAACCCACACACTCAGAGCCAACATATAGGTGACATATGTAGGCCTACTACTATGATCCTTAGTCCAAGCAGCAGACAGAAAGACCTTTATGATGAAAGACCAATCTTTACTGAAATCATGCCGTTAGGTATTTTTGCCTAAATATAGATTCATAACAACTTTTTATTTCTTTAAATTTGTCATAACTGTTGTAATTCTTGTAAATGCACTCTCAGTTTAACGTTATTGCTCTGGTTCAGACAGATAGAGATCCAAAACTGTGGATCCAAAACTGGAAGAAATCGAAGAAACTGCAACAAAAAAGAGAAAAAAGGAAGTTGCTTGCATATTGCAATACATTTTTTCACGTATAATAATCATTAATGCCTGGTTCAGAGATTCTTTGCACTTTCTTTCGTAGACTTCGAAGGCTTGAGACAAAAGAGATATTACTTTACCTCGAGATTTAGCAACATAATATTTATATTGCGCTAGGTAAAAGCAGAATGGGGCGCAATACTTGTTTAAAATTGATAATTACATGCCACATACGAAAAAAAAAACATAATGACTAATGACGAACACCGTTGATTTGTGTCAGTGTTTCGAAATTGGAAATATATCAAGTTTTTTTCATATTTCGTGGAATCTCTTACTTTCGTTTCTTGTATATTTTTAGTTTTTGATTTTGTGCTGCTATAGATTTTGATTCCATTAATTTTGTATATGTTTTTGCATTCCGGTGTTTGTAATCCATTAGGTTCCTTTATTGATTCTGTTGACAAATTCATTCCTTAGCATAGAACATAAATATACTATTTATTGAATAAACTGAAAAATAGAATACAGGCTAACATAACTAGATGTAATAGAGCGTTGGTAGACTATGCTCCAGTCTTTTACATTTTGACTGAAGTAATTTGATAGGACCAAAAAAGGTGTGTAGACTAAAGAGGCAATAAGTCAATAAGTTGGCTGAAATAATTCAAAAGGCGTTATGTAATATTTTTGAAAGAGTTACATTTACAATCTACTCCCTCAACGAAACCCCACTATCATTCGTTTCACTCCACTTCTTCTGTGTTATTTTTTCTAAGAAATTTAAACGTTTCTCGGTTTTCTAGTTGCGTTGTTTCCCCTTTAATTCCCTTATACAAATTGTTGGAAATTAAAGTTTTCCGTTTCTTATATCGTAGTTATTATTGTGTTATTTTAGTATTTTGGAAGCCAAAAACAAATCTTCCTTTCGCCAAGATGGGTCTTTACCCCTCCAACACATCCTTTAAAAAAGATTTAAGGACAAGTAGTCAGTTGTTCTATAACCTCCTGCTCACCCTTCAGCAAACAAATAACATACTTCATAAAAAAAAAATATTTTTTTCATTTTCATCTTTTTTTTTCTCTTTTTTTTTCATTTTTTTTAACCCTTCCATTATACCTGTACAGTGTGAACTGACTTTGATTAAATATAGTATGTAGATTTCTTCCATAGATCCTATTCTTATAAAAAAGATTTTTTATAAAGTCGTGGAAATGATTGTGTTTTACACTTCATATCCCCTAAATTACTTAAAAATTATCTAGAGCTTAAATATTGCCAATGTAATATTTTATACTACATAGAAAAAGTTTATCGCATTGGGATGATCACTATTATCCCCCCGCCCCTAGGCACCAATAACACAGGCGTAGACCAGAAACATTCCCGGGAATCAAGAGAGATTAAATATCAATTTCCACGTACCCACCCCTTCTTCCAAAACCTCCTTCTATAGTTTTCTGAATTATTAATGAGAGCTAGGACAGTAGGACATTAAAATACACTCTTGGAAACATCTTCCCCCTGCCCCCTCCCTTCCAAAATGACTTACCGGCCCTACTTCGTAACAGCTGATTCGCACATACACATCTTTGTATGTAATTTTATGAAATGTGAAGCAAATCAGTTTAGGTAAACGAAGCTTCAAACAAATGTCAGAAACATTTTTCTAAAAAAGAAGGGAGGTATTCCCTACAGCGCCATTATTCAGGCTCAGTCTAAATCCCGCTTTTTGAGGCTATAATGGGAAAAGGTTGAGATGGCTAGGGCACGTTCTGCGGATGAAGGATGCTGAAGATCGCCTTTTCGGCCAACCTCCTAGAGCTAAACGGAAAGGAGGTCACCTTTCGCTGGGGGGTGGGATGTCATAAGGAAAGATTTAAGGGAAATGTGATCCGACTGATTTAGAGTCGTTTTTTTTTAAATAAATTAAGATACTTATCTGTTATAGCGACGGCACTCAAGAAGCTAAGTTAGGTTAATACTAATGATATAAACCAAAATATGTTGAAAACATTACTTTAGAAACATTTGGGCTATATATTTGCACATTAGGGGGGGGGGAGGGGTAAAGTGTAGCGGGTGTACTTGCAAAATGTGTTAGGTAAAATTATTCTGTATATTATGAAGTAAGAATTGTTATAGGGATGTTATATAGTCAGAAAAGAGATCTTAAACTCTGTCATCGTTCATTCTCCAAATTCGCGTTTTTTTCTTCGCGCGGAAAAAAAAAAACGCAAAGTAGTGCAGAAGTGCGGAGAGAAATTTGAATTTGCGACTTGGTCGATTCTTCATATTTTCCGTAACATGTTCACCAGTTTCTATGTGATTATGATGAAAAATACAAAGTCAGAGAGCGAAAATTACTCAGAAGTGCATGGAGCGTAGTGATGAAAATGGTGATAACTCAGTAAACAGGAGTCGGAGGAAAAAAGTATTTTTGGGATCAAAAGAGACAAATTAGTCTTAAAGGACCCTCGAATCGGAAACATTTTCCACTCCGAAAGTCAGCTATTTTTTCCCACGTGGAAAAACGCAAAACGACACGATGATCGCGTCAAAAAAAATGTGTTTCTGACCCCGGTCAGATTTTCCATATTTTTCTGCACATGTCTGCCTACTTTTATGCTCTTACCATAAAAAGCACAAACCTGACACTTATGTGTCTAACTATTTGTTTTAATCAGCGGGGAAGCATCTTAATACATATTGCAATTCCTTGTTTCGGAGTTCATATTTTCAGCGTATGCGACTCATGCGTTAAAAATATATTTTCAAGTTGAATCTTGGTTAAAAATAAGTTGAAAAACATTTTATAGATAAATGGAAAACAAAAAACAATTTTATTGAAATTTTGCTTGTTGAAATGTAATTTAAATCTATGGGTCGATTGAAATTGTTTATTAATAAATTATTATAAATACTTTTAAAGTTTCAAATAATTTCATATCTAGTAAAACTTAACAATTTTATATATCTTTTTTAACAATTTTATATATCAATTTTATATGTAAACAAGTTTACATATCTAGTAAACAACTTTAAATTCCAAACAATATTGAGATCCAGTTAACGCCGGTCTCTCTAAATTGAGGCTTCGATAGAGTGTCCAGGATATCCACCTTCAGTAGGAGTTTTACCAGATATAGTAAATTTCCTGAAATCTAGTTTTAAAGTCATGATTCGTCAGTATTTAGTTGGCACCTAACGAGTATACACCAGTGATGCCAAACGCAGTACAATTGAACCATTTTGATACGTTTCACCTCTACTGGTACAATCCCACAAAATATGCTACATTTTACAAAATTGTAGTACAATTCAGTATTTTTTGATGTTTGAGATCTTTCATCTATAAATAATTTTATTCACCCTGATCATCTTCGCCATAGTCAAGATAAGAGACAAACCCACAGTCTCCATTTTCCTTTTTTCAGGAACAGACACTTCCGGATTCCAAAGGTCGGACAAAAACATCTCTTTGTGTTTCGTCTTACCGATTGAAAATGAAAAGCTAACAATAAACCTATAATGACACTTTGGATTTGTGATGGTCGGGAATCCAGTGGAATCAAAACAAAAGCCAAGCGCTCAACCAGGGTGAGTTGTCTTAGTTTGAAAATTTATATATATATATATATATATATATATATATATATATATATATATATATATATATATATATATATATATATATATATATATATATATATATATATATATATATATATATATATATATATATATAATATATATATATATATATATATATATATATATATATATATATATATATATATATATATATATATATATATATATATATATATATATATATATATATATATATATATATATATATATATATATATATATATATATATATATATATATATATATATATATATATATATATATATATATATATATATATATATATATATATATATATATATATATATATATATATATATATTGACTGCTCACGTGCTCGGTGTCGCATGTATTCTAACCGCGTGTCTTTGCTCTTCATTTTCAGTTTTAACAAGCCGCCGCTGTTCTTCTAACCGCGTCTGTATTTGCAATTCATTTTTATTTTTGACTTGCTCGAATGCTCGGTGTCGCTTGTCTTCTAACTGTGTGTGTCTTTGCTCTTCATTTTTATTTTTGACACGCCACCACTTTTCTTAACTGCGTGTGTGTCTTTGCTCTTCTTTTTCATTTTTAATGCTCTCTTATTGTCGTTTTAGCCCACTGATTTTTATTTGGCATAAAAACAAATCAAATAAACCTGCACTGTGGTTGAAGAATTTTTGTATTTAAGAGACAAAACTTGTCAGATTTTTTTTGAAGCTTTTACTAGTGACACATGGTTTAAATTAGCAAAGACAAACACTATAAAGTCTATGCTCATATTTGTGCTACAGAGAATTTCCGGTTAAATGTTAAAAATAGTAATCGAGCATATATTGATTCAGAGTTCAGAGAGTTAAGAGCAATTCAATCGGATAAAATAAAGGATTAAATCTGGACAGCTTGCGTAACCAATTTTTTACCTGTGTGTGGCTTTGTGCCAAAATTGTGAATATCTTTTTCGAAAACAAGAAAAATAACTTATTGCTTTGTTACAATACTAGATCAATTAAGGACTACATTTGTACTTTGACAAGATCCAAAGTGTGAAAATGGCAAACCAAACATTAGAGGCCGAGAAAATGCAAAATGCCCAGTTTTTTGCGAGAAATAAATTTCAAATTGGATTTATTACCAGCGCTTTCGGAGAAAGTTAATGCAATTCCTGGACTTTCGGATAGCATTGCTGCCTTGCAAGTACAGATGAATAACATTAGTACACAGCTATCTAGAAATGTTGAGACAAATGAAGAAATTAAAAAAGAGCTGGAAAATGTGAAATCAGACCTAGTAATCATATCTGAACGAGCCAACCAGCTCGAAACAGAGCAGAAAAGAACAAATTTGATTATTTATAATTATACTCCGCAACACCATGGCAAGTATACTGTGAAGCAAGAAATAATGGATTTATTAAACCGTGATATGCCTTCTCTCAAAATAAGTCGATGTGATGTACGTGACATTTTTAGATTGAAATCAGGGCCAGTAGTAGTGAAGCTAAACTCGGTCGAAATCAGAGACTATATCTTAAGAAATAGTTCCTTATTGAGAAAGGGAGGTCTATCGGTGGCCCCAGATTACACAGCTAAACAAAGAGAAGCCCGTAAACACTTAAAGGAAATTATGAATCTTGCACAGAACGACGGCCGTGATGCAATGCTACGAGGTGACAAGCTGTTTATCCAAGGCCGACTATTCAGGTACGATGGAAAGGCTGTGATTGAGGTTAAATGTAACTTGGCGCCAGTTAAAAATATTGGTCATCCCCCTAGTGCTAGACTCCCAAATTACCCTGCTGTTATCCCGATGGGGCTAGATAGTGATGCCAGTAATAGCGATGCCGAGACAGTGATACCATCAACAGCCTATTCTCAGGCAGTATCGGCAACTAAAAGACCTGCTAGTGCTGTTATTAGCCCTAATGACCTACATCGACCAGGCACTCGTAATGTGGCACCCAGAGGAAACCATTCTCCAAGAAAAGGACTTAACAGAAGACCTCGCAGTGGTTTTTCCCGTAATTTTGTTGATAATAGTCAGCGAGTGCTAACAGATATTAATAGTCGCGCAGTCGTGAGTATTACCATTTTGCCTTTTCCCCGACAGAGGCCAGGAACGAGGATCTCCAAGAAATGGCTAGTGATATTAATGCACTGACAGGAAGCATAGACGCATAGGAAATAAAGAGCCATATACTGAGTTTAGTGTCATGGAACATACAAGGACTACGTGATAAGCTCCCTTATTTATATGATGAATTACTTTCGTTTGATGTGATTTCGTTTATTGAAACATGGAACGATCATTCTCCTATATCACCTCTCCCAGGGTATTTGGTTGAACAGGTTGTGCGCAAAAAATAATAGACATATGGTGGTATTTTAGTTTTGATTAAATCATCAGCTATTGATTGTTATGATAGAGTTAATAGTAGATCTGAAAATTTACTTTGGCTGCGTATTTGTTTTAAATGTGGGAAGAGATTAATTTTGGGCGTTGTGTATATCCCTCCACAAAATAGTTCTTATAATCGAGAAAATACTTGGGAAATTTTAGATGATGAATTGTCGCTAATACAAGAAAGTTATAGTGATTTTGAGTGCGTTTTGATGGGGGATTTCAATGCTTATACCGGCGTTGAGGTTGAGGTTCCAGATTTATTAATCCCAGATTTAGGGGATTTGGTCCCAATTTGTTGTAGATTACCGCGAAGTAATAGGATGAAAAAAGAAAAATAAATGTTTGGGGAAGAAAGCTCCTGGCGCTTTGCGGGGAACATGGTCTGATCATTACGAATGGAAGGTTTGGAAATGATAAGGGTCTGGGCGAGTTCACTTGCCTTTCGGGCCCAACTCCAAGTGTTGTAGATTATGCGCTGATTAATACGAAATTTGTACCTGAATCGATTGGTATTGATGTACTAGATTTAGTTGGATCCGATCATAGAGCTATTAAGCTTGAGCTGAAGACTGGGAAGCTTCAGGATGTTGTTCCTCGACTTAGAAATTTATCTAATGGGGAGCTTAGATTAGAGGGCTTAGGAAAAAGAATTAGATATGATTTAAATGATAATGATTTTGAAAAATTTAAAAGGGAGCTTATGAAGTTGCATATAACAAATAAGTTGAAAGCGTTAGAAGAAGATGGAAAAGATATACATGGTATAATTATGGAGTTAAATGAAATAATTTGCAGTTGTGCAGCATCGTGTAATCTGAATAAAAATGAAAATAAAAACGAGCGATATTTTGATTTGGAGTGTAAGTTAATGAAAGAAAAGGTTAGATATTTATTGAATCTTTTAAAAGAATGTGATAAACCTGAAGAGCAAAGTTTAAGATTAGCCGAATATAAAGATAAAAGAAGAGATTACAAAAGGTTAATTAAAAGGAAAAAAAAGAGTTTGAGATTAAGAAGAAACTGGATATTGCAAATTATTTTAGAAATAAAGATTTTAAGAATTTTTGGGGTTATATAAGGAATGATATTGGAAATGAAAAAGGAAAGACACAGGTGGCTCCAGACGCCAACTCATGGCCTGATTACCTAGAAAGCATGGAAGGTAATTGCGCAGAATTACAGGAGGTAACACATACCACAGAGATGGTTATTTATCCCATGAAGGAACATGATTATGATTTAGTAGGGGAAGTGAGTAATGATGAGGTCAAGTTTGTATTCAAAAATTTAAAAGGAGGTTCGGCTGCGGGTGTCGATGGTGTACCAATAACGTTATTAGTAGTAACCAAGGTACTATTTTCTACAACGCCCCCGTACCAAACAGGTTTTTCTGGTAGGTAATTCTATTCTACAGGTCATTACACTCTTTCAAAGAGGAACGAGTATAACTTGATTGGTGATTGGGATTTGAATAAAAGGAATAGTTTTCGTTACAAATGATATTAGTAAGAGAATTGAATTCAAAGATGACAAGTTTTTCTGACGTAGATTTCTAGTTCATGATACATGTCTTTTTAGCATTTGCAAAAAAGGAGTAATTAGTGATTGGAAAATTTTTTAATGCTTTTACAATCGGAGATGTTTGATTAACCTTTGCGAAAAAAGGGGTAATGGGATTTGCGAATTGGAGGAGATGTCGTGGCAAAAAAGGGGTAATTAGTGATTGGAAAATTTTTTAATGCTTTTACAATCGGAAGTGTTTGATTAACCTTTGCAAAAAAAAAGGGGTAATGGGATTTGCGAATTGGAGGAGATGCCGTAATTATGTACTGTATAATACACAAGTGATGTTTTGGAGAGTATTGTCAATTTAACGAGAAATGACTGAAAAGTGTTTTGAGGGAGATGGGTTGCATGGAGGGTTGAGTTGCATGAGAGTTCAGTTAAAGGGGGTACAGTTACACGAAGGTTTAGTTAAATGGGGTCGAGTTGCATGAGGGTTCAGTAGCACGAGGGTTCAGTTGCATGGGGGTTCAGTTGTACAGGGTTTCGGTTATACAGGGGTTCACTTACATGGAGGGATTCAGTTGAACGAGGGGTAATGGGAATTGCAAATTGGAGGAGATGCCGTAATTATGTACTGTATAATACACAAGTGATGTTTTGGAGAGTATTGTCAATTTAACGAGAAATGACTGAAAAGTGTTTTGAGGGAGATGGGTTGCATGGAGGGTTGAGTTGCATGAGAGTTCAGTTAAAGGGGGTAGAGTTACACGAAGGTTTAGTTAAATGGGGTCGAGTTGCATGAGGGTTCAGTAGCACGAGGGTTCAGTTGCAGGGGGGCTCAGTTGTACAGGGTTTCAGTTATACAGGGGTTCACTTACATGAAGGGATTCAGTTGAAGGAGGGGGGGGATTTGTGATTTGGAGGAGATGGGATGATAGTGTACTGTATAATACACAAGTGATGTTTTGGAGCGTATTGTCAATTTAACGAGAAATGACTGAAAAGTGTTTTGAGGGAGATGGGTTGCATGGAGGGTTGAGTTGCATGAGAGTTCAGTTAAAGGGGGGTACAGTTACACGGAGGTTTAGTTAAATGGGGATTGAGTTGCATGGGAGTTCAGTAGCACGAGGGTTCAGTTGCATGGGGTTCAGTTGTACAGGGTTTTGGTTATACAGGGGTTCACTTACATGGAGCGATTCAGTTGAACGAGGGGGGGGGGATTAGCGATTTGGAGGAGATGGGATGATAGTGTACTGTATAATACACAAGTGATGTTTTGGAGCGTATTGTCAATTTAACGAGAAATGACTGAAAAGTGTTTTGAGGGAGATGGGTTGCATGGAGGGTTGAGTTGCATGAGAGTTCAGTTAAAGGGGGGTACAGTTACACGGAGGTTTAGTTAAATGGGGTCGAGTTGCATGGGGGTTCAGTAGCACGAGGGTTCAGTTGATCTGTGATTTTGATCTGTTTATGTTTCTTTGGGCTGTTTGAGTCTTTTTGGTCTGTGTTTGTCTCTTTGGGTGTGTTGTGTCTCTTTGGCCTGTTTCTGTTTCTTTGGGCTGTTTGTGTCATTTTGATCTCGGTGTCTTTTTTTTGGATGTTTGTGTCTCCTAGGGACCGTGTGGGCTGTTGTGTTTCTTGGGCTATGTGTGTTTCTTTGGGGTGTTTGTGTCATTTTGATCTGTGTGTCTTTCTTTTGGATGTTTTTGTCTCTTAGGGACCACTTTATAGGGCGGGGGGTAAGTATTTAGTTTAAATAATTCTAGGAGGAATTGATTTTTGTGGGTGGTACGGAAAAATGGTACGTGTTAAATATTCGGGTAAACATTCGACTATAAATAAGGCTATTGCGTCTTTCTGAACTTTCTGTTGGAGGCGGGAGTAAGTATTTAGTTTAAATAATTCTAGGAGGAATTGAGTTTTGTGAATGGTATGGAAAAATGGTACTTGTTAAATATTTGGGTAAACATGCGACTAAGAATGAGTTTTATGGATGGTATGGAAAAAATGGTACTTGTTAAATATTCGGGTAAACATACGACTAAGAAACGCTTCACTATAAATAAGGCTATCGTGTTTTACCGAACTTTCTAGGGCGGGGGTAACTATTTAGTTTAAATAATTCTAGGAGGAATTGAGTTTTATGGATGGTATGGAAAAATGGTACTTGTTAAATATTCGGGTAAACATACGACTAAGAAACGCTTTACTATAAATAAGGGTCTCTTTGGAGGGTTTGAATCTTTTTGGTATGTATGTGTCTGTATGGGCGTTTTTTGTCTCTTTGGGCTGTGTGTGTGTCTCTTTGGGCTTTGTGTGTCTCTTCGGACTGTGTGTATGTGTCTTTAGCCTGTGTGTGTCTCTTTGGGCTGTGTGTGTCTCTTTAGACTGTATGTCTCTTAGGGCAGTTTGAATCTTTATGGTCTGTGTGTGCCTCTTTTGGCTGTTTGTGTCGTTTTGGGCTTTGTGTCTCTCTGTTGGATGTGTGCATCTCTTGTCTCTTTGGGCTGTGTGTCTCTTTGGGCTGTTTGAGTCTTTTTGGTCTGTTTGTGTATCTCTTTGAGCTGTTTGAGTCTGTTTGATCGGTGTTTGTCTCTTTGGGCTGTTTGTGTTTCTTTGGGCTTTGTGCGTCTCTTTGGGCTGTGTGTCTCGTTGGACTGTTTGATTCTTTTTGATCTGTTTGTGTCTCTTTGGGTTGTTTGAGTCTTTTTTGGGCTGTGTTTGTCTCTTTGGGCTTCTGTCTCTTTGGGCTGTTTGTGTTTCTTTGGGCTATGTGTGTCTCTTTGGGCTGTTTGAGTCATTTTGGTCTATGTGTCTTTCTTTTGTCTGTTTGTGTCTCTTAGGGGTCGTGTGTGCTTCTTTGGGCTATGTGTGTCTCTTTTGGGCGTTTGAATCTTTTGGTCTGTATGTGTCTGTATGGGCGTTTTTCGGTCTGTGTTTGTTTCTTTTGGCTGTTTGTGTCTCTTAGAGGCCATGTGTGTCTCTTCGGGCAATGTATGTCTCTTTGGAGGGTTTGAATCTTTTTGGTATGTATGTGTCTGTTTGGGCGTTTTTTGTCTCTTTGGGCTGTGTATGTGTCTCTTTGGGCTTTGTGTGTCTCTTCGGACTGTGTGTATGTCTCTTTAGCCTGTGTGTGTCTCTTTGGGCTGTGTGTGTCTCTTTAGGCTGTATATCTCTTTGGGCAGTTTGAATCTTTATGGTCTGTGTGTGCCTCTTTTGGCTGTTTGTGTCGTTTTAGGCTTTGTGTCTCTCTGTTGGATGTGTGCGTCTCTTTGGGCCGTGTACGTCTCTTTGAGCTGTATGTGTCTCTTTGGGCTGTGGGTGTCTCTTTGTGATGTGTGTGTCTCTTTAGGCTGTGTGTGTCTCGTTGGACTGTGTGTCTTTTTGGGAGTGTCTGAGTCTTTTGGTCTATGTTTGTCTCTTTGGGCTGTTTGTGTCTCTTTGCGATGTTTGTGTCTCTTAGAGGCCATGTGTGTCTCTTCGGACTGTGTGTATGTCTCTTTAGCCTGTGTGTGTCTCTTTGGGCTGTGTGTGTCTCTTTAGGCTGTATATCTCTTTGGGCAGTTTGAATCTTTATGGTCTGTGTGTGCCTCTTTTGGCTGTTTGTGTCGTTTTGGGCTTTGTGTCTCTCTGTTGGATGTGTGTGTCTCTTTGGGCCGAGTACGTCTCTTTGGGCTGTATGTGTCTCTTTGGGCTGTGGGTGTCTCTTTGTGATGTGTGTGTCTCTTTAGGCTGTGTGTGTCTCGTTGGACTGTGTGTCTTTTTGGGGTGTCTGAGTCTTTTTGGTCTATGTTTGTCTCTTTGGGCTGTTTCTGTCTCTTTGGGCTGTGTATGTTTCTTTGGGCTTTGTGTGTCTCTTTTAGCTATGTGTCAATACGTTTAAGCAATAAATATCTTTAAGCTTAACCCGTCTTTATTCTTTAGAATAGTTCTATTGTAAGCAAGTAACAAACTCTTTCCTGAAGTCACCTCTTGGATACACAATGCAGAAACTTCATTTAAGAAACTATGAAAAAATTGTAAGTAAGTAACAAATTCTTTCTTGAAGTCACCTCTTGGATACACAATACAGAAATTTCATTAAAGAAATTATGAAAAAATTGTAAGTAAGTAGCAAATTCTTTCTTGAATTCACCAGCTGGATAAACAAAAAGAAATTTCGTTCAAGAAATTATGACAAAATTCTAAGTAAGTAACAAACTCTTTCTTGAAGTTACCTCATGGATACACAATGCAGAAATTTCATTTAAGAAATTATGAAAAAATTGTAAGCAAGTAACAAACTCTTTCATGAAGTCACCTCGCTCGTGGATATGAAAAAATTGTAAGTAAGTAGCAAATTCTTTCTTGAATTCACCTGCTGGATAAACAAAAAAGACATTTCGTTCAAGAAACTATGACAAAATTCCAAGTAAGTAACAAACTCTTTATCGTTTTCATGACTTAGATACACGATGTAGAAATTTAATTCAATAAATTATGAAAAAATTTTCAGCAAGTAACAATTTCTTTCTTGAAGTCAATTGTTGTGTAGAAATTTAATTCAAGAAATTATGAAAAAATTCTCAGTAAGTAACAATTTCTTTCTTGAAGTCCACTCTTGGATACACAATACGGAAATTTCATTGTAACTAAGTAGCAAATTCTTTCTTGAATTCACCAGTTGGATAAACAAAAAGACATTTCGTTCAAGAAATTATGACAAAATTCTAAGTAAGTAACAAACTCTTTTTTTTTTTCACGAGTTAGATGTATGATGTAGAAATTAAATTCAAGAAATTACGAAAAAATTCTCAGTAAGTAACAATTTCTTTCTTGAAGTCAACTCTTGGATACACAATATGAAAATTTCATTCAAGAAATGATGAAAATATTTATAAGTAAGTAACAAACTCTTTATTGATTTAACCTCTTGGATATACAGTACAGATACTTCATTCAAGAAATTATGAAAAAAATCGCAAGTAAGTAACTTTTTTTCTCTTTATCACAAACAATTTTCACTTAGCTACACGATGTAGAAATTTAATTCAAGAAATTACGAAAAAATTCTCAGTAAGTAACAATTTCTTTATTTTCACTTAGCTACACGATGTAGAAATTTAATTCAAGAAATTATGAAAAAATTCTCAGTAAGTAACAAATTCTTTCTTGAAGTCAACTCTTGGATACACAATACGGGAATTTCATTCAAGAAATTATGAAAAAATTGTAACTAAGTAGCAAATTCTTTCTTGAATTCACTTGTTGAATAAACAAAAAGACATTTCATTCAAGAAATTATGAAAAAATTCTAAGTAAGTAACAAACTCTTTATTGTTTTCACGAGTTAGATATGCGATGTAGAAATTAAATTCAAGAAATTATGAAAAAATTCTCAGTCTAAGTAGCAAATTCTTTCTTGAATTCACCTGTTGGATAAACAAAAAGACATTTCGTTAAAGAAATTATGACAAAATTCTAAGTAAGTAACAAACTCTTTATTGTTTTCACGAGTTAGATATACGATGTAGAAATTAATTTCAAGAAATTATGAAAAAATTCTCAGTAAGTAACCATTTCTTTCTTGAAGTCAACTCTTGGATACACAGTACGGAAATTTCATTCAAGAAATTATGAAAATATTTGTAAGTAAGTAACAAACTCTTTTATTGATTCCACCTCTTGGATATACAGTACAGATACTTCATTCAAGAAATTATGAAAAAATCGCAAGTAAGTAACTTTTTTTCTCTTTATCACAAACAATTTTCACTTAGCTACACGATGTAGAAATTTAATTCAAGAAATTATGAAAAAATTCTCAGTAAGTAACAATTTCTTTCTTGAAGTCAACTCTTGGATACACAAATACGGAAATTTCATTCAAGAAATTATGAAAATATTTGTAAGTAAGTAACAAGCTCTTTATTGATTTCACCTCTTGAATATACAGTACAGATACCTCATTCAAGAAACGTGATTAAACACGTTTTGAAACTACATGCTATTTGCATGCCTTTCCTTGGCACCTTTCCAAACGAGCGGGGATTCCCCACTGGTTCCTACACATTGCAAAAAAGTGAGCAGTACGAAAACTCCACGTTTTCAACCAGACTGGTTTTTTAGACAACACACCCACAGAGATGACACACACACACATAGAGACGAGACACGCACAGACACGACACACAAACAGAGTCATAGTGAGAGAGATATCCAAAAAGTTGGGTTGATCTAGGTTCACTTAGAGTGGCGCGCCACTCTCTCATTCAGTTGTACAGGGTTTCGGTTATACAGGGGTTCACTTACATGGAGGGATTCAGTTGAAGGAGGGGGGATTTGTGATTTGGAGGAGATGGGATGATAGTGTACTGTATAATACACAAGTGATGTTTTGGAGCGTATTGTCAATTTAACGAGAAATGACTGAAAAGTGTTTTGAGGGAGATGGGTTGCATGGAGGGTTGAGTTGCATGAGAGTTCAGTTAAAGGGGGGTACAGTTACACGGAGGTTTAGTTAAATGGGGATTGAGTTGCATGGGAGTTCAGTAGCACGAGGGTTCAGTTGCATGGGGTTCAGTTGTGCAGGTTTTGGTTATACAGGGGTTCACTTACATGGAGCGATTCAGTTGAACGAGGGGGGGGGATTTGCGATTTGGAGGAGATGGATGATAGTGTACTGTATAATACACAAGTGATGTTTTGGAGCGTATTGTCAATTTAACGAGAAATGACTGAAAAGTGTTTTGAGGGAGATGGGGTTGCATGGAGGGTTGAGTTGCATGAGAGTTCAGTTAAAGGGGGGTACAGTTACACGGAGGTTTAGTTAAATGGGGTCGAGTTGCATGGGGGTTCAGTAGCACGAGGGTTCAGTTGATCTGTGATTTTGATCTGTTTATGTTTCTTTGGGCTGTTTGAGTCTTTTTGGTCTGTGTTTGTCTCTTTGGGTGTGTTGTGTCTCTTTGGCCTGTTTGTGTTTCTTTGGGCTGTTTGTGTCATTTTGATCTCGGTGTCTTTCTTTTGATGTTTGTGTCTCCTAGGGACCGTGTGGGCTGTTGTGTTTCTTTGGGCTATGTGTGTTTTCTTTGGGGTGTTTGTGTCATTTTGATCTGTGTGTCTTTCTTTTGGATGTTTGTGTCTCTTAGGGACCACTTTATAGGGCGGGGGGTAAGTATTTAGTATTTATAAAATTCCGTATTTATCAATTAATGCCTTTAAAATAAATATTGTATCTACCGTCCCGTACCCTGTACTGAAACCTCCTTGTTGTTCATGTATTATATTATTTTTATATAACCATTTAGAAAGCCTTGTATCTAGTATTTTCTCCATTATCTTACTTAAAGCAGGGACTAGCGCTATTAAACGATAATTTATGTGCAACTTAGGGTTACCTCTCTTAAAAAGCGGCATAAGCAATGATCTCTTCCACTCATTTGGCCATTGTCCTGAAGCATTCTTTGTCAAAATATGCAAAATACGGAAAGGGAAAAACTTGTCTTTATGTGGGATTTCTGGACCTCCACAAGGCGTTCGACAGTGTCGACAGAGAGCTATTAAAGGATGCCCTGGTTAGAATTGGCCTCCCTAATTTGTTTGTGAGGTTGATAGTGAGTATGTATATTTGTGTGAGTGGAATCGTGTTAGTTGTAACAGGTTTTCTAGGTTTTTTAATATTAAGCTGGGTGTAAAACAAGGCAGCATTCTTTCTCCTAAATTGTTTAACATTTTTATAAATGATGTTGTTGATTATCTAGAGAATAGATGGGCTCCGAATGTTAGTCTAGGGACCCATAAACTTTCACTACTATTATTTGCAGATGATATTGCCTTGGTGGCTAGCACACCGCAAGATCTGCAGACGCTTTTGAGTCTTATAGATGATTATTTGCAGATGAAAAAAAACTAAGGCTGAATGCTGAAAAGAGTGAAGTTGTTATTTTTAAAAAAAGGAAAACAAGTGGCGATGATAATTATGAATTTAAATTTAATAATGAGGAACTTAAAGTAAGTAAAAGAATAAAATATTTAGGATTTGTTTTATCGGAAAATGGAAGTTTAAAGAGCCATGTTGATGAATTAATTAATAGAGGTAAAGTGGCCATGTCTGCAATTTTTAGAAATCCGACGATAATGGGAATTAAAAACCTAAAAATGCATAAAAGAATATTTAATACAAAAATTTTACCAGTATTAGAATATGGAGCGGAGATTTGGGGCGGAGAAGCGGCACAGAAGTTGGAGTCCCTCCAGCTCCAGTATTATAAAAGACCATTTGGATTACATCAGACAACTCATTCACAGGTACTGAAAGGTGATATGGGCCTGTTTTCGTTAAAACTACGTAGGTCTATTTTGATGCTTAGATTTTGGTTGAAGATCATTAGGTGCAATGAAGACAGACTAGTAAGTGCTGCTTATTATCAGATGTTGAGCCATGATTCGAAAAGGTCGTGGCCATCCCAAATTAGGTCATTACTAGAAAGTGTGGGAATGGCTTACTTATGGAATGAGGGTCTTGGTTCCCCTGATCTACCAACAAATTTAGTAAGCCAGGTACGATTTATCGTAGAGGGTCAAGAAATTCAGTATTGGCAAGGGCTGGTTTTAAATTCTGCTACATTGAATCAGTATAATCAGGTTAAACCTAGTTTTGGAGAGAGGAAATTTATTTTAAATTCAATTTACCGGCTATGATTTTATGTCGATGGATTCAGCTTAGGGCGAATTGTCTTCCAATCCAGAGTAGACAAATGGTGTTCGACAGGGGGATAGTACATCCTGATGGTCGGTATGTGTGTCCTCTTTGTAGGGATGAGGACGAAGATTTGGACCATTTTCTCCGAAAGTGCCCGGTGCTCTCTGATTTAAGGGAAAATTACTTACATGGGATTGTTTTGCTGCTTCCAATTATCTTACAAAGTAGTAATCCAACAACAATATTTCGTATTGGTGCGTACATAGAGAAGGGATTAAAAAGAAGGAAATGTTTTTACAATTAATTATTATCAATTATATGGAATTAAAGTTATTTTTTTTTTTTTATTTATTTATTTTTTTTTTTGGGGGGGGGGGTATTTTACCAGAAGGTATTTTTCGCAATGTATTCATGTTAATGTGTGTTTGTAATTTGCTCTGTTGTAATTTTACTATTTTCATATTTTTTGTGTGTATATGGCTCTTGGGCTTTTTGAAATACACGATCTATCTATCTATCTATCTATAGACGTTTTCTAGATCATAAACATTCTGAAGCTTCCTTCCTCCTATCAAGAGGGTTTCGAAATAAAATTGTACTTGGCTGAAATCCTAGGACGAAACTCAACCCAGAGAATCAGTTTATGTCGATGAAACAACATTTTTAAAACGACCTTCGGTTAAAAACTTATACATAATGCATGGAAAATTTATGATTAATTATAAGTTATAGTCATTGACTTGGGCTCTCATACCCAAGGGTGTCTATTATATCATTGTATTTAACCATTGTTGTTAGAGACGCCTCTTTTATATGTTCCATGAAGGTGGAGTCGAAAATGCTTAAAGTAGACAAAGTTACTTTTAAAAGTTTGACATTTGAATGCTGATCAAAATACGCCAACCACTTTAATCAGGTCATGTCTGTCAAATACAAGATAGTGCCCTAATTAAGCAAGAATTGATCTTAGCCCCTTATGCTTTGAAAGAGAGGTACGGTAGCCAAGTAAAGACTTAGGTTTCCATAGTAAAGGCAAACCTTGAGCTGATTGTTCGCCTGCGTAGTCATGGTTGCAGATGGGACTAGCAATGGCTGATCATACCCTCACCTCTCAAAATAAATCGAGTGACTTTCTAGCGATAATGAGAGAAAAGTTGACATGGCTTGAGCACGTTCTGCTGATGATGACAGATTGCCGAAGATTGTCCTTTTCGGAAAACCGTCTAGGAATATACGGAAAGCAGGCTGTCCGTGGTCGGGTTGGGAGGAAGCCATAAAGAAAAATTTAAGGGAAATGGGAACCTCCTGGGAGGGTTTTAAGAGGGAGGATTTGAATAGATTGGGATGGAGGGGAAGCGTGCGTAGCTGTGTTGGCTTACGCAGCTTGGTGCTGCGGTGAGTTGGGATGAGATAATTTTAGTTTCATAATTGACCAAAGTTATGATTAGTACATACAAGATTCTAGCTTAAAAATGTGCGCTGTGTTGTATTTTTCGTCCCCGAACGTTTTGACAATAAACTTCATGCTCATGTTCAAAAGAGTTCAAATTGTCAGTCGGATATGAAAAGGACGTATCTCCACGATCGTAAATGTTCACAAGAGCTTAAAAAAAACCCACAACTTTTTTATGTCTTTGCGATAACAATAAAACAAAAACGGATCAATATTTAAGATCAATATATATCGATCGTTTTTTGTTTTATGATTGTTGGAGGGGAAATGAAAAAGTTGTGAGGTTTTTTTCTGCTCTTCTGAAAATTTACAATTATGCAGATACGTCCTTTGATACCTGACTGGTGAAATAGAGAACAGCACTAACTGGGTTTATAAATTGAATCGATTAGGTTCAGGGCTTTCACTATCCTCGAATTTTTGGGGATTTCTCTGAAAATCCATGTGTCTCCTCGAAAAAAAAATTGGTTCCTCGAATCCCCTAAATTTCCCCGAAAATCTTCCAACCACAGTGTCACCCTTAGTGACTATCCCTAGCAAACAATTTTTTACATACCATAATTTCTCACTACTCTCTTCTCCGTTAATTTTCGTCTCCTGTGTTGCTTTGCATAAAAACCAGACTGATACAATTTAAGTATAGACGGTTCTTCATATGTTTACAAAAGTATCATTTTTCCAGCATTTTGATTAAACCATTTCGAATGGAGTATTCCAAATACTATCAGATTTTTGCATTTATATTATTCGTGGTCCAGACAATCTTGACAAAATTAGCCAGGAATTATATTTGAAGTTGTTTAACGGAATGCTCAGTATGATTTTGGGTTTTGAAATAGAATGTCTAAAGAAGGGGAATTGTTTTGAAAGCCAAATCATAAGTTTAAATTTAGTTTGCTTCTGATATTTTTGGTTTGGGACATACTGTATTAATGTTTAATACTGAATAATTAACCCATAATATATTGAAGGAATTGATCTTTTTGCCAGGAATTCTTACCATTAAAATTTTTGTTTCATTCGGTGTGTAAAATTTAAGTTCTTTTTTTTTATCTGATAATTGTACTTGTTATACCACCTTTTATCCTCAAACATATTTACCCAGCACTCCCTTCACAATTATTATTCTGGTCCCTTCATCTGTGTAATATTTTCAGTGGGTGTAATATTTTAAACTGCAGTTTTAGGATCTTTTTACGGTTTCGCAAAACTGTTAGTTAGGTAAATGAAATTTTACGGAAAAAACATTCAAATTCGGGAGAGCCAAATCAATTTTTTTAAATATCTAGGCCTATCCTTACAACTTCTAATCCTTGAACAATTAGTAACCCTGTATGAAGGCTAATTCTGAGATAGAAACAAAAGAATTTAAAGAAATTGTGGTACAATTTATTTCTTCTAAGAAAAATCCCTAAATACAATCTTCTTACCATAAAAGATGCACCTCCCCCCTCCCCCTCCTAATGAGAACAATTTTTTGCTATAGGCTATGAACAAGGTCGGGGAATAGAGGATTTAGACGAAATTTTTATATATTAATTTTTATATGAATTGTAGCCTATAGGTATCAGGTCCAGGCATTAGAAGGACTGATATAAAAATGAGACTGCAATAAATATTATATTTGGAACATGGATGGCCGCAGGGTTGGGGATTAAGCGGTGACTATATAGTGATTATGAGGTAATCAAAAGAAAGGAAAGCATAGTAGAAACAACAATGAAAAAAAAAAATGAATTTTCAGAGGGGATATTTTCCGCAGGGGGGGAGTCAGTATTTTTCCGATGGTATTTTTAGCGGGGGTACTTTCCGCGGAGGTACTTTCCACGGGTGGTATTTTCCACGGTGGTACTTTTCGTTAGGAATATCTTCTGCAGGGGTATTTTGTGAGGGGGGTATTTTCCGGTTTTCTGGGGGGGGTGCTTAAGACCTTGAAATCAGCAAGAAAAAACCAATAATGTGTCAATTGTTGTCAAAATTCCCTTTTGAATTTAAGTTTAAATTTGCTTGTTTAATTTAGTTCTTTTTTGTTCTAAGTGTTTATGTTGCCCCATACTTATAGGTTTAATTTTGTCTATTCAATTTACCTATGTAGAAACCTCAAACAATATTTATTTTTTAAATATCATTAATAAACTACTGAGATCATGGCATAAGGAAAAATTGCTACTGGTATTTACAATTCACATGTGTTCAATTTTTTTTTGATTTGAAAACAATCTTGAAGTTTTTGCCGCAATATCAGCAATAAGCGTTTTCAGTTATGGGTTCCAATCCCCTGCTCAGGCTCTAAAACCTACTCTGTAAAAGGCCTGATTTACTATGCGGATCCAAGCCCTATTTGAGCCTGAAAGCGAAGCTAAAACTTCTTGGGTCCTAAATGTTCACAAGAAAGTTTCATTTTGTTTTTTTCCCCGAAAAATCCCCGAATCTTGAAGACTTGTCCCCGAAAACTTCCCGAATTTTTAAGACTTGTCTCTGAATTTTAATATTCGAGAGTGGAAGCCCTGATTAGGGGGGTTTCTCACAGAAGATGACTCATTATAATTAAAAACTTCAAAGTTGAATTTTCAAGGGGATGATGCCGAAACGTTATTGATTTGTGCTATTTTTAGTAATGTAAGGGTTTCTCTTTTGGTTGTATCTGGCAGTTAACAAAAGCCTACACAAGGTCTATAGCCTAAGGACTGCAGTGTAGGTTATTTTTGGAGTATTGATATTGTAATCCAGGTAAAAATTGCATTTCAGAAAACTTTGTTTGGTATTTAAGCTAGAGAAATTTGGTTGAGCTTTTCCTTTCTTAATTAGTTTGCTTGTTAAAGAAAGAACTAGCATACCACTATGCTATGCACCTTTTAATTAGGCCTATCTTTCTCCATTGCTGGGTGGGATTTGGGACAAAGTTGATGAGGCATTGACATTCAATGAACATTCACAAAAGTTTGTTTCCAGAGCATCTCAAGGTAAAATTCTAGGTAAATATTTACCAAATCATATTATTGACTTATGAATAAAGTGAATATACCACATGATGCCTTTTTTTTATGCTCTTTCCAAAAATAATAATCTTTTTTGTTGGAAATGAATTTTACCCCCACCCCTATATATACCAATTCAGGGTATATATTAGCACATTAGGGGGGGGGGGCAAATTTTATTTCTGATGTAAATGGGAGGTAAGTTTAAACTTTACCCCCACCCCCCTAATGTGCAGATATATACCCTGAATTGGTATATAGGGGTGGTAGTAAAATTCATTTCTGACAAAAGTGATTATTAGGCCTATATTTGGAAAGAGCATAAAAAAATGGCATCCAGTAGTATATTCACTTTATTTGTAAGTCAATAATATGATTTGGCAAATATTTACAAAATTCTAGTTTAGCTCAGTCAGATCCAGGATTATTTAAGGGGTGGGGGCACAAAATAGGTTGATCTGAAACTTGTGTTTTGGAGCAAGTTTAATTAACAGAAACTTGTGTTAATTAAGTAAATTACACTACTTTAGACTATGTTAAGGGGGCACGCCTCCCCCCTTGCCCCTCCCCTGTATCTGCCACTGGTTTAGCTACTTTTTACCATCTTAGAAAGGGTTAAGAAAATAAAAGTTTCAGGGATAGGTCTACAGACTAAAGTATGTCCTGGGAAGGTATTTTGAAGTACTTAGGATACCTTCACTCCTTTTGCATATAGAGAGCAGTGACCTTTGATAACCTTTAAAAATATTTGTGTAATGAAAGTGAAACTTTGCAAAACAAATATTCTGCATAAATGAAGTACAAAAAAACTATTTCAGCTTCACAACTTTCCTAAATATATCCAAATCAGGGTATATATTTGTACATCATGGGGGTAGGAGTAAAGTTCATTTGTGATGCAAATGAAGGTTATATTTAGATTCAGAATGCAATTCGGGTATATATTTGCACATTAGGTGGGTGGGGGTATATACTCTGTTGATATATAGGTCCTAAGAAATTCATGAATATCTTAGAAAAACTAGAAAAGCAAGGAAAGTAGTGAAGATAAAGGTTCTCCTGCTGCAAAATATATTAACTAGGATTATGGGCATATTATGAAGTAAGGATTGTTTTCTTAACATGTCTCCTTATGTGGTGGACTGCTGCTACATCTATACCTCAGTTATCAGTTTTTTTCTGGTTTAGTTCTAAAAATGCAATTCCTGTTATTTGAGTAGAATTTGAAGGCACATTAATGTTTTTTTTCTAAATTAGGAAATATATTTGCAAATTTTAATACTTCTTAAATTGGGATTGAGCAAAGTTGTGAAGCTGAAAATAGTTTTCTTGTACTTCATTTAAGCAAAGATCTGTTTTGCAAAGTTTCACTTTCATAACACAAATGTTAACTATATTAACTAGGATTGTTGTGCATATTATGAAGCAAGAATTGTTTTCTTAACCTGTCTCCTTATGTGGTGGACTGCTCATACATCTATACCATAACTGAAAAATTTAGGTAAAATATTGTTTTGTCAAAATTTCTTGGCCAAAGGCTGAGATCAAGTCTGTTGATTTTTGAATTAAAATCAAGTTACCATCAAGCCATGGCTAAGTGGAGATAAAGCCAAGACAGATAGTCTGAGTGAGAGGCAAAGCTGGTATAAGCCTTTTTCTGGATTATATAACCTGTCCAGTTATTGTATATTTCCTATCAAGTAGGCAAGTTTTCAAGACTTAGAAATGAGAATAGGGTTAACACCTAAGCGTGGTAGTACCTTCCCAGAGTATAATTTAGGCCCTGGATTCATTACTGACAGTTTTATTTTCCTAGCCTAACCCCTTTTCAAGGTAGCAAAAAGTAGCTAAACAAGAATTCTACCCATATCCAGATCTTTGGCATAATTAAGCATACAGTATGCAGCAGATCATTTAAAGATATGACCAAACTCTTCAAGGGTCCTGTGTAACCATTGCTTGAAATTTGAGATGTGTGTTACAGTGCTCTGAACAAGGATGATCAGCAGAAAACAGAATCTGTTCAAAGATTGGTGACAACAGATGTTAATGGATGCAGTAATCTTGATTAACAATGTTGACTAAATCAACTACAGCTCCCAACACTCATAATGATTTATAGGTCCTGGTAAAACTCTAGACAAGATACTTTTTTTCTATTTTGGAAAGGGGCTAGGTTAAGAAAATGAAACTCAGGAATAGATCTACAGACTAAAGGATGTCCCTGGAGAGTATTACAAATGACCTACCTCCATTCCTTCTATCTCTAGAGGGAACTGACCTTTAAAAATCTTTGTATAAAAGTGAAAACTTGTAAAATAGATATTCTACTTAAATGAGGTAGAAGAAAGTATTTTCAGCTTCACAGCTTTGCTCAATCCCAATTTATGAGGTTTGAAAGATCTGCAAATACATTTTCTAAACTTTTAAAAATACCATTGATATGGCTTAAGATTCTACCCATAAAAAAGGAATTGCATTTTCAAAGCTAAAACCAGAGAAAAAGAAACAAAAAAACTGTAAATTAAGGTATAATGTTGTTTTGTCAAAATTTCAATTGGTATAGACCTGTCAAGTAGGCACATTTCTAAGACTCAGAATTCAGAAGAAGGTTAACAAAGTAGCTTGGCAATACCTTCCCAGAGAATGTTTTTGGCCCTGGATTTATTACTAAATGTTTCAGTTTCCTAACCTACCCCTTTCCAAGACAGCCAGAAGTAGCTTGTCTCGAATTTTACCAAAGCTTTTCAATTTGATAAACCCTCCAGGACAAGGAGGCATAGCAAGGTGTCCCACAAGAGGGCAGATACCAGAGTCCAAAGCCACTACTTCTCCAGCATAAGGGCTGTTCTTTTACTCATCTATGTGCTTAGATCTTGCATATTTTGACAAAGAATGCTTAAAAGTAAAATCTTAGAACTAAGATCTTACATCTTATAGTGTTCTTTTGCAAACGTCTTTCATCATTCTGCTCTGATCTGCAGTCTAAGAACATTGATCAGTTGTTTTTTACCATCAAAGTTCTCTCATTGCTGTTCTATATGGTAGAAAGATGGCGTCTTTCACACTTTTTGCTAACATCAGTGAGCTGTAAGGTCTTAGAACAAAGATGAGTTAAAAGAACAGAAATCTTTGCAGAAAGATGTGAAATCTTAGATGTAAGATCTTAAGTGCAAAAGAATGGTTTTATAGTGATTGTCCATTGGAAAAATCCTCTTGATATTGCTGTCACTGTTCACTCTGTTGATGTCTTTAAGATTCCCATTGACAAGAGTTGGCCAATTGAATTATGGAAGACAGAGTAGGATGCAATTGAGTCAATGGCTCTCCAATCATTATTAACTGGGGATTCTATAGGATTATTCCCTATTTTGATGGATAATGCCATGTAAGGTTTTTTTAAGGTAATAGCTTAGGCTAGATAGGGCTTTCATAGTTCATAAGTTGGGACAGTACTTTAGTAATTCTGGTATTTTCCCAAGGAAATTGAAGGTATCTAAAATTGGGATGCTTTTTGCTAATTTTAGGGCTCAGGAAAATGATGAAGTAATATAGATAACGTGATAGTACATTTGATGGCTACCACTGGAGCCAATACTTGTAAAACCTGTTTTGCTAGGTAAACATTAGTCAATAATGTAGATGAAAGAAAACAGAGAATGAGTGTTTGTTCATGCATTCTTTCCCCTCCCCTCTCCTCATTAGAGAAAAAAGAGTATGGTTAGAACATTGAGACATTTATATATATTCTATGGCTCAAGTATCTAGGATTGCTTATGGATGCTAAGGATTCAGCATTGAACAAGGTCCAAGGTAGGATTAGCAAAGTCTGCTGTGCCTTCAGGCAACCCTGCAAACACTGAGGTCAAAATGAGAAATTGAGCTCAAAAGAGAAATCAGGGTATACATGGCATGCACATGCTTCACACTCCTACATGGCTAGAAGACCTGACCACTAAGGTCAGAAAAACAACAACAAGACATTCTAGACTATAAACGCCTAAGATCTATTTGCAACATTAGACTGTTACAATGAATCACCAACCACCAGCTCATGAAGATAATAATAATTTATTATAAGCCAAAAGACAGGCCATACAGAACAGTATTCTTAATTACACTCCACAAGAAAAATAACATAAATATCAAGTTTCAGTCATTGATGTCAATGCTTCATTTACATATTTACATAACTGCCTGATTGTCCTTTTTACAGTTGTTTTCAGGATCCCCGGGAACTCCAAGTTACCACCCTCAAATACTTTCCCTTAATAGAGAAAGTTGCTGGCACTTGGTGAGAATATGGGCCACATCCTCATTACCTAGGTTACATCTGGGGCAAGAGTAATCCGCATCTGCATCTGGGACCACTCTTTTTCTTTCAAATACTCCTTTTCTGTTTTTTAATGGCAGGCAATTTGCTCGGATCCGAAACCAAGTCCTCAATGTCTCCCCCAGTAATCCTAGTTTAAAATAATATTCAAATCCAAATATCTCTTTTACATGGGAATAAAACTTCAATGTTTCAGATGTTTTAACTGCCTGGGTCCACATTTGGACTTCCTGGTCTTTTATTCTTTCTATAATCATAGCCACATACTGATATGCAGGCAAAAGCTTCACTTTCCAGCATGACCAAGAAAAGATGCCTCAGGTGACCTTTCCATGTAATGAGTCACCCAGAGCAGATCTGAACATGCCAGGTTGTTATTATAGTGCCTCCTTCCTCTTGGAAGGAGGCCAGACAAAGTCATTGACAGAACATTGTGAAGGAGGATGTAGCACCACTAGGTGGTTTCTGAAATAATGGTTGCACATGTTTTAATAAAACAGACCAGATGGCTCTCGAGTCTGTCCAAAGACGGGCGTCAAATGCGTAAAGGGGCTCAGAGACAAAGAGTATGAATGCCGACTGCAGAGCCTCAAGCTACCAACTCTGACATACCGTCGGCGAAGAGGTGATATGATAATGACCTACAAACTGCTCAAGTCTGATGACAAGGACCCTCTTTTAGCCTGCCCAGTTGTCAAGAACCAGGGGTCATTCAGCGAAGCTTTTTCGGAAGCGTGCTAATACAAGGAAGAGGAACCATTTCTTCTCCAACCGCATCATAAGCCTCTGGAACAATCTGAGCGAAAACGACAGTGAGTTCACCATCTGTTGACAGTTTCAAAGCCAATCTCGATAAGGAATGGGAAACCAAACTATGGCTCACGCAATGGGATGAAGCTGATGTCCGCGGCCCTATCATCACTAACTGGCGTACACTGGACTCGTCCATATCGCTAGCAAGTGCGATTTAAGGTAATTTAAGTTAATGTTTTGACTTCAACTTATTTGACCACAGATCACTTTGACATTACCTGGACCAGCAGCTTCATGTTGCCAAGTTTGGATGAGTAACCTTTGCCTTGTCCTAAGTAAGTACTAGTATATCTTCTATGGAATATACCTGGTTACTCTAACCAAGAATGATTGCATAAAAATAAACATCTCAGGTGCCCCATCCCTTGAGATAGTCATACCAATTAGAAGGATGGGATTTGCTACTGCTTTCTATATTTGAAAAAGCATTTCTTCTTTATCCTCATTTAGCAGAAAAAATCAAAAAGCTCCCATCAAAGATCTTGAAAACTATCTTTTTTGTGTCTTTCATTTAGAATTTAAGAATTCTTGCTTCTGCATCTCCTGTATTCTTGTGAATTGGTGACACTGATCAGAGCCAAATTAAAAATTGTCAGGACCTAAATCCAGGGACACCAGCATTATTAAGCTGCTATCACAACTTTAAAAGCCTTTGGGCCACAAAAATTGGCCAATTACTGAACCCATTTTAGATCCCAAACAGGGCTGACCCAAACACTAGAGACCTACTTTTGGTGAGAACCCTTTTTCTTTCTGTAAATCTGGTCTTTTCTTATCTCCTAAGTTTTAAACAAAATTTTGTATGCGCATATACCCCAGGGGTTATGAGAACAGGTTATATTTCTGTTGGTGTTGTAGTTTATTTTGCCAGTTTTACCAATTCAGCAGTTTGTGTTTAAAGTTTTGATCTGAATTTCAATGCACAGATTTTTTTTTTTCATTTTTATTTTTTATTAAATATCAATATTCACAAAAAAACATATCAAACAGACCTACCACGTGAAAATCTATACAGATTTGTTTGTGGCAGGACTCACTATTTTACTCACGATATATATATATATATATATATATATATATATATATATATATATATATATATATATATATATATTATATATATATATATATATATATATATATATATATATATATATATATATATATATATATATATATATATATATATATATATATATATATATATATATTATATATATATATATATATATATATATATATATATATATATATATATATATATATATATATTGAAAAAAACTTACTCACATATATATTGAAAAAAAAAAATGCAATCATATAAAATAAATCAGAAATAAACCTCATGGGAACCGCGAACCAATACTTACAGAAGACAGAATTTATGAGTTAGTTTGTGGCTTGCCATAAATGGTGCCACAAGAATCATAAGACATCTTAAGAAGCTTATACACAAATCACAGGGAATGGATCCTGCCTTGTTTTAATACATGTAGCATTCTTATTGCCTGTCTTTTCCTTATTTTTTCTTTATTGTCTCTCCTTTTTTTATAAGACAATTAGAAAAGATTATGCCTGTAAACATGAATTGCTTGAAGTTTAAGATAAATACACAGAAAAAAGGTGTTCTAAATGATAATAATCACTTCAAATAGGATGAATCCTTTATTAGACAGTGAAGAAACAATCAAAAATATACTGGATATTTTGATCACATGTAAAGTGATCATCATCAACAGAAATACTAAAATAAAACAATTTAGACCAATGATAAGATACAAAATACAATAATTACATATTGTTTATTGCTCTTATTTTTTTCAATGCAATACCAGAAGGAATTCCTCTTGACCTCCTAAGTTCTGGTTTGTTAGCTTTATTTGAACTAACAGGTGGGCAGAGGTAAAACACATTGGGGTAAATGAATCTTACTTTATCTGACTTCAGTAAATTATATTAAAATCGAATTCAAGCTAAATTCACTTGTGTCTCTGTTCAAAGCTAGGGTCTTGAATAAAGTTTTCTTAATTCCAAGTAAAAATTCAAAAAAGTTAATGTGGTTGTTAATATTACCTAAGAATGGTGTTCTACTTAAGTATGTTTTATTCATGTTAATGCTAAAAATGACGGATCCTTATTGCATCAGCTTCAACCTGGTAAAGAACAATCCATGGCCTATAGTAACCAAATAAAAAAAAAAAACGGTTTGAAAAACTGTCTAGTGGTAGCACTGTTTTACAAGAGCAATAGCTTAAAGAAAGAAATTCACTTTTACAAAGTATAATTGTTCTCCATCCAGTGCCATTCTTGATATTAAACAGAAATAGTACAAAAAAAGCTGAGTCTACTGCCAAGTAGGGCCTCCCCCAGGCGACTCAGTACGTCCCAGGTGGCAGGTAGGTGAACACCTGGACAGATATGTAGGGTACCTCCATAGGAGGCACAGACCAAGGGGGAAACTTGTCCCTGGGGGTCTATATTAGAAACTGGGACACCCTTGCCCAGGGCCAACACAGGTGTGAGAGGAGGAAAAAGCCCCTCAAATGTTTACTCATCTGGTCCCAGGGGTGTGTCCACATGTCCCTTGGGTTAATAACCTTCTCCCAGTAATGGGTTAAATTGTATGGTGACACAGAAGATCATCTTGGGACAATCCTCCATAGGAGGAAAACTATTAGCAGGGCATAAGATCCAGATCTATGGACAACGCCCTCCGCAAAAGGCTACCTCGACCCTGTTGGGGTACCCACAAGACTGGGGACCTTGCAGTCAACTTTTATTCCCACTGGAGGATTGGCACCTTCTGAGGAAATTATAGCCTAGTAAACAACACAGCCTTTCCATCGTATTCTGAGTAATGGCTAATTATTCTGGGCTTGGTCTGTTTTGTTAGGCGTTTATGGGCTGAAAAAACTCTTCCTAGTTATTTTATCTACTATCGATTGCCTCCCTGTTGTAGCATAATATTTGTAGGCATGAAAATATAATGAGTTGGAGGTAATAAGCTTGAGATTGTCAGTGCAGGATGTTGACTCTTGTTGATAGAAGAGCATCACGGGTGCTGAAAACCTGTTGTAAGCAAGATGTGCCCAGAATTGCACAAAGTCTCTATCCAACTGGAGGTGATAGGGACTTATTGCTGTCTGGTTCCTGGCATGCTTAAGCACTTTGGTTTAGACCTGAAGAGATGTGCTGGTCCCTGTCCTGCGAGTGATTTCTGGGAACATTGCTTTTCCTGAGGCCAGAATAATTTCAATGATTTAAAGGATATGAAAATTGCAACTTGGAATGTTATCAGAGGCAACGCCGTAGCGTTGCCTATAGTAAAGGCCATATGGCTCCAATGTTTATTATTATTATTTTTTTCCCCATAGGATCTTCCATATGGAAGGGGTTGTTGTAGAAACTTCAAAGGGGGCTCATTTGAATGGAAATCGAGAGTTCTAGTGCCCTTTTTAAGGATCAAAAGTTATTGGAGGGCAACTAGCCCCCCCCCCCACGCCCATCATTCCCCCAAACCCATCCAATCAAAATTTTGAGATAACCATTTTCTTCAGTGTAGAATATATGTTTTTAAGGAGGACACTCCCTCACAACCCTCAGGACAACGGTTTTAAGTTATGCCCGGGGCTGTATAAGAACAATGTTGGCACAATGTATTATTTATTATTTTTCGTTTAGAGCAGGGGCACTTCGTATCAAGGAAGTTGTCGTAGAAACTTCGAAAAGGGCTCATTTAATGGGAAATTGGAGTGGCTTGTGCTCTTTTTAATAGTCGAAAGTGATTGGAAGGTAACTAACACCCCTTCCACGCCCACCCTTTCCCAAAACACATCAATCAAAATTTTGAAATAGCCATTTTGTTCAGCGTGGTTTATTTCCAGATAGAAATTATGTTTTTGAGGAGGACACTCCTCCACAGCCTCCAGGGCAAAGCGTTGTTGTAGAAACTTCAAAAAAAAAAAGCTCATTCAATTGGAAATTCAAAGAGCTAGTGCCTTTTTAATAGTCGAAAATGATTGGAGGGCAACTAACCCCCTTCTCACGTCCACTTTTTCCCCAAACACATCCAATCAAAATTTTGATATAGCCATTTTATTCAACGTAGTTTGCCACAATGTATTATTTATTATTTTTTTGTTTAGAGCAGGGCACTTCGTATCGAAGAAGTTGTCGTAAAAAAAAAACTTCGAAAAGGGTTCATTCATGGGAAATTGGAGTGGCTTGTGCCTTTTTTTAATAGTCGAAAGTGATTGGAAGGCAACTAACACCCCTTCCACGCCCACCCTTTCCCGAAACAAATCCAATCAAAATTTTGAAATAGCCATTTTGTCAGCGTGGTTTATTTCCTGATAGAAATTATGTTTTTTGAGGAGGACACTCCTCCACAGCCTTCAGGGCAAGGGTTGTAAGTTATGCCCTGGGGGCGTGTATGGTTTTTATAGAAGTTGTTGTTGTAGAAACTTCAAAAAAGGCTCATTCGATTGGAAATTCAAAGAGCTAGTACCTTTTTAATAGTCGAAAGTGATTGGAGGGCAACTAACCCCCCTCTCACGCCCACTTTTTCCCCAAACACATCCAATCAAAATTTTGATATAGCCATTTTATTCAACGTAGTTTTAAGTTCTGGAAATTAGGTCTTTGAAGATGACAACCTCCCCCCCCCCCCCCAACAGCCCTCAGGGCAAGGGTTGTAAGTTATGTCCTGGGGGCATATAAGATTTTTTATAGGCAGCGTTGTTGTAGAAACTTCAGAAAGGGTTCATTTGATTGGAAATTTAAATGGCTAGTTCCTATTTTAATAGTTGAAAGTGATACTAAGGCAACTGACACCCCTTCCACGCCCACCATTTCCCCAAACACATCCAATCAAATTTTAATATAGCCATTTGTTTCAACGTAGTTGAAAGTTCTGGAAATTATATGTTTGAGCAGGACACTCCCCCTGCAGTCTTCAAGGGCAAGGTTTATAAGTTATGCCCTGGGAGCATATATGGTTTTAATGGAAGGAATGCTCATATAAACTTCAGAGAGGGCTCATTTGATCGGAAATTGAAAGTTCTAGTTCACTTTATAAGCGTCAAAAGATATTGGAGGGTAGCCAGCTCCCCAAACCTCTTTTTCCCCAAATGCATCCAATAAAAACTTTAAGATAGCTATTTTGTTAGAAATAGTTCAAAGATCACATAACAAAATTCTGGTGTTGACACAACCCCCCAGGGTCCGGGGGCAGGCGCTGTAAGTATGCCCTGAGTGCATATATGGGTTTGCCCCTTATGGAAGGGATGCTCGTATTAACTTCAAAGAGGGCTCATTTGATTAGAAATTGAAAGTTTTAGTTCACTTTTTAAGAGTCAAAAGAGATTGGAGGGCACCTAGCCCCCCCCCTCTCCACGCCCTTTTTTCCTCAAACCCATCCGATAAGATCTTTGAAATAGCTTTTTTTTAAAATAGTTCAAAGACCATATAACGAAAACTCTGGGGTCGACAAAGCCCCCCAGGGCCCGAAGGCAGGTGTTGTAAGTTATGCCCTGGGGGAATATATGGTTCTTGTTGAAGGGATGCTCGTAAAAACTTCAGAAATGGCTCATTTGATTGAAAATTGAAAGTTCTAGTTCAGTTTTTTAGAGTCAGAAGAGATTGGAGGGCAACTAGCCCCCCACGGCCCTTTTTTCCCCCAATGCATCCAATAAAAATTTCGAGATAGCCATCAAGTTAAAAATTGCTCAAAAGTCAGATAACAAAAACTCAGGTGTCATCATAACCCCCCAGGGCCCGGGGGCAGGCATTGCAAGTTGTGCCCTGGGGCATATATGGATCGTATGAAAGGGATGCTCGTATAAACTTCAGAGAGGGCTCATTTGATTGAAAATTGAAAGCTTGAGCTCACTTTTAATAGTCAAAAGAGATCCGAGGGCAGCTAGCCCCCCCCCCCCCCCCCCCCCCACGTCTTCTCTTTCTATACCCATCTAATGAAAATATTTAGATATACATTTTGTTAAAAATAGTTCAAAGGTCGGATAAGAAAAATCCGGTGTCAATACAACCCCCCAGGGCCCAGGGGAAGGCGTACTAATTTATGCTCTAAGGGCATGTATGGTTCTTATGAAAGGGATGCTCATATAAAACTTCATAAAGGGCTGATGTGATTGGAAATTGAAAGTTCTAGTTCACTTTTTAAGAGTCAAGAGAGTCAGGGGCAACTAGCCCCCCCCCCACGCTCTTTTTTTCCCCAAACCCTCCGCTACAAATTTTGAGATAGTCAGTTTTTGGAAATTGTTCAAAAATTAGATAACAAAACTCCCCCAGGGCCGGGGGATAGGTGTTTTTTATGTGTTGTCCTGGGGGAGTATATGATTCTTATGAAAGGCTCGTATAAACGTCAGAGGGGGCTCGTTGATTGGAAATTGAAGTTCTAGTTCAATTTTTAAGAGTAAAAAAATATCTGAGGGCAACTAACCCCCCCCCCCACACACACACACCCTATTTCCCCAAGTCCAGCCGATAAAATTTTTATAATAGCCATTTCATTAAAAATAGTTCAAAGGTCAGATAAGAAAAATTCCTCTGTCGGCAGAACCCGCCAGGGCCCGGAGGCAGGCGTTATGAGTAATGCTCTAGGGGCATATACAGTTCTTATGGAAGAGGATGCTCGTATAAACTTCGGATAGGGCTCATTTGATGAAATCGAAAGTTCTTGCTCACTATTTAAGAGTCAAAAGAGATCGGAGGGCAATTAGCCCCCCCCCCCTCTCCTACACGCCCTAAACGCATAAGATAAAATTTTTGAGATATACATTCTGTTAAAAAAAGTTCAAAGTTCTGATAGCAAAAAAAACTCCGGTGTCGACACAGCCCCCCAGGGCCCGGGGGTAGGCGTTGTAGGTTTATGCCGTGGGGGCATATATGGTTGTTATGGAAAGGATTCTCGTATAAACTTCCTAGAGGGCTCGTTTGATTGGAAATTGAAAGTTGTAATTCACTTTTTAAGAATCAAAAGTGTTTGGAGGGCAGCTAGCCTCCCCTACACTCCATTTATTTTTTTTCATTTTGCGTCATTGGCGCTTTACTGAAAACTATATGAGTCTTGAACAGTCCTTGGAAAGTATAAACAACATCAAATTGAATATTTGATGTATAATATATTAATTGTTGAAAGATCCATCAGTTCAAGAATTTATTTCACTGTAATTGTATTTTTATTTTCAATGCTGTAAGAACTGGAAAAAGAAAATATTTATAATATAAATTCGTTTTCAGTTAGGTGCAAATGACCCCAGTAGGCTTTGGTTTTTTATTACAGTTAGGAAAGGAGGCAGTATCCAAACACTTGTTCGTAGAAAACTATATTCGTCTTTAACAACTTGAAAAAGAGCTAATGAATTAAACTGAATATTTGATGTATAATGATATTAATTGCTGAAAGCTCATCAGTTCAATATGTTACTATAATTTAATGTTTATTTTCAATATTAAGTACAAAAGAAAATATTTGTCATAAAATTGGTTTTCAGTAAAGCGCAATGACGCAGTAGGTTTTAGACTTTTACAGTGAGAGAAGGAGGTCATACCCGAACTCTTGTTTGTAGTGATTTTTGTTCGTTTCAAGCTTGATTTGCATATTCAATTTAAGTTTTACTTGTTATTAAGATTTATTTATTAATTTATATTAATATCTATTGTATGTTTGTTTGCATTGATTGTTCATTTAATTTCTGTTCGTTTTAAGTTTCATTTATACTTCAATAGGAATTTTTTTTTCGTTTTAAGCTTGATTTTCATATTCAATCTAAGCATTACTCGCTTTAAGATCTATTTATTCATTTATATTATTACTTGTATGTTTTTGCTATGATTGTTTACTTAATTTCTGTTCGTTTTGGGTTTCATTTATTCTTTAATAGTAATTTCTGGTCGTTTTGAGTTTGAATTTTAAAAGGTATTTGTATCTGCTGAGCTGAAGTTTAAAATGGCCTTCACTTTTCTTTGAAAAACTTATTTTTCGGAAATTTTTTCTTAACCAATAACATTAAAAATAACTATTGTATCAATATTTTGACTGACGAATTCAGATGCCTTCAATCTGGCCTTATTAGTAGTTTCCAAAACTCATACCTAAGGGTTAGTTACGCGGAGGATCTTTCCATGGAGGAAGTACTCTTGGGGGAGGGAATTTTCTATGAAGGGGGTGCCGAAATTTACCAGCATTATTAAAAAAACTATCAGAAATAAAAAAAAAAACAAGTTTCCAACTGAAAGTAAGGAACAATTCAATTGAATTCAATTTATTAATACTACAATCATTTCATAAATATACTTAGGCGCTAGAGGATAGCTTGATAGAGGTTCCAAGAGGATAGAGGATAGAGGTTCCAAGAGCATAGCTTGTGGAGGACTTCGTATCAACCACAAAATCTACACAAAACAACCAATCAGGAAAGGAAAAAAATACAACAGTATCTCGAAAATATAACCACAATACGAGAAAAAAATCAACAAAAATAATAAAAAACCAAACAAAAAAACAACTGCTACACAATAACCTTAGACTTAATTTTCTCCAAACTGAAAATTTCCTGTAATTTAATTAAATAAATACATTCTTAGACACTTTATTTTCTTTCCTCTCTGAGTTTCATTTGTAATTTAATTAAATTCCAAACCATTAATAATAATATTTGACAATGGGTTTCTAATCTGATTCAACATAATAAGAGTAGAAAAAAAAAAGAAAAGAAAAAAACTAGATAAAGTAAAGTGGAAAAAAATAGATAAGCAAAATTAATAAACAAATAAAGAAAACGAAAATACTTCAAGCCTTAGAGAATATTCTTCTGCAAAGGGAAGAAGAGTTTTTAATAAGCGAAAGTTCACTGGGAATAGAGTTCCAAAGAGCAATTGCTCTATAAATTGGTGACCTCTGAGCTGCTGAGGATACCCTTTTAGGCAGACGAAATCGGTGAACAGAGCTCCTAAGCAAAGTGGGGCACTTACGTGTTGATGCTCGATCAAAGTAGTATATGATGTTTGGAGGAAGCAAGAAATTGAAGGCTTGATGAGCTAGTTTTGGGTTCTGCTTCTTTATAACCACATCTAAGGCATCTAGACCAGTATCACTGTAAAGATCAGTTGTAGGATAGAGTCAGGAAAGGCGAAAAGTTGCCTTCACCACTCTATTCTGTGTTGTTTGGAGTTGCTGAAGGTAGAATAGTTAGTATTGCCGCATACAGTGCAGCAATAAGAAAGATAAGGAAGGACAAATGCATAGTAAAGAGAAAGCTTTACATCGGGAGGAAGAAATTGATTGGCACGATGAAGCATAGACACTTGACGAGAAATTATAGAATGTGTATAAGAAATATTAGTTTTGAAAGAAAGAAAACAATCAACGTGCACACCAAGAAGTTTAACACAAGAGCACTGGGGAATTATATCAGTACCATAAAAAACAAAGATTTTTGGGGAAGGTTCAGACATGTGGTAGGGGGTTCGAAAATGAATAATGCTACTCTTAGAGCTATTCAACAGCATCCCGTTCTGCTCACACCAATCACGCACATTGTTGAGCAGGAGCTGAGCCTTAGCAACAGCAGAGGGCAGATCATTAGCAACCAGAAAAATTACTATTATCTGCAAAAAAACAGTGTGGGAATCAAGGTTGGGAGATGGAGGAAGGTCATTAATATAAATAAGAAAGAGGAGTGGTTCCAAAAACTGAACCTTCATGTACCCCTTTGGAAACCAAGGCTAGATCAGAATGTTTCCCATCGTAACACACAAACTTCGATCTATTAGACAGGTAAGATTTAAACCATTCAAAGGCAATTCCCCGAACTCCAATTAGAGACAGTTTTCCCACCAAGACAAAATGATCTACCATGTCGAAAGCTTTATAAAAATCAAGAAACAGTCCTAGAACACAATGACCCTTATCTAAGTTCATACGAACGAATTCTGTAACGTCAATTAGAGCACATGCAGTAGAGAATTTAGGTTGGAAGCCATACTGGTGATCAGACAGAACAGAACCGCTTCCAGTTGAAGCACCAGTAGGCAGGAACGAAAAAAGCCTCTTCTGCACAACTTTTTCAAGTAATTTAGAGAAAATTGGGAGAAGTGATATAGGTCTATAATTTGACACTAAGCTGGGGTCACCCTTCTTAAAAAGAGGGATTACTTTTGCTATTTTAAACGAATCCGGGTATACATTTTGAAATAGATAGATTAAAAATATGTGTAAGAGGTTCAACAACATAAGAAGAAACAGACTTAAGCACATGGTTTTTTAGTCCAAGCAAATCAGCTGTGTTACTACTGCTTAAAGAAGAAGTGAAATCACATATCTCTATGCTTGAACAAGGAGTTAGAAAAATACTTCTCTCAGCTGGTGAGGATTTACTTGGTTTAGGAAAGGAGGGGGTCTCAACAGTTGGTAGGGTGGTAAATTAAGAGTTGAAGGCATTGGGTACAGCTGCTTTTTCAATAGTTGAACTATCTGCATTCTTGAAGGTGGTAGGCTGTTTCATTGATTGTTTCCTACGAGATAAAGCTTCATTAACAACACTCCAGACTTTCTGTAAATTACCTTTGCATTCCTGAATTTTTCAAAAAAAAAATTCTTATTAGCTAGTCTAATTGTTGATGTTAATACATTCTTATAATGCTTATACTTTGATAAATCATCAGGTTCAAGGCTTTTGCAAGCCAGCTTGAAAAACACTGACTTCTGCATTGTTGATTTCAAAAGACTAGGAGACATCCAAGGCATCCTGGGTTTATATTTACTAGTGGAAATTTTTTTTCAATTAGTGTTTGCAGCCGACACATTAATGAGGCTGATGCCCAATTAACATCTTCAGGATTCATTACTGAACACCAATCACTAGCACTAGGATCAGACTTAAGGTCATGAACATTGCTCTGACTATAAGTTCTTGTATAAGACTCACCTTCGGCACATCTTGGCTCAGCATTTTTATTTTGGAACAGAACAATAAATTGGAAAATGGTCAGAGAGATCAGAGAAATTAATACCAGAGGAAAATTTAGTATCATTTTTAGAAGACAGAAAAATGTTGTCAATCAGAGTTGCAGAAGATCTAACTGGACCAACACGAGTAGGAAAGAAAATGCAAGGAAGAAGGCGAAAGGAAGAAATAGAGTAAAAAAAAACGGTCAGACTCAAAATCGCACCCAATTTTCAATAAATTGGAGTTAAAGTCTCCAAGCATAAAAAACATTTCTTGAAGCAAGCTTATCAACTGAGTACATTTCATCAATTAATTCAGAAAATTTCCCTGTTGGGAAAGGTGAAGGCTTATAAAATAAACAAATAGTGTCACAACTTACTGTATCACCTGACAGGTCAACAACCGAAGCATACACACTTCTATTATTTACAACTGGATCAAAAATCTTCTCAAGGTCTGAACGTCTCACAACATTAAGATTACTTCTGACAAAAAGGAATATACCACCAGAACACTTAGTTAGAGATCTAGTTGAGTGGTATGCAGTAAAACTTAGTATGGCATACACAGACATATAATCACTTGAAGACAGCCAGGTCTCTGTGAGACCTACTACATCATAAGGGTAGTTGATACCACCAATATATTGCAGAACATTATCCCATTTGTACCTTAAAACCTTGCACATTCAAAGTAAACACATTAAAGTTTTTAACAGAAGACATTGAGGGCAACACTTTTTTCAAAATAATGTTGATAAAAATGGGAACAACAATCAGATTGATGAAGAGATTTTAACAGAGGATCATTTTCACTATCATCACTAGAAACAAAAGGTGAATCCAAGCACACTGAATCAAGAGAAAGTTTAGTTAGGAAAGAAAAAGAATCTTGATTATCATCCGTTTTCATTATCCAATATTAGGAAAAGTGGTGAAACAGATAAAGCTAAATTAGCGTGGACAGGAAGAATGCAGTATGGAAAATAAGTTATAAAAACAAACTGCATGCAATAATTTTGATGACAAGGGAAAAAAGCACAAGCCAAAAAAAAAAAAAAAAAAAAAAAAAAAAAAAAAAAAAAAAAAAAAAAAAAAAAAGAAAGATAAAAAAAATAACCAAGCAGATGAAATTTTGTTGTAGAGAAGATTTATGTTAAGCAACACTACTCATTCTGAAACAATACTGGTGAAAGATTCTTGCAAAACAGGAAGGGCATTAATGTCACACCAATGGATGATATTTTGAGTACCCTACTTCCACTTTTGACAAAAATATCACCATTCACAGCCCATGCATTATTCCTACCACAATGGGTTTTAGCTTGTGAAAGTAAGGTAAGCCTAGGTTTAGTCAAAGGCTCATTAATGACCACACACCAGATTCTTTCAGCTCCTTTTTATTTTTGAGTAGCAAGAATCGTACTCTCAGGTTGCAGAACACAATAATAACTGGTCGATTTTTATTACCAACTCGTTTTCCAATTCGTTTCACAAACACAATGTCATTGTTCAAAAGACTAATGCAAGGAAACCTATCTTGGCAAAGTGATAAAAACTTAGGTTCAGTGTTGTCAAATGTAGTATCTTCAAGTAATCCAAACACAATGAGTTGATTTTTTAATTCTTGCTGCTTAAGTTGATCAGTTTGAGCAGCAACATGATCAGCAAGGTTTTTTTTCAATGTCTGTAATTTTACCAGAAAAGTCCAATTCTTGAAGCTGTGAACTGACCATCTGTTTAATGTCTTACCGGATGGAGCTTGACATCAGGTCTTGTACTGCCAAATTAAGGTCAACTTTGTCACCTTTCTTAGGCAGACCAAAGGGATTGAACTTGTGACTGAATACTCTTTGTAACAGTATTAAGCAGGGATTTTTAAAGACATTTTCTTCAATGAACTTTTCCATCTTCTTCAAATTAGTAATATCTGTCTGAATCTCAGGAGTAGCAATGGCAGGATTACTTGGGTTAGCAGGCCTAGAAGTAGCAGTAGCAGCAGCAGATTGGCTCCTGGTAGACATTTCAAAGAAGCAATATGAGCAAAGCACAGCTGAATACAGAAAACCAAGCAAAAAGCAGGAAGCAAGCAGATACTAAGTAGCAACAGGATTGGCGGAAATTAGTAGAAAATGGAAAATAATTTTATCCTTATAGTCCCCTCTTTGCCATAGGGGTATCGTTTGGATATGCTTGTCAGTTGTTATAGAGACAACTGATGGACCCACTGGTGCTAGTGGTTTGTGTTTCTTGATAAAAACCAATGAGATAAAGTTCAGCACATAAGTCTCGAATTTTGAATTGAAACCAGAATTGAAACTTCATAATGTTGCTCAGAATTGAGCAACATTAAAACTTAAAAACGAACAGAAATATTACGTATGTGAGGGAGTTTGTCCCCTAGTCAATACTTCGCTCTTTACGCTAAAGTTTGTTGAGTACTTTCAAAAGAGCTATCTATTCTAATTAAATGGCCTTTGTGATTCAGGGGTCGTTCTTAAAGAATTGGACACAATTTGAACTTTAGCGAGGGATTGACTAGGAGGCGAACCCCCTCATATACGTAATAATTTCTGTTCTATTTAATTTAATGTTGCTCCTTACTTTTAGTTGAAAAAAACTTGTTTTTTTATTTAAGCTAGATATATAGGCTTTTCATTCAATACTCTTTTTTTTAAATATAAAAATCAATACTGTTACAATTGTGTCCAGCCCCCCGCCCCCTAACGCCTAGATATAACTTTATGCTGTCTGCGAAAGTTGGCTGATTTTGTTAATGTGTATTATCCATGCATACATTGTCAAGACCAAGGTTGCATTTTGTTGGACACTGTTTCCTTATTTTTTAACACTGTCTCTTGTGTTTCTCATTGTAGCCTACTACCTATCAAAATTTTGCTCCCCAGCGCGGATCAAAGTGACTACACCCCAGTTAAGATCAAAACTATTGCAAAGCCTAAAGAATTTTTTTAATTGTATAATAGTATTGAAGTTGATGTTTATGAAAAAAAATTGACCACTTAATTCTATTAAACAGGACTACTCCCATTGTGTAGTTTATGGATGGATGCATTTTGGTAAAAAAAGTTAAAAAAAAAACTTCCAAAAAAAATGGGGGAGGGGCCAAAAAGTTGGAGGGGAGGGGGCCCCCTTGGAGTTTGGGGATAGGGGAGCTTTGGGGTTGAAGTCCCTGGTGGTTAGGGTCGTTGGTGCTTTATGATCCTTGATGGTTCATATTCATTTATACCTCACTACTTGATTTGTAAGGATTTCTATGGATTGTTCTGAATTTCTTTATTAAAATTCTTTTCTTGCCATCTACATCTCTCTTAGTATCAACTTTTTAATATGCTATAACGTTAGACCCTATTTTAAATTGACAACACTGTTCAAACGCCACTTGTGTATTATACAGAACACATCGAAGAAGTAAAGCTAGGTCAAGTCACAAGGTCATTCTATCATCGTTAACCCTTTTCATAGATTGATGTTGTTCCAAATTTATAACAAATTGCCTGAGTCGACAAGCCCTTTGGGGTTACCTTAACTGCTAATCAGTTTAACCCTTTTTCTCCAGCTTCATACGATCCGATCACTAATTAGGATCACTCACATCCCTATTATTCAATCAAAAATTAATATCATTCATACAGTCCAATTCGCAAATGCTATACCCTTTTTGCAAATAGAGTTAGCTTTTACGCAAAATGATGTAAAGCAATATGCCAATCAATCAATTCTGAGTGTAGCATCCTATTCTTTAATTAGCAGCGACACATTCCTAACAAACTAGTCTTGACTAAAGGCAATTGTCCAAAAAATCAGAAACCAGTCTGATTGCATTACACAATCTCGTGATACTCACTCTCTTTGAAAAGGTGTAGAGCATCAAGCAAATAGCACTGTGATTCCTAGGGCATCAAGCAAATAGCATGGTAAGGAACATAATCTAGGCAAATCCATATGACATTGCGAGAGGATACTCACTCTCTTTGAAAAGGTGTAGAGCTTCCATAGAAGTATTACCTATATGAGAGGGGATACTCAGTCTCTTTAAAAGGTGTAGAGGGCCCTAGGGGAGGACCTAGAAAAAAGTTCATTCAACCTGATACGCTTCAGTGCTTCCTAGTGCTGCTTATAGAAGTATAATAGAGAATGACCTTGATAAAGTTCATTCAACCTCAAGAGTGCCCTAGGGAATGACCTTGATAAAGTTCATTCAACTTGATACGCTTCAGTGGTTCCTATAGCTTCAAGCAAAGTATAAACTCAATAGAGAATGACCTAAATAAAGTTCGTTCAACCCCAAGAGTGCTCTAGGGAATGACCTAGATAAAGTTCATTCAACTTGATACGCTTCAGTGGTTCCTATACGTCCTGGAAAAGTATAACCTCAATAGAGAATGACCTAGATAAAGTTTGTTCAACCTCAAGAGTGCTCTAGGGAATGACCTAGATAAAGTTCATTCAACTTGATACGCTTCAGTGGTTCCTATACGTCCCGGCAAAGTATAACCTCAATAGAGAATGACCTAGATAAAGTTCGTTCAACTCAAGAGTGGCCCTGGGGATGACCTAGATAAAGTGCATTCAACCTGATACGCTTCAGTGGTTTCCTATGGCCTCTATAGAAATGGAAGGTAACATACTACTGTCATGCACAGAAATGCATCCATCCTTAAGCTAAAATACTGCACCGGTTAAGATAGGTTTTGACTTGTTAGAAAAACTTTATTTGTTTCTTTCACTAAGTGTTAAATGTATGCTTAAAAAATTATGTAAAGCTATGCTATGCTAACGTAGCCTGGGAACAATTAATGCTAGTTTCTGTATCTTAAAGCTTACCATTTTTTCACTTCAAACTGTTTGAACAGGGATACCACCAGATGGCTAATTTGACAGTGTATATATATCCAAATCTTTAAATTAGCCAACCGGCCAACCAGTACTTTAAGCCTAGGAGTCCCAGCTGAAAAAAGAAACATATTAAGAAAACAATTCTTACTCAATAATTTGTAGAATCACCCTAGTTAACTCATTTTGCAGGGGGAGAGAGCCTTAATCTTCACTTCTTTGCTTGTTTTTCCAGTTTTTCTAAGAAATCCATGATTTTCTTAGAGCCTATATATTCACAGAATATATACCCCCACCCCCCTAATGTGTAAATATATACCTAGAATTGCATCCTCAATCTAAATATAACATCCATTTGCATCACAAATGAACTTTACTCCCATATTAGCCATGTGGTGGATGTCTGTTTGAACATGGAGAAATGCCGTAAGCATGATTTCTGTCGCAACTGATCAACCATTAAGCGAAATGAAAGTACCATTGTGTCAGTAGGCACGTATTCTAGAATCTATTCCATAGAGTAGTGGTTTGTTTAAACCCCTTAAATAGGACAAATTATAGGGGAACATGGTTAAAACTCAAAGGTGCACTAATTGGGGAGGGGGAGGGGTGGATTGCATGGGCGCCCATATGGGGGGGGGGGGGGCTCCCGCCCCCACCCCTCTGTCTGAATGATGCTGCCTTATTTTTATATTTTGTTCTGAAATTTCTATTATATAGCATTAAAAGTGCCAATTAGATGATCTTTGCCCCCTGGAATTCAGCTTATGGGTGCCCATGGTGGATTGTGAAAAATGCTTTTTTTTATTGTCGTGATTTGATCAAAACTTTGCGGGAAAGCTGTACTGCGTTCCATTACTTGTCCGGATAAGTAGGATTACTAATCCAGGTGTTCCATGAGGGTGGACGTGACGTCAGAGGTTAGTGGGATAAGTAATTCAACGCTCAGGATTACTTGTCCGTGGAAAATTTTTGAAAAAAAATCCTCGTGTTTTGTTTTCAATATAAAAAAAAAAAATTATTTGCCTTATTACATTAACAATTAACATTTTTGTTAATTGTTGCGCCCTAGAAACTCTTAAAAATGTTAGCAAGGGACTTACCTTGGTTGCCTACCTATCTGGGCAGCGGAAAGCCGTTGAAGCTTCATTCACATTGATCTATCATCCCAATGCACGAATAAACCCTTATAGCGAAACAGGAGGGGAAAGGCAGAGGATACTAAAAACGTGCAATTATGCTTGAAAAACTCGGGGTATTGGAATTAAATAATTTAAAACGCTGACATAATTTTTTTTCAAGAAGTATTTTATAGTTTTACTCTTTAGCTTGTTTTGCCGCCCTTCCGAGTATGTCACCCAGGACGCTTGTTCCCTTCAGCCCCATTATATGTAGCTCTGAATGTACATCATGGAAATGCTGTTCCAAAAAAGATTGAAAGTGCTGTTCCACTGACAATCAGAATTATAGGGGGTTATTTTGCAACAATCCATGTCTTAAAAGACAAAAAAGTGTCAGTCGCAAAAAACAATGGAAAGTAGTTAGTGAAATTTATTGTGGCCAAAAAAAACAGGGTGTTTAAAAATTGACTATGCTTCCACTGTTAGAATTAATTTTCGTTATAAACTAGCATCATTAATTGATGTCAGTCATGGTTTGGAAATATTTCAAAATGCTAAATCATTTTTGAAGCTATGGATTATACAATATAAAAAAAAAAAAAAATAGAAATTTAAAGCTTTATTAAAGTCCTGAACGCAATAAGATGAATTCAGAAATACAAATTACTAGCCAGAGGCTTTCCGGTAGCAGGGTAGATTTGCTTACCAATTCAAGTTTATGGTTAGTAATCCTGAATCTGGTTTTTCAGGGGAAAAGGCTTCAGTATTTACAACTTTTAAGGCCTCTGAAGATGTTAGCCTTTTTCTTATTGCTCTTTACCATGAATACGTTTTTCTTTTATTGAAAAGAAACATCTGTAGAGTTATTCATTAGTATATTATTTGATTCATCTTACTGGGAATTTTGAATGCAATTAGTATGCTAGTTATTCTTTTAATGGTTTTTGACTCAATGTTTTTTCATCAAATTACTTATATGCTAAGTTAATTAAAGAATAGCAGTAGGTGACTTAATTTGATTGCCTTGACAAAAAAAATAAAGCTTTTTGTGAAAAGTTTATAGTATTTGTAGCTGATTATAATATTTTATTCAGCAGCTTGTCAATAAGCCCAAGGCTGTACCCAGAGTGGGGTTAGGGGGGTTTGAATCCCCCCCCCTGAAATGTTTTTTTGACTCGTAAAAACGTAACAAAAATGGATAATAAACAAATTTTGTATGTGTTTTTTGAGTTTTTTTTGTTAACCCCCCCCCCGAAAAAAATCTGAGTAAAACCCCCTCTGAAAAAAATCCTGGGATACAATTGGAAAAAAAAAAATACCTACCCCCATCTCGAAGAATTTTGATAGAACACTACCAATCCTTGAGATTTAAAATTACGTTCTACCCTAATTTTTTGGGAATTGACACCACTGGACCTGTGACTATTAAAAGCAAGTAAAAAGAAATCTGTTTGGGTGTGAAGTTTCTAGCCAGTAAATAAAAAAGTTTTCCAGTTGCAGCATTTTTGACAATCATTGTCTTTTCTCTATGATAAGAGCCTAACCAATTGGATTTTCCTTCTTTTTTTTTCACCAATATAATTGGCTAATATCTGTACCTCTTTTGTCTGAAAACAATCCTGTTATGACAATGTTATCTGAAGCCATCTTATCCATTGAGTATATCCTTAATATAAAGTTTGTAGATTTCTGACCGTCATAAAAAGAGTTCATGCTACGGCTTTTTATACCTATCGTCAGACAGGCTGTTCTGCTTTTATTTGATATTAGTTTTTCTGTTTCAGACATGAAGGAATCATGAAGCAAGACTTAAGCTACAAAAATAGTTTACTAATCAAGGATGACTTCAAACTTCTAGATGATGGCCAATGGCTAAATGACAAATTAATTGGTTTTGCCTTTGAATATATTGAAGATGCTTACCCAAATTGTTTACTGGTTGGTCCAGAGGTTACTCAGTTGTTAAACTTGGGTTCTCCTGAAGATGTCAGCTCTGTTTTGTCTTCTTTAAATGCTGGTGAAAAAGATATAATCCTATTCCCCTTGAACGATTGTACAACACCCACGCAAATAGGTGGTAGTCACTGTGGAGCCTATTGGTCTTTGATGTAAAAGCAGCGGCAGTGTTTCCATTTAGATTCGTCACATGGTTTGAACTTTGAAACTGCCGCCAGATTTTGTAAAAAAGTATCTTTGCCTTGTATTACTATGTCTAGTGTTGAGAGTATTAGGTGTGTACAACAAGAAAATGGGTATGATTGTGGTATTCACGTAATTTGCAATGCTGATCATATACTCAACAATTATTCAAAAGGAGTACCTCTGTTTGAGACATTAGCCAAATATAACTAGCTATAAGCACAAAAGGAAAGAGATGAAAAACTCTAATTCTGAAATTACTCAGCAATTAAGATTACTTTATGATATTAAATGTTTCTGACATATGTTTAGTATGAGTTTTTGTGGTTGAGATTATAGGCGTGACTTGTTAGAGCTTTAGGGGAGGGAAGGGTCAGAGATTATAGGCGTGGCTTGTTAGAGCTTTAGGGGAGGGAAGGGTCAGAGATTATAGGCGTGGCTTGTTCGAGCTCTAGGGGAGGGAAGGATCAGAGATTATAGGCGTGGCTTGTTAGAGCTTTAGGGGAGGGAAGGGTCAGAGATTATAGCCGTGGCTTGTTAGAACTTTAGGGGAGGGGAGGTTCAGAGATTATAGGCGTGGCTTGTTAGAGCTTTAGGGAAGGAAGGATCAGAGAAGTTTGAAAGAAATAAAAACATCGTCAAGTAAAAAAATCAGTTCCATTACTTATCTGCCACGCATCTTACAATATGAATACCACTGATACCACATTTTTGACCACTATTATTCTTAGGCCCGTACGCATGAGCTTGATTTTGAGGGTGCACAGAATTTTGGAGAAGGGGGGGGGGGGTCATAAAAAAGGGAAATATAACAACAGACACCCCCCCCCCCCCCCCCATGTACCTGCTGATAATTTTGAAAACCACAAACTCATCAGTATGTATTATATAATCAGTAGTAAATAATTGTTTAATATAGAATAAAAATAGCTTATAAAAATAAGTTAGACCCTTTTTAATGTACTGGCTGTAGGACCATCTACAATGAGGTATTACTAATACCGAAAGTTAACTAGTGCTTATTGAAGCCAGTCCTATTTGTCATGGGATTTTCTGATTAGTTGAAAAATTCTATGGAAATCTTGGGTTAGCTAAAATTAGGTCTATATTTGAATCTAAGCAGTAATAAAATCGCATTGTGAATGGGACTTTCTTCAAAATTTTTCAGATGTCAGCCATTTACTACAATAGCTAAACTACTGTATAGTAAACACTAAGAGAAAGGGGGAAAAGAAAAAAAAAGAATCAGGCTTCTTAGATGGTTTTTTTTTTTTTTTTTTTTGTTTTTTTTTTAGAAGCCAACAGTGCAATTAATTCAACATATATTTCCAGACATGGATATTATTTTGTTTAAGAAATTATTATCTGTCAAATAAAAAAAGGCAACACAATTACCTGGAACATCAAAAAGGAGAGACTTTGCCGGATAAGTAGGACAGGGGATGCTTAAGAGCATTTCTATATTTTCTGTGGTTAGCAGCTGTAGCTTATCTGACAACTAATTCAAACCGTTTCAAGTAGCTATCCTTGCTACCTCTGACGTCATTTATGCCTTGTGAAATGCAAGGATAAGTAATCTTGTTGTGGTCGAATGTGCTATGAGCGCGAATGATATCAATAATGGTAATTAATTATGCACTTTACTGTTATTATTTTTCGTCACAAACATATTACGCATGTACCGACTTAAAAAACGATGACGAAATAAAAATAACTAATGATAAAAAAATAATGAATGAATAAGGAAGTAACGAGCAAAAAAATGTTTTTTTGTTTGTTTATCAAAAACAAAAATTTATTCATAAAAAAAAGTAATGAACAAAAAATAATTAATGACGAGGAAAAAAAAATAACGAAATGAAGATGATATTAATAATTGACTGCTGGAATGTCGATCTGGAAAGTTGATTTGATGCATTATTGATACATAGATAGATAGATAGATTTATCAAACAGTTCGTTTATCAAAACAACCATAGCAAACAAACATACAATAGGTAATAATATTTTCGAAAAAAAAATCAATCTTAAAACGAGTGAAAACTTGAATTAAATATGCAAATCAAGCTTGAAAACGAACAAAAATAACTACAAAAAAGAGCTTGGGTACTGCTTCCTTCTCTCAGTGTAAAATTCTAAAACCTACTGCGTCATCCGCGCTTTGCTGAAAACTTAATGTGTCTCGAATAGTCTTGGAAAGTACAAACAAAATCAAACTGAATATTTGATATATAATGATATTAAATGTTGAAAGTTCCATCAGTTCAAGATTTTATTTGAATGATTTTAATTTTCATTTTAAATGCTGTAATAACTGGAAAAGATAATATTTGTATAATTCGTTTTCAGTGAAACGCCAATGACGAAGTAGGCTTTAGACTTTAAAACAGTTCGTGGTAACGAGCTGTAAGTAAGGAGCAACCCGGCTCAATAGTAACCGAAACTCTAAAAAAATGGAATTTTGATACCAATAGATACATCAAAAAGAATCATATTTTAATACTGATCTCAAATATATAAGTTTCATCAAGTTTAGTCCTACCCATCAAAAGTTACGTGCCTGACAAAATTTGGTAGATTTTTGAAAAAATTGGGAAAGACCCCCTAAAAACTATAGAATCTAAACGAAAATCACACCATCAACTTCAACATATCAGAGAACCCTACTGTAGAGGTTTCCAGCTCCTATCTGCAAAAATGTGTAATTTTGTATTTTTTGCCAGAAGAAAGATCACGGATGCGTGTTTACTTGTTTTTTCCCCAGGTGTGATCGTATCAACCCAGTGGTCCTAGAATATCGTGGGAGGGCTCATTCGAACGGAAATTAAAAGTTCTAGTGCCATTTTTAAGTGACCAAAAAATGGAGGGCAACTAGGCCCCCTTCCACGCTAATTTTTTTTCCCAAAGTCACCCGATCAAAATTTTGAGATAGCTATTTTGTTCAGCATGGTCGAAAATATAAATATGTCAGGATGACTTAATCCCCAAAGTCCCTAGGGGGAGGGCTGAAAGCTATGAACTTTACCCATGTTTACATATAGTATTGGTAATTGGGAAGTATACAGACGTTTTGAGGGGGGAATTTTTTCTGGTATTGGGGGGAGGGTCGGGGGTTATGTGGGACGATCTTTCCATGGAGGAAGTTTTAATGGGGAAGAGACATTGCTATGAAGGGAGCGTCGGATTTCCCAGCCCTATTTTAAAAAAAAGATCAGAAATTAAATAAAAAAATAAACAAGTTTTTCCACTGAAAGTAAGGAGCAACATCAAAACTTAAAACGAACAGCAATTATTAAGTATATGATTGGTTCGCCCCCAAGTCAATACCCTCGCTCTTTAAGCCAAAGATTTTTTAGTACTTTCATAAGAGCTATTTATTCTGATTGACGGCCTTTGAGATTAAGGGATCATTTTTAAAGAATTGGAAGAAAATTCGAACTTTAGCGTAAAGAGCGAGGTATTGACTAGGGGGTGAATCTCGCGTGAAATCCCTAATATACGTATTAAAAATATATGGATACAGAAGTTCGTTTGCGTAAGTTAATTCGTAAGTTACGTATATTTATTACTAATAAAAACGTTCGTAAATAAAATTAAACAACTTTCGAGAAAGATATTTAAACCAAATAAAAGTAAAATTGATATGCAATTTTTTTTTAATTATCATGTACGGTGAGCCAAAAGCAAAACCTCTATTAATTCAAAAACGTTCAAAAATTAAATATAAGGAAACAAGTTTTTTTTAACTGAAAGTAAGGAGCAACATTTAAAACTTAAAACGAACAGAAATTATTCCGTATATGAAAGGGGCTGTCCCCTCCTCAACGCCTCGCTCTTTACGCTAAAGTTAGACTCTTTCTCAAACTCTATTTTTTAAAACAATAAAAACTTTAGCGTTTTTACCATAAGTCTAACATAAAAAATAGTGTTTTTAGGGTTCTTGGTCAGTTGATTCTTCGCAGCATCTCCAATAAGACGTTCACCATCTGCAGTGAAAGCAAAATAAGATGCGGTGATTCTGTTACCCTGGTCGTTTAGAATAATCACTACCCGACCATTCTTGAACACACAACGTAAGAGTAAGTCGTCCCCAGATCAATACCAATAACTGTCCCAATTTCTTTATCTTGCTTGTCAGGTTTAGCTAGAGCAAGCCAAAGAGAGTCACAAAGAGTAGTAGCTTCACAATCTTTATCGCAACTATTTATACAACTAGCTTGACCATTCTTAATATCAAGCTTATGTACCAGTACGTTGATCTTTGAAGGAACGTTTTTTAAGTCTTTGGGAGTCAGTCAATTTTCTATCTTTCATCTACTACACTTTCTTGCAATGACTGAAACAATATTTTTGCTCTTATAGGAATCTTACAATTTTCAGTATAAAAAAAGTTTTCAATGGATCTTATGAAGTGCTTGATACATCGTCATGTAATTATTAGGAAACTAGCAATTCAAATTTATCTGTAGTTAGGCTCAGTCTCAATTTAGTTTGAATGGATCAGTACTGAGACGAATAACAGTTGCTATAAGCAAAGGTCTTTTTATAAGACAGTGAAACACAGATACACAAGTTACTCGATATTTCAATCACATAAATCAGTGATCATCATCAGCAGTGAAAAAACAGATACAAAATTTACGGGATGTTTCGATCACATACATCAGTGACAGAAATGTCCATTAACTTTTGTATCTGTTTTTTACTGTCTAATAATAGTTATATAATAACCTCTATATTTGTAATATAATAACCTCTCTCCATTGGAACTCTTATTTTTTTCGTCATAGAAAGGAAATATGGTCTTGGAAAAAATACATAGATCAGTACTTACAAAAAATTTCTTTCTGTTTTTTGTAACAAGTCATACAACACTCCGCTTTGAAATGTATACGTTTTTACTGGTATTTCTGGGGTAATGAATCAGCTTAGAATTTGATTGGAAACATTTTTTACTAGCTAGTTTTCTAAAAAACTTATTTTTCGCTTTTTTGCCTAGTAAAGGATTTGGGAATGGAGGAGATTCAGTATAGGGATTTTAAAAGTCCGGTTAATGATTTTTTGATCATTGAGAAGTCAATTATACGCTGTTGATGCTTCCAAGCCTATTCACTCTGGAAGTGACACAAAGTATTTTTATTGCAATATGCCACCCTATGATGGTGTTGTCCAAACAAGTTTATACTAAGAAATTAGGCGTTTGTATTAGATTTCAAATGAGGATTAAACTTGTCTCAATGCTTTTTTTCTGTCAAAAAAAAGAAAAGGTAAGCGATACATAAGCGCTACATCAGCGTTCAAATCTTTTTTTTTTTTTTGAAATTCCAGAAAAATAAGTTTTTGTAACGAACTTTGAATATTAAGATAAATATAGTTCCAGAAAATAACAAATGATTTTCTTTTTCATTTGGTTTTTACTGTGCACCTTTTTAAAACTTTCTTGTAAAGAAAATTTCATTTATTAATTTTCCATTCTATTTAAAATTGCGGGCATTTGCAAATAATAGTAGAATTTCTGTTTTGTTTGCATTTTCTTCAACGCTTAATTGTGTCGAAAATACGGTTCTGATATAGTCTTTTGCCCAATATCTACTAAATCTTCTTCGCGCATGGTCAAAATCTTGCTTCCGGATTTAAACTCCGCTCTGTACGGATTATGAAACATCCATTTTAACAATAGTTCGTCGTCGGTATTTGGAATTTCAACTGAAGTTAGATAAACAATTTGGACTGAGTTATGGTTTCGACCACCTGGACTCATGATCAATAACAAATACTTATGTGGTGGCCCACATTTCTTAACTTTGATTGTGTACACATATGCTGCTACGTTACCTAATATCTATTTTTTACCCAAATCATTCATTATTTATCAAATTTCCGTCTCGCAATTCGACAGATTAGATCGGAGTGATCTTGAGCGGATTGTTCTATAATAAGTTCATTATCATCAGATAGAATACACGCTGCTACTTTATTTTCTGGCCAATCAGGATTGCGAGTCATAGTTATGAAAAAATCTAGAGGTCCAAAGCAACTAAGAATAGCCATTGCATCTTCAAAATGTTCAAAATAGCTCTGTATTTTGTACCTAGATCGCGCAAATTCTTCGGTTAAGCGTTGGAGGGGAATAGAGTCAGCGAAGAATGAAGCAGACTCTAGAATAGAAGGGGTTTTGCAGCCTTACCCTCTTTTGCTCTCTATCTCTCTATGCCTTTGTGTCTGAGCGGATGTTTGCTGTAAGTTTTTTCTTCTCTCTCTCTCTGTGCCTGTATGTCTGAGTGGATGTTTTCTTGTCTCTATATCTGTCTTTGTATGATTTTGTGTCTGACTCTGTGCGTTTGTAGGTATTTTTACCTCTCTCTCTCTGCCTACGTGTCTGAGTGAGTGTTTGCTTGTCTCTATGTCTGTCAATGTCATTTTTGTGTCTGACTCTGTGTGTTTGTAGGTATTTTTCTCTCTCTCTGTCTTTGTGCCTATGTGTCTGACCGGATGTTTGTGTGTCTATATGACACACAAACACAAAAAACAGATGTAGAGACAAGCAAACATCCGCTCAGACACACAGGCATAGATATATATATATATATATATATATATATATATATATATATATATATATATATAGATATATATATATATATATATATATATATATATCTATATATATATATATATATATATATATATATATATATATATATATATATATATATATATATATATAGATATATATATATAATATATATATATATATATATATATTTATATATATATATTATATATATATATATATATATATATATATATATATATATATATATATATATATATATATATATATATATATATATATATATATATATATATATATATATATATATATATATATATATATATATATATATATATATATATATATATATATATATATATATATATATAAACATACATACAAACGCATAGAGACAGACACAAATTCATACAAGGACAGAGACAATCAAAACATACACTCAGACACACAGACATAGAGAGAGATGCAAAATTACTGACAAACACACAGAGTTAAACACAAAATCACACGAGAAAAATAATATAATAATATATATATATATAAAAGACATAGAGACAGGCAAACGTCCGCCCAAATAAACATGCATAGAGAGAGAGGCAATACACAAACACAAAAAAACAGATGTAGAGACAAGCAAACATCCGCTCAGACACACAGGCATAGAGATATATATATATATATATATATATATATATATATATATATATATATATATATATATATATATATATATATATATATATATATATATATATATATATATATATATATATATATATATATATATATATATATATATATATATATATATATATATATATATATATATATATATATATATATATATATATATATATATATATATATATAAACATACATACAAACGCATAGAGACAGACACAAATTCATACAAGGACAGAGACAATCAAACATACACTCAGACACACAGACATAGAGAGAGATGCAAAATTACTGACAAACACACAGAGTTTAAACACAAAATCACACGAGAAAAGACATAGAGACAGGCAAACGTCCCGCCCAAATAAACATGCATAGAGAGAGAGGCAAAAAAATACATTCAAACATACAGATTCAGACATAAAGTCACACAAAGACAGACATAGAGACAAGCAAACATCCGCTCAGACACATATGCATAGAGAGAGAGGCAAAAATACTTACCAACACACAGAGTCAGACACAAAATCACACAAAGACCGACATATAGACAAGCAAATATCCACTCAGACGTACAGCAATAGAGAGAGAGGCAAAAATACCCCAAACCCACAGATTCAGACGCAAAATCACACAAAGACAGACGTAGAGACAAGCAAACATCCGCTCAGACACACAGGCACAGAGAGAGCGAGACACACAAAAATACCTAGAAGCACACAGTATCAGACACAAAATCACACAAAGACAGATATAGAGACAAGCAAAGATCCGCTCAGACACAAAGGCATAGAGAGAGAGAGACAGAGAGAGAGGCAAAAATACCTACAAACACACAGTCAGACACAAAATCAAACAAAGACAGATATAGAGACAAGCAAACATTCGCTCAGACACATAGGCTTAGAGAGAGAGAGAGAGAGAGAGAGAGAGAGAGAGAGGCAAAAATACCTACGAATACACATAGTCAGGCACAAAATCATACAAAGACAAAACATAGAGACATGTGAAACATCCGCTCAGCAGACACACAGGCATGAGAGAGAGAGAGAGATGAGAGAGAGAGAGACGAGAGAGAGAGAGAGAGAGAGAGAGAGAGAGAGAGAAAGAAAGAGAGAGAGAGAGAGAGAGGCAAAAATATCTTCGAATGCACAGAGTCAGACACAAAATCACACAAAGGCAAACAGAGAAAAGCAAACATCTGCTCAGACACACAGGCACAGAGAGAGATAGACAAAAATACCTAAAACGCATAGTCATAAACAAATCACACATAGACAGACATAGAGACACACAAACATCTACTCAAACACACAGGCACAGAGACAGAGAACAGAAATACCTACAAACACACAGAGTCAGACAAAATCACAAAAAGACAGACATACAGACAAGCAAACATCCGCTAAGACACAGAGGCATAGAGAGCGAGAGAGAGAGAGAGAGAAGCCAAAATACTTAAAACACATAGAGTCAGACACAGAATCACACAAAGACAGACATAGAGACAAGCAAACATCCGCTCAGACACACAGGTACAGAGAGAGAGGCAAAAATACTTACGAATGCACAGAGTCAGACACAAAATCATAAAAAAGACATACACAGAGACAAGCAAACATCCGCTGAGACGCACAGGAATAGAGAGCGAGAGAGAGAGAGAGGGAGAGAAAGGTAAAATGCTAACAAACATACAGTCAGACATAAAATTACACAAAGACAAACAAAGAGAAAGAAGCAAACACCTACTCAGACACGCAGTCACAGAGAGAGAGAGAGAGAGAGAGAGCAAGAGAAAGTGAGAAAGAGAGAGAGAGCAAGAGAAAGTGAGAAAGAGAGAGAGAGAGCAAGAGAAAGTGAGAGAGAGAGAGAGAGAGAGAGATAAATATACCTAAAAAACGCACAGTCAGGATATAAAATCACACAAAGACTGACATACAGACACGCATACATCCACTCAGACACATAGGCACAGAGAAAGAGAGAGAGGGAAAAATACCAACAAACACACAGTCAGACACAAAATGAGACATTGACAGACATAGAGACAAGCAAGCATCTACTCAGACACACAGGCACAAAGAGAGAGGAAAAAATATCTACAAACACACATAGTCATACATAAAAATCAAACAAAGACAGACACAGAGGGATGCAAACATCCACTCAGACACGCAGGCAGAGAGAGAGGGAGAGATGTAAAAATACCTACTACAAACGCACAGAGTCAGACGCAAAAATCCCACAAAGACAGACATAGAGACAAGCAAACATCCACTCAGACACACAGGCGCAGAGAGAGAGGAAAAAACTTACAAACACACATTGTAAGAGAGAGAGAGAGAGAGACTGGAGAAAGAGACCTTTCTTTTGACCTTCCGTTGAATGCTAATACCCGAAAGCTGGCGATTAGGTTTATCACTGGGTAACGTGTTACCCCAAGCGCTGGTAAGATGAGCAGCCATAGAGTACCATCGGTATAGCCGAATAAATGAAATAAAAAAAACAGTTGAATAATTTCAAAGTAAAAAAAAAATCAGTCAAAAAAAGGCAAAAGTGCTACTAAAAACATTATTTTTCTAATAGTAAAAATCACGACTAACATATCTATATCATCCTCATTTCGTATTTTTTTTGGACTTGGAAATTTTTTTAAACTCATTTTTCTAATGTCCTAAAATGACATGAAATATAACAAAACAAAAATCACATTTTGGTATTTTCGAAATTCTCAGTAAAAAAAGAAGAAAATTGTTGCTACAAACATTCTTTTTCTAATAGGAAAAATCGCGACAAACATATTTATCATTCTTATTCGTATATTTCGAAAATATTTTTTTGTTTTAAGTGTATTTCATGTCATTTTAAGACATGCAAAAAAAAATTTGAAAAAAATTCTGTAAAAAAATTTAAGAAATAAAAACTAAAAGTTAAAAAAATGAAACTTCAAAAACAGTATAAAAAAATGAGGTGAGGGTCAAAAATTCGGGGGAGGTGAATTGGGACCCTTGGAGGCTGGGACACGGATGAAGGGCTGCCGTATCATAGCCTAAAATTTATACGACTTTTTTTGTAGTAGCTCCAATAGTATACCCACTATGGGCGTTGTAAAATCCATACGGTAACCACCTCACTACTTGATTTCTAAGGTACTGGATTTCTAAGGATTGTTCTGGATTTCTATATTAAAGTTCTTTTCTCGGCGCCTACGACTTTATTAGTTTCAAATTTATACATACATACTCCAATACTAAACAATATTTTATGTTAGCTGTACTCCTCACTTGGTAGTTGTGTATTATAGCAACCACTGCCAAGAAGTGAAATTAGGTCAATCAAATCAATCGGCTTGTGAAGGATGAATATATTCTAATCATATTTTGACATTTATATAATGTGGTGTGAGAGTTTGCATTCAGAGATTAAAATTTGTTAAGAGATTAAAATTTCAACATAACCCGTTTCATTCAATCCAAATAAAAAAAAAAATATTCTTATTATTGTCGTTTGGATTTATTATGATATTATTGTCCTGAGTTAAGACTCTTCAGGACCATTTGAATGCTATATTATAGGCTACTGGGCGAACACCATAATTTGGGTCTTTGATCAACATAAATACAGGGTAGCAAAAGGTATCTCATTTGCCTAATTCTTGCATGAACAATGGCATGATTTACTTCCTCAAGCTGTAGTCTCTGTATTTGGTCGGAATATATCGTGTTCTGATCGCTTTAAACGCTGTTCGTGTAGTATTGCATACAGCCTTACTACTGTCAATATCTCAGGGATGACTTGAATTAAACATGCGGTACCAATTCATCAACCCTACAAAACTGCGTAATTAAATGACATTTGTCTGAGTATCCTGCCGATACAATAAAGCCTTTTAGCTAGTTAGCTGATCCCTCAAAGAAAAATAGAAAACCCAAGAAGGTCAATGTTCTCTATAAAGAACTTGCACTTTATACCCAGCATCATATCAGAATCTTAAATCTCGGATAAACATTCTTCAAGTCTAAGATTTTCAAAATCATCATCCTTTCGCACAATTATCAGATTACTCATATAATTGGAGATAATCAAATAAACAAGACAGATCAAGCTTAATTTTCATCTTATCAATCTTCTGATGCACACTTATTAAGTAATGATTTATAACAAACCCCTTTTCTCATAATAATAATAATTTAATTACCCACCATCTACAAAAAGATTATAGTGGAGCACAACAAAAAGAAAAAAAAGGAAACCAACTTCAATCAAATGCAGGTGAAAAAACGACGTCTCATCAATCTGACTGAACACTGAATTGTCCCGAATGGTCGACCATTGCTTGGATGGCTCCGGAAGTCTATATTTTTCCAGTCGAGAATTCCTGTATCGCTTGGATATATACAGTAAACATTTTGCATACTTATAGTAGCACTTTCGGATTTTTTCACAGTCTCTCACTGTCAGCACATGGGATGCACCGGCAAGGTAGATTACATGTGGCTGGCAAACTGAACGATAAATTGAGGCTAGAGATTTCCTGGAGTAGCGTCCGCGATTCGGCACTACAGACCCGTAAGCACGTTTAATGGCGGTGGTTGTTTGCTTGACGATGGATTGCCTGGTTTTACCGATCGTTTCTGCAATCATGATACCCAGATATCATAGTTCAGACACAGCAGGGACTGCATGATTGCCGAGGGTCACAGATTCACTTTTAGGTGCGTTGAAGGTTAAAAACTCGCACTTCTCTATATTGATAGAGAGCCTGATAGAAAGAAAGTCACTGTGGAGTCGACTCAGGTTATCTTGTAAGTCAGCTTTCGATCTACTGAGCAGAAGGACGTCGTCAGCGTATGCAAGGTAAGACAGGTCGGAACCGTGAAGTAGAAGGGAGGGCGAGATGCGGTCCAGAATCTTGGAAACCGCATGTTTGAAAATAAGAGGACTAAGAACGCTCCCTTGCCTCAACCCTCTTTTGATTTTGGCGGGATCTGATGTTCTCTCTTTTCATTTGGCAGAAACTATTGAATATTCGTACCAGAATTTCAATGTTTTCACTATGCTTGCACTTACACCACTCAGCAGTAGAGCATTTTATTGCTTGCATGTGGTTGACGCTGTCGAACACTTTTGAAATATCTATAGTACACATATAGAGAAGCGACTTGTTTCTCTCATGAGTCCATAAGTATGTTAGCAAGAAGGCGATGAGCCTCTGGACAACCGAGACCTTTCTGGAATCCAAGTTGATTATCCCTGAAATCTCCATTATCCAGCTCGGAGAAGATCACATACTCAAACACTTTGCTCAGGATGCAAGAGACTGTTATGGGTCTGTAAGATCTACAGTCATTGGGATCTTTTCCTTTCTTGGCGATAGAAGTGATGACTCCTTTCAGGAAACTATTTGGTACAAAACCCCTGGTGATGCACATCTAGAAGATAAGCTGAAGGTGGGAATAGAAACTTTCAGGTAAGTGCTTCAGATGTTTTTGTTGTGAGACCGTCGCCATCCCTCCCATTTTTTCCTTTGGAAAGTGCCTTTTTGACCACGATTTTGATCTTTTTCAGGGATATGGGAACAACACAGCGCTGTCCCGAGAAGCGCGCAAGCCAGCTGGTGACTTCCTTTTCATACTGGTTGGTTATGGCAAGATTCTCGTCTCCGTATACCGAAGTATAGTAAGAGTGCCAGTCATGCAGTCCAGAGAAGTATTAGGTGCACGGTCGTCCGGTCTAATTATACTTCGCCATGATTTCTTGTTCTCAGTGAACTGTTGCCCGATAATACGGTACTTTTTCATCTCAGCTTTGTATTTGCGTTTTGTACTCCGTTTCAGCTCGAATACAGTCCCGCGTAACGGTCTTCCGCAAGCAATCCAAATGTTTAGCCACATTTTAGCACGTCGTTTAGCCGTCAGGAGTTCGATGGATTCAGACCACATCGGTTTCTCTGTCCCAATTTTGACTCTTCTTGTAGGAACCGCTTTCGATTCGGCAGCTTTCAGAGCGTGGATAACTTGATGATAGTAAGTGTTGAGTTCAATAAGAGGCTGCCATGTTTGAAGGACCAGTACAGAGTAGATGAAACGGAACTTTTATGCAACTAAGGACCGAAGCAACAGTGGCAATATATAGGGCAATATTACACTTCTGCCAGTTTTCCTTGTAGACCCACCTTTGAACAGGCGTTATTAGTGCTCTGTGCTGAATGCAGGTGGAACGAAATTCCGGCATGGTCACTAATCGGATCGTCAGTACATACTGTAACTGGGAGACCAGGGATGGATGTAGACGAAAGCACATGGTCAATATTTGACGTATGACCACTAGTATGGGTACGTACGTAAAATCCAGCGACTTCGGCCAGATATTGTAAGAGGTTGGGAGGCAGTTTAGAAAGATATCAGACAGAATATGGTCCTTGGTAGGGTCGCAGTTGAGGTCCCCAGCTATTAGCCACTTACTCCCACTACGCTCAAGAGACTCCAACTGTCGTTCAAGGGCATCTGCTGCTTTTGAGAATTTCGTTAGAGAGACATTATTGTTGTAGTTAGAGAGCATGTATACATTGATGAACTCGATTCCCTCAGCAGAGACACATAATAGATTACTGCTTCTAATCGACGGCTTAGCCGATAGTTCCTTCCTAGCGTATATTGCCAGGCCTCCGGACGGACGCCCTGCCGTAGATCTTGCGGGTTGTATGAATACATCGTGAGACCGGGATCTGTTTAGTAAGTTTGTATTCAGTCCAGAAAGCATATGCTCCTGGATAAACATTACGTCATAAATCTGGAGAAGATCGTCTATGACCTTTTCTTTATTGCGACAACCATTGATATTCAGACTAAGAGCTTTAAGAGACATATTCATTGCTTACTCTTGTTTTTCAGAATCTCTCTTAATTTAGGGCATGTTAGGCTGAAGCAGACATGAGATCCTTCGCAAGAAACGCATCTGGGGTCTTCGTTGCATGGCGTGTCTTTGTTACTAGTGTGAGGTCCAGCACATCTAGAGCATCTAGGACTGTTCTTGCAGTTTTCAATGAGATTATCGTAGCTTTGACATCTGAAACATCTTCTTGGGGCCTCCTTGTACTTCGTTACCCGGAAAAAAGTCGTATCCAAGCTTGATTCCGTTAGACATGGCAAAGTTCATGGTCAGTTTATTTTTGAAGTCAGTCTGACCGTTTCGCTTTGTCCGAAGCGGAGAGCTTCCTCTACAAGGCCTGGATTATGCTTTACCAGTTCATTAGCATCCACATCAACGGAAAGTCCTCTTATTATGCCAAACGATTTTTCTTCCCTCAGTTTGCACTTTATGCTGTTTTGGCTGCCACTTGGCAATTTTGCGGAAAGGACGCTAGGGGCCTCACTACAAAAATTCTTTGGCTTTTACAACGTCACTGAATTTGACTTGAAGCCTATTATTTCTCAGTTGCCTGACCCCTTGTATGCCATCTTCAGACTGCAGTTGACCAAATGTTTGTAGTCTAGTCAGGGGGTCCATAGATGGAGCGTCTTCGACGATTACAGGACAAATCGGTTGCTCGTTGTTTGCTGCTGTAGTAGCGCCAATGTCTGGGGAGGCAGTCAATTTAACACCAGTCGTATACTGCTTGACCACGGACATAGAGCTCTTCAGATCCCGTATTTCTCCTAGCAGGATAGAGAAATTGCTCTCGGGGACCTGTGGGACTTGGGAAGGATGAGTGATGACAAAAGTTGGAAGTCGGATGTTGTTCCGGTCGCATTCAGCTAGCAAATCCAGGATTTCTGAAGTCGCTGAATCTTTTGTTCGGCTTTTCGTAGCTTGAGAGGCTCTTGCAGGGAATGTTATCTGAATGAGCTCCAATTTAGCGTCGCGTAATGCTGTTAACTCGAAGAAATCGCAAGTCATTTTCGACAGCAACGCTAGATCCAGCTTTCTGTTTGACTGGAGAAAGTTCAGGATTGGGTTGAGATGTAAATTCGTCTGTGCCATATTCAGCGCCGATAAGCAAGGAAAGCGTAGGTTCTTGCTACCTATTCCCCGTAGTTTAAGGGGAGACCCCACTCCCGGCAGGTACAACGGCACTTGCAACAAGAAACCTCCCCCTCTCTGCTTGCTTATTCGGGAAATCGGCACTGTCGTCTTTTACTTTTGGGCTTTGGAATTTTGTACATTCACTACAGCACGTGGCAACACTGCACTGTAAAATTCGGGCACACCTTCAAAATTTAAAAATCAGTTCTGACAACACTGCTCAGCGGAGTAGCCATTTTTTTGAAATGAAAAAATCCAGGAATGAGACGAGATGGAGGTTTGCAGTCGGGATTTTTACCACAGTCGATTCACTGAATTTTAGGGAGTCGAATGATATCTGATTCACGCGAAATCGGTAGCTTTTGCCGTTGAAAAAATATTATTTCGCAAGGAATAGCTCAGAGACGTGATCGCACCAGCGTTCCCCCCCCCCCCCTCCGAAAAAATCTTTGAGTAAGACCCCCTCCGAAAAAATCCTGGGTGCGGCCTTGCCTGGTCGTCCCAGAAAGACCCACACACTTGTCAATACAAACCCGAAATATGATACCTCGTAAAAGAGCTTTCGATTACATTATATATTATTCTTACAACAAGAAAACATTTTTCTTACAGATTTCAAATATAAAAATTGTGATAATTTTAAATTTCCTCATCACTAAGGTGTAATTTCGCAATGTATTTTTTCACTTCATTTCCAGCGTTACTTTGTTTAACATCATTAGGGTGTTACCTCAACGTTTTTATATATATGGATTAACAGATTTTTGGTAAAAATGTATTATTATTCTAAGGATATATTCTTGCAACAGGGGCAATCTTATATTTTGGTCAAATTTCAATCTGAAACCGATGCCTGATTGAGCAGAGTTTTCCATTAAAAATCACAGAACCTCTTTCTCTCAGCCAGTGGCGGATCCAGAGGGGGGGGGGAGGCCCCCCCAACGTAGTCTAAAGTAGTGTAATTTCCTTAATTAACGCAAGTTTATCGAATCAACCTATTTTGCGCCCCCCCCCCCTGAAAAACAATCCTGGATCCGCCCCTGCTCTCAGCCAGAGTGAATTTCTTGCTGCCTTAAATGCTTCAGGATGGGTATAGACTTTTGGTGTGGACAGAAAAAATTTGTTCTTCCTGCTAGTACGTGATAATTATCTACTGTCTAGTTACTACGCGTCACATGCAACCCAAAACTTGCGCTGCAGCAGATGCTGCTGCTTGAATTCAATCCATACCCTTATTTTGCTTCCAGTGCTGGGCCTTATTTGAAATTGGGACCAGGATAGGGAAGTCGTTCCGGTGTTTACTTTAATACCTTTCAATTAAAAGAGTATTTATTACTGTCTACTAGAAAGCAAAACAAAACATTTTTCCACAAAAAAAGCAAAACAAAAGTTTGCCGGAGCAAATTCAAATAGTCAGTCCTCTCTGATATTAAATAAAAAAAAAAAACAAGTTTTTTTTAACTGAAAGTAAGGAACAACGTTAAAATTTAAAACGAACAGAAATTATTCCGTATATGAAAGGAGCTTTCCCCTCCTCAACGCCTCGCTCTTTACGCTAAAGTTTTTTTATTGTTGAAAAAAAATAGAGTTGTGAGAAAGTCAAAACTTTAGCGTAAGGAGCGAGGCATTGAGGAGGGGACAGCCCCTTTCATATACGGAATAAATTTTGTTCGTTTTAAGTTTTAACGTCGTTCCTTACTTTCAGTAAAAAAAAACTTGTTTTTTTTTTATTTAATTTTTGAACGTTTTTGAATTAACGCAGGTTTTGATTTTGGCTCACCGTAAATGAATAATTAAAACAAAATTTGTATATTAATTTTAATTTCATTTGGTTAAATGGCTTTTTCGAAACTTGCTTAATTTTATTTACGAACGTTTTTATTAGTAATAAACATACGCAACTTACGAATTAACTTACGTAACGAACTTCTATATTCATAGATTTTTAATACGTATATTAGGGGGTTCGCCCCCTATTCAATACCTTGCTCTTTAAGCTAAAGTTCGAATTTTGTTCCAATTCTTTAAAAAGGACCCCTTAATCACAAAGGCCGTTAATTAGAATAAATAACTCTTATGAAAGTACTAAAAAAATCTTTGGCTTAAAGAGCGAGGTATGGACTAGGGGGTGAACCCAATCATATACGTAATATTTTCTGTTCGATTTAAGTTTTGATGTTGCTCCTTACTTTCAGTTGAAAAACTTTTATTTTTTTTTTGTTTTTTTTATTATTTAATTTCTTATCTTTTTCTTTAATAATGCTCGGAAATCCGACGCCCCCTTCATAGCAGTGTCGCTTCCCCCATGAAAATTTCCTTCATGGAAAGATCCTCCCGTATAACCCCCGAACCATCCCCCCCCACCTACCAGAAACATCCCCCTGAAAACGTCGGTATATTTCCGATTAACCAATACTATATGTTAACATTGGGTAAAGTTCATAACTTTCAGCCCTCCCCCCAGGGACTTCGGGGGATTAAGTCATCCTAAAAGACATAGTTATCATATTTTCGACCATGCTGAACAAAATGGCTATCTCAAAATTTTGATCGGGTGACTTTGGGAAAAAATGAGCGTGGGAGGGGACCTAGTTGCCCTCCATTTTTTTGGTAACTTAAAAAGGGCACTAGAACTTTTAATTTCCATTCCAATGAGCCCTCCTACGACATTCTAGGACCACTGGGTCGATACGATCACCCCTGGAAAAAAAAAACAGAAAAAAAAACAAATAAACACGCATCTGTGATCTTTCTTCTGGCAAAAAATGCAAAGTTCCACATTTTTGTAGATAGGTGCTTGAAACCTCTACAGTGCGGTTCTCTGATACGCTGAATATGATGGTGTGATTTTCATTAAGATTCTGTAACTTTTAGGGGGTCTTCCCCCTTTTTTCTAAAATCAGCCAAAGTTTCTCAGGCGCGTAACTTTTGATGGGTAAGACTAAACTTGATGAAACTTATATATTTGAAATCAGCATTTAAATCAATTTGATTCTTTTGAAGTATCTATTGGTATCAAAATTCCGTTTTTTAGAGTTTCGGTTACCATTGAGTCGGGTCGCTCCTTACTTACAGTTCGTTACCACGAACTGTTTGATAGACTATACAAACCCACCTCAGTTCATACACAAACGCATGATTTTATTTGGGGTGAGGGGGGGCAATTAATGAAACCAGTTTTCTATTTCATACTTTGAATAGTAAGCGCCACGAAATACTAGAAAATGTTGGATTCCACTGGAGGGTTAAGCCTGGATACCCTACAGTGAACTTGCCTGGTTCAGCTCACGAATAGCAGGCACTGGCTCAAGGACATATAAAAATTCTTTTTGGCCCCAGTGATGAATTATTTGTAGTTTTTCCAAAACCAAAACTCTACATGAAATCTAAAAAAACAACAAGAAAAAAAAAAAAAAAAACGAAACTACGGGTTGGGTAAGACACTTTTATTACGCTCTGGTAAATGATAAATCCATAAAAAAAAACCAACGTTTCTAAAAACCATAAAACATTACCAGAACATAACTTTGGGCAATACGTTAATAAAAAGCTAATTTAGCCTAATTTCTCACTTAAAAAAAAAGACTTGGAAATATACACAACAGTATAAACTACAGATATTAAAAACAGTGAAAAAAAACTTTCTGCGTTTATAAGGTAGCAAACAATCTAAACAAGAATATATAAGTACAAGCGAATAAAAGAAGGGGAGGGTTTGTTCTTACATCTAAACTATACAGGTGTTAGAACTATATAGGTAAAATATACAGATTTTTTCAATCTGGTTTTCTCCTCTAAAAATGTGTGTTCAGTTTATCCGGTCTATTTAATATTTTTTTTCCTTTTCCAAACTTTAATCTACTATTTTAATTTTCTTTTCCAAATTTTAATCTGCAATAACTATTTACTAATTTTCTTTTCGAAATGTCATGGTCGCTTTTCCGACACTGCAACCTCTCCCAGAGATTTTCCACTGCATAAAATCAATACGAAAATGGGAATTAATTAATCCTTATCAAGAAAATTATCAAGATGGAAAGGTAAAAAAAAGACTGACCCCAAAATACCCAGAGGGCAGCTGATTATAGATATATTACCGTGAATGACCGAAATCTCGTTAATGTGGACATTCATCGGTGAATGTCCGAAATTCCTTTTTCTCTGCTTAAGGGCTGGGCACACGTAGCTGATTTTGGAACCGATTTCAGCATCAGTGGACAAACGATAGCGGTAAGAAAAATTTATTGCGCGAGATTTTCAAAACAAAAATCATGGACACAAATAGTCAACTGGAGTTTATTAATAGTTGCATGATTGATCTCAGCTCAGTAGCAGGGTCTTTCACCACATATATCTCTGGCTGACTGTTTATTTATATCCCTGTTTTTTCTGTGATGATCATGATTAAAATCGGCTCGATTTTGTAAATCGGCGCCGAAAACTAGAAAATTTTTCAAGCTCAAATCGACGCCGATGTCTTTTAAAATCGGCGCTGATTTGGAAATCAGTTCCCGAAATCAGCTACGTGTGCCCTGCCCTTTAGATTCAATTAGCTTTACGAGTCGGCGTTTTCAGTCTTATGCAAGATCTGATGGTAAAAGTTAGGTTAGGTTATGTTAGTTTAGGTTAGCCTACGTTAGGTTAAATTTGGTAATAAATATCAGAAATAGGTACGGGTTAAAACCTGAGCTAACCCAACTTAACTTGTCATCATAAAAACTTGCACTAAATTGAAAAAAGCTGACTAACAACCCTGACTAAATCCAAAAATTCCGTAGTTCGGATAGTCATGAATTTCGAACATTCACGGTAACTTATACATAACAATCGGTCGTTCCCATTATGGTATATCAGTCCCATCCCGCAGTTCTTTCAGTGTTCCCATCATATAAACACATGTTCGTTTTTCCATTTTCAGTCTCCAGTTATGAATGTAGTAAATAAGAATAAAAAGAATATAAAAGCCTTTAACCATATTATCTTAAATACAAAAAAATGACCCCTACTCGTGCCTCTCAAACATTCCCATGATTCAAACCTTTAAATTTTATACGTCAACAGTGGTAAATTTATATTAATTACAGCCCTTGCCCAGGAGGATGTGGGGAGGAGGAGGATTTTGACACCGTAGTCATAATTCCTTGATCTTTTGACAATTTTGAACAAAATGGCTATTTCAAAATTTTTATCAGATACATACATGCAAGAAAGGGTGTTCGGGGGGGGGGGGGGCTCGTTACCCTCCAGTTGCTTATGACTCTAAAATAGGGAGCTAGAATTTTCGATTTTTTTGTCGAATGAGCTCCTTTCAAAGATTATTCAACAACGCCTCCTATACGAAGTGCCCTTGTTAAAAAAATAAATAAATAGTACCAAGGCCGTACCCAGTATTTTTTTCGAAGGGGGTTTTGCTCAATGATTTTTTTTAGGGGGGTGGGGTTACAAAAAAAACTCAAAAAACGCATACACAAACTTTTTATATCCATTTTTGTTACGTTTTACGAGTCAAAAAAAAAGATTTCGGGAGGGGCTCAAACTCCCCTCCGGATACGGCCTTGAATAGTACACTGTGCCCGTATCGCTTGTTAGAAAGACATCCCTACTGCACTGCCTACAATATAAAAGGTGCAACCACTTTTTGAAAACCAATCCCCTCCTTAAAATTACTGTGAATATAGAAAATCAGCTAAATGGAAAGTTGTTACCATTATGCTATTACAATCCCATATCCCACAATTTGCTCAGTATTTTCATAATACAAACACAAGTTCACCGTTGCCATTTTAAATCTCCCATTATGAATGAAGACACAAATAAAATTAAATAAGGAAATAAGATTAAAAGGAATCTAAAATTGAAAAAAACGCCATTACCCCTTTAACCGTATTGCGTTAAATAAGGAAGTGATCACTGACCCGTAGCTCTAAAAAATTCCCATGGTCCAGCCTTTTAAACCTTATATGTTAACAGCGAGAAATATACGTAGCTCATAGCCCTCACCCCGGGGTATGTGGGGAAGGGCGTCGACTCCGGAAGAATAATCATTTGACATTTTGACAATTTAAGACAAAATGGCTATCTCAAAATTTCGATTCATTACATATGGGGGGAAAAAGATGTGGTGGGGGGGGGGCTCATTGAATTTCACTTTTGACACTTGTTTCCATTATGTTGCAGGAATTTGCCATAATGGAGTTCCATTCAGCTGGAATAACGCTGGAAAGCTCCATTTCAACCTTCCTTGATTGTCGTGGCAAATTTTCCCAGTTTGCTCTACATCAAAAAACAAACTGCCAGGTCCGTACTACTCATGATCTCGTCAATACTACGGATAGAAGCAAACACATATTTTGCTTTACATCCTTTGAGATTGCATTTTGCGTAAATCCTGATTTTTTTGGTTAAATTCTTATTGACAAAAATAATGTGACACTCTTTCTTAAAATAACATCTTATTAAAGAGGTGCAAGCTTTTTTAGTCACACTTATTTTGCTAAACCGATTAATTCCAAAAGTCGTCCTGACCTTTTCTATCGGCACTTCTAGATTGAATCTGTCTTCCAAAATGTTTTTTAGGCTTCTCTAAAAAAGAAAGAACTTATTCACAGAGCTGCTTTATTGCTTGATTATAAAGTTTGGGAGAAAATTGAAGCAGAAATTGTACAAGTATCAGGGGCGTCGTCCAGAAAATACAGGAAGGCGGTGCAATTTTATTAATTTTCAATTTTCCCCCAAGAAAATACCCAAAAAAGGTATTTTCCTGAATACCTTGTATATCTCTAAAATCTTTTAGGCATATAGTGTTGCATTTAGACATGGCCGGACTATATAGTTCAGATCACACCGCAGTAAAATATCAATTTTGACTGCAAAACAGACATCATTGATCAAATAGGTATAAAATTCTGTATGAAACAGCTGATCGACTTAAAAATATCAGACAACACATGTTTATCATTTCAGCTTCTGAATTTATACTATGTCAAGATGCTGGATTCGTCCATAGTCGCCAGGATTCACATTCACCACAAAGTGAAAGGTAATTATATATAATTAACATAATAATACTACTACTACTACTAACAACTCATCGCAGCACCAAGCCGCCTGAGGCCAACACAGCTACGCACGCTCCTCCTCCACCCCAATCTATTCAAAGCCTCCCTTTTTACACCCGCCCACGAAGTTCCCATTTCCTTTAAATCTTTCTTTATGACGTCCTCCCAACCCAGACGGGGACGACCTGCTTTCCGTTTAGCCCTAGATGGTTGGCCGAAAAGAACAATCTTCGGCAATCTGTCATCCTTCATCCGAACAACATGCCCTAACCACCTCAACCTTTCTTTCATTATAGACCTAGAAAGCGGTATTGAACCACATTTTTCGTATAGCCTAATGTTTGAAATACGGTTAGTCAGCCGGGTACCCAGAACAATCCTTAAGCAATTTCTCTGGAAAACATCTAGCAAATCTTCATCCGCTTTTCGAGCGCGTCCATGCTTCAGAGCCATATTTGACCACTGTCATCACTGTAGCTTCTAAGATTCTAATCTTGGTTTGCAGACTTATCTTCCTATTCTTCCAGACTTTTTTTAACTGTGAGAAAAACACCCTGAGCCTTGGCTATTCTATTTTTAACATCTTCACTGCTCCCACCATCTTTACTAATAATACTACCAAGGTAAGTGAAACTGCCCACCTGATCAATCTTTTCATTACCCAACGTCACCTTTTCATCTTCACTTATTCCTAGCCTTAGTGACTTGGTCTTCCTAACATTAATTTTCAAACCAATACTAGCACCCTGAACTCGCAAAACCTCTAAAACTTCATTCATTTTGCTCACACTTTCATCTAGGATGCTTAAATCATCAGCATAATCCAAGTCCAGGAGACTTTTTCCTCCCCATTTTGATTCCGTGGTCTCCCATTGCCTTTCCTGTGCTCCTTAAAACAAAGTCCATCAAAATAATCCATATAAAGGGGGATAGAACACAACCCTGCTTAACTCCTGATTTAATACAAAACCAGCTGCTAACCTCATTTCCTACCTTAACCGCAGCAGTGTTATTCTCGTACATAGCACTAATCACTTTAATGTATTTGTCTGGTATACCATACAAGGATAAAACCTTTACTAAAGCTCCTCTATCAACAGAATCGAACGCTTGCTCATAATCTATAAAACTGAGGACCAAAGGTGTTTGAAAACTTAGGCACTTCTCAATTATTAACCTAAGAGTGAAAATTTGGTCAACACATCCTCTACCTTTTCTAAAACCGCACTGCTCTTCTCTTAAAACTTTGTCTACGGCATCTCTCAGTCTAAAAAGTATCATATTACTAAGCAATTTGCTACCTACAGAGACCAGACTAATGCCTCGATAATTACCACACTCACTTCTATCACCTTTCTTATAAAGTGGCTTAATTAAGGTTTTCCTAAAATCATTAGGTACTTCCCCTTTTTCAAAAATCATATTCATAATCTCCAATAACTTATTTCTAACCTCAGAGCCACCATATTTAAGAAACTCATTTACTACCCTATCAGCACCTGGAGCCTTATTATCTTTAATCCTTTTAGTACTGTTTCTAATTCCTCCTCACAAAACAAATCTTCCTTCACATCCAAGGTATCACAAACTTTTTCATTTTCCTCTATATTTTTTCCTGCAACTCTATCACGGTTAAGCAAATTCTCAAAATGTTCGGCCCATCTCGCTTTAGCTTTTGTCTTATCGCTAATTGCCACCCCATTCCTATCTTTAACTGGGACAAGTCCGGATTGACTACTACCTCTCAATTTGTTAACGTGCCAGTACAATATTTTACTATTATGCCGTCTAGCTGCATCTTTCTAAATCCTCGGCAATTTTATCCATGGCCTCCACTTCACACCTCCTTAGTTCATATTTCAATGCTTTCTCCACTTTCTTTACATTTCTTTTGTTTTCATGTGATCTATCACTCAGATAATTCTTGTACAAGTCCTTTCTCCTTTCTATTAAACTTAAAGCTTTTTCACTAATATTCTTAGCTGCAGTTCTAGCTTTTCTTCCCTAATACACCTTCAGCAACTTCACAAATTATTTTTCTAAAATTATTCCAACCATCTTCCACATTATCAAATTTTAAACTCTCAAGTTTAGTATTCAACTGTTCCTGGAAAGTTTCTCTCAAAAATTCTCATCCTGGAGTCTACTAACATCATAACTTCCCGGGAGGTAATTACCCTTCCTATATTTCAGCTTTAAATTAACCCTTGACACTAACAATTAATATATAATTATAATAAATATATAATTTTTTTAAGTTCAATTAAATATTCAATGTTTTTTTTAAGTTTTGTAACGAAGAAAAAAAAGATTAAAGTTGAAACTTCAAACGAGCAGAAACTGCTGATTCTTACTTTGTGCTTACTGTAAAAAGTTACAGCAAAACTACAAAACTAGGAGATAAGGCGGTACCAGTCGTAAAAAGACATCAGAGGTAAGTTTACGTTGTTGATGGTACGAAAATAGGGATAAGAACAGTAATACCAAACCAAGTAATTTATTATTTGACATATGACAGTCTTCAAGATGTTTTTTTTTAAGAAAATGGAAAAGACAAGTATGTAATTCGGCCTACAATGGTTTGGAGAACCCGTAAAAACCACCCTCAAGACTGTTATAGGTTTATATATATTTGTTACTTACAATATTTTTTTTAACTGTTGAATAAAATTGATCATGATATTACCTACATTTCCAAAATTCTGAAAAACTTGAACTTTACTGAAAACTGAGCTAGCTTGATTTTCTTTGAGAATTACGATTATATACGAAAGTTGTCACTATTAAGGTGGCTGAATATTTATTAACAGTTATAAATGGGAATTAGTTTTATACAGGCTTGTCAAAGCATTTTCTCCTTCTAATACAACATCCTCTTTTTTGGGATCGGTTTTGCATTCTCCGTAACGCACGAGTTTTTGAATTTTTAAGATATTGGGAGATATCAGTTTATATGAGCTAGTTTTGTAGAAACTTTTTTGAGTTTGGAACTCAATTTTTGAAGCAATAATAGTTATTTGTTCACAATTTCTTAACTCATTCTTTACACTTCGGAAAAAAAAACAATTCCTTTAATCTAGTTGTTACTATTTTTTGAACATAGGCCTAACACAAATGAACTTTACATAAATTGTTTAGCTCGGACGATGAGCTCGGAACGAAGTCCACACAGGGAAATTACACATACGCTTAATTATAACATCCCTTAAATTTTCGCACAAGCTATAAGAGAGAGAGAGATATATATTTATTAAACCGGAAAACAATATCATTATTGACAGCCACCCCGAGAAGTAGAACAACTTGTCCGAGGGGGTGAAAAAAATGCATTAAACATAATACAGGACTAAATAAATTAGAAAACAACTAATACAAATCGCACATCCTAATCGGCCCCCCAAACTTTACAACAAAACAAATTCAACTTTACTGTTAAAATCATACCCAGAGAGGCCATAATTAGCTATTCAATTATTTGTTTCCCCCCCTAAAAAAAACAAACAACAAAAGAACTAAAATTCGTACTTATTAAAAAGGATTTCTTTATTTGCACTTATAAACACATAAATATCACTATTATTTTTAATATTCTGTTCTAGATGATCCCAACTTCTAATCCCCCTATGAAGCACAGAAAACGTCGACCGGGTAAAAACATTTAAAGGAGCATTAATCTCTTATATTAAAATATCATATAAGCACCTTTTTTTTCGAAAACAAAAAATCTGAGGGGTATATTAAATAGGGTAGGTAAATAAATAAAACATGGCAAATTTTATAATAGAGTTGCCGATTGAGTTTTTTCAATGCCCAATTTTTTCAATATATAATGTTATTTAGATTTTGGCAAAAATTTCAGATATCTTCTTGGTTTTTAGATCTGTTAGGAAATTTCTGTTATTCTTAATTTAAGATGATATAACAGCATTTGCTAATTTTGCCCACTTTTTTTCGGCTAATCTATATAATTAGAATGAAGAAACATATTAAAAAGCAAATAAAGAAAAATAAAGAAAAATGGAGCCACTTTTAATATATACTAGCTAATAAGTTTTTTTTTGAAAATTTTGCCTTTTTCTTTAGAAGTTTATTTTTTTTTTGTGATGAGATAACGTGATGAGATAATAATTGCAATTCGACCAACTTTTGACGAAGCTAAAAAAGTGAAATATTAGATATCATAAATGAAGTAAAATAAATAGAGCAGCTTTAAACAGAGCTATCGATGATGATTTCTGTTTAACCAGCTGCTTTTGAAGTTTAACAGTCAATGAAATACTGCTAATTTTAAGACTCAAATGTAATTTTTATTTTGCGATGAAACATACAATGATGTTCCATTTCAATCTTTTTTTGGAAAAATTATAATAACAAATGAAATAAAGAAATTCATAAATGAAGCTAAAAAGAAAAACAACGCATATTCTTTTACAGAGTTGATTATAGATTTTTTCAGCTGACCAGCATGTTTGAATATATAAGAGCCAATGAGTTGTTCTATCTTTAAAATTTTTTCTTGCGATTTGATTTCGTTACAATTAAAATTTTTCAAAATGCTTCGTGTTAAAAAGAAGAAAATTCCTCTCTTTTAGCTTTTATGAAAATAAAATCCTCAGTCTTCTAATTTACTTAAATTTGCTAATTTACTAATTTACTTAAAAAGGATATTTCGGTTTGCTCCAGCAATTTTAGACCACCGAATGATACAGATGCGCCCACAGCGTACAGAAATGAAATGACTGGATTCCTTAAGCTAGGAAACCAATTAGTTTAAATTCACTATGTAGTGGTTTGAAACCGAAACGAATTTATAAATCCAACAATTAGTCCTATCTACTTCTGCCAAATTCTAGTTTTGGGCCCAATTGGAACTACCATGCTAGAGTTTTATAGCATATGCAAAACTATGAATGTTTATTTTATGCAGCTTTCTTTATTTGACTGAGTTCTTTTATTAGATTCAAGTTATTCATTATTTTTCAATTGGAAAAAATATAATTGTTTTACTTATTTTTTTTTCAAAAGCAAATTAAAAAGCACTATTTTACAATTAAGCAATTTAATTTTCTTTTGGTACGGTTTAATACATAAAAAAAATCTTTGCGAAACCAATGGTCTTAGTTTATATTACATCCAATTATTACATTTATTACAATTATTATTTATATTACATCCAATCCAACTCGTTGCCTTTCCTTAATCTGAGGAATCAGAATCTAACTAATGTGTTATTGGCGACAGTCTGCAAATGTTATTTAAGGCTAATCCCACATCTTTTAAAATTGCAGCAAAAATTCGGGCTACCATTTGCTACTTTCGTCTTCCGCTTAACTCTCAATTGCATTTTCTCTGTCCTTGAACATTCAGTACAGTGCGTTGAGTGGATCTTCAATCTCAAAATCTATCTGGTTGCAAACAAAATCTACGAGTTGAAGGCATATCAGTCCACAATTAAAACCTACTTGTTCTATTTGGAATTTAAAGGGTATCTTTTAAAACTTGAAGCGTTTATCAAGTAATACTTTTACAAGTTTCTTCGAATATATGTCTTCTGAAATATACTGCTTCGAATATACTGCTCTGAAATATTAGCATCCAATGTGAACTACATTCGTTCAACAAAAAACTGAAATTTTGGCAGGAATCAAATAGCCTGGATCTTTGAATTGTAAGATATTATTGACACCATTTTTTGTTTTATATTTTGCCATACTGTTTTTCTTGCCTTCCATTGATGCTCTTCTTACAACAATCGAAGCGCAACAACTTGAAGAAAACTTTGATACGTGTTGCTGAAGTCTTGAAATTTGTCCAACTGTTCGAAATTAATTTTTGTAGCTTATTTTGTGTTTTTTTCCGCTCATTTTTTTTTTTGAGCTGATAAGTCTTCCGGTGGAAGAGACAAATTGGTGAAACGTGTTGAAATATTCTGAAGCGGGAGTAGTTTTTAATACTGCTTTTTCTACCAGACCTCTTGTACAGATTCCCTTTTTGGAAATTGCTTTCCTTTTCCCTCTTATTTTTGTTGTTCTACATGATTTTTCGTTAGTTAGGGTCAGCAACTTAATGGTTAGGGGGGATACGTAGTAAAAAGAAAGTAATCCTGTTGGAATCCATATAATTATATCCAAAAATTTACCAGGGTCCATAGGACGTAGCACAACTTTGTATACATGTCTTTTCATTATAAAAAAATTCTATTGAACCATTTGTATGCCTACTCAATTTATCATTTAGCATTATTACAGTTGTTAATGGGCATAGCATGATAATTATTTGTTCTAGCCTATGACAAACTATAATAATGGTTCAATTCTCTCGCCATTACCCTCATAGCACTCATTATCATAAAAAAAAAAAATGAAAGGATTTTTTTTATTAACATCACAATTATTAATAAACTCATCTTTATCTATAATGCTGTCATTGGAACCGATATCTGAAGGAAAACTTGGGCCAAAATGATTTACAAATTTAAGTAGCTCCTGTGCTGCTGATTTTACTTTATCTGTAATATATTAATGGCTTAAAATACTTTTAAGCTGGTCCAGTGTTGTTTATCCAATCCAGCAATTCCTGTTTCATTATCATAGTCACTGCCCGATCTTTGAAGTAACCTGTTTCTAATAAAATCTGGTAGATTAACTTTTTTTCATATATATGTTACCACCTTTTTACATTACATTGTAACATCAGTTCAAATACTGTGTTAAAGTGTTTTTATTTAGTGCCTGAAGAATCGCATACCCCATGGCCCAAGAAAAGACAGTTACAATATAAGGAATAATTTTTTTTGGTTTTTTTATATATTCATAAAATCTTTTAAAATTCCCATAATGGGCTCGCGTATCGTGAGTATCGCTTACCACATCAAATTAGGAAACTGATGGCAGGCTGTTCTCCACCTTCAGACACCAATGCATACGAGCACTTCTATTTATTGGTAGGCCCGTATTATTCCCCCAGTTACGTCCCAGTGAAGCACAAGTTCGGAGTTACATTTTAATTCCGGTATGGCCAATCCCACCTACTTTTCTAAAAAAAAGTGCAATGAAAAATGGGTTCCAAGACAGTTTTTGGAACACATCAATTTACACTGTTCTTTTTTTATTTTTGCCGCTTGATTGTCTTCATCTTGGCTACTGTTGTAAAGTTACCGTAAAAAAAACTCGGCCAGGAAAATTGGTAAAATAAGGTACTCCGTAGGAAATATCGGGGTAAAATGGCTGTTTTTAAAGACGCCCTGTAGCCAAGGCCGTATCCGGCGGGGGGTGTTAGAGCCCCCCCCCCGAAATGTTTGTCTGACTGGTAAAAACATAAAAAAATGGATATAAACAATTTTTTTATGCCCTTTTCACGTTTTTTTTTTTGTGTAGCCCCCCCCCCCCCCCCCCCAAAAAAAAAAATCATAGTGTGAAACACCCCCCGAAAAAAAATCCTGGATACGGTCCTGTCTGTAGCTAAGAGACTAGTTGAACATTTTTTTTTTTTCTATCACTTTTTCAGCTTTTAATGAAATTTTTTTAACATTTTTGATTTACTAGGCTTAAAAAGGTAATATCCTTCCTCTATTTTGAAAATCAATAGGTAGAAATTTTCTCAACGTAAATGAATTCAAGTTTTGTGAAAATACTATTTAGTTTAGGGCGGCTTAGGGTCAAAGGCACGGGCTAATATGGGCCCAATCTCCTGACACTTAAACTTCTTTGAGTTTCTGATATTCGTTAATCAACTTATCTAGCAATTTTTTTTTTACATCTCCCTTCTCAAAAAAAAAAAAAATCACCAAGCGTGTGTTTTTTTCTGACCAACCTGTACGTCGCAATGCTATCCAAAACAACTCTAAGAAATGCGCAGTAAAAAAAAAAAAAAAAAAAAAAAAAAAAAAAAAAAAAAAAAAAAAAAAAAAAAAACGACAACTGTGCCTTTGGGCTAAAAGGCTGTTTGACTTAATAAAGCGTTTCAGAACGACATAGGCTATTAAACTAGAGATAGTTGTGATTTTAAATGTTATCTGAAATTAAGTTCAGTGCGCGATTAAAGATATTCTACAGTCTTTGCGATAGCACTCAAACAATAGCAGTACAAAAAAGTGCCCTTTGCGCGAGATTTTTAAAACTAAAAATCGTGCATACCATTTTTTCAACTGCAGCTTTTCGATAGTTGTATGACTGAGCTCAACTTATTATTTATTATTATTATTATTATTAAGTTCTTTTATTATTTTTATTATTTTCAGATATTTATTTCATTTAAAAAACTAATTATATTGTAAAATCTTTCTTTATTAATTATTTAACTATTCTTATTATTAGTTGGACTTTCATGCTGAAGAGAAGGAAGCAATTGAGGATTTTTTTTTTATGATCACAATGAGACTCGGCACCGTTTTTGCAAACCGCCACCGAAAACTAGAAAATTTCTCAAGCTCAAATGGGCGCCATTTGCTTTGCAAATTGTAACCGATTTACCAAGTCGGCACCAAAAAAAGCAAAACGTGTGTTCTAGGCTTCAGACTCAGTAACGTTGCTACAGACCACAAGCCGAAGGATATTGCTTTCTGAATTTTTTTTTTTTAGTGGAAAGATTACGTAAACTGTTCACTAAAAGAAAATAAGTAAATGTAAATAAGATGATATGTTCTAAGAGGAAGGCTAGTCGAATACCCATTTATTAGCCAGCAAAATTGGAACTGAAAACCGCTGTAATCAGGGGCAGAAGTGGCGGAACCGGAACTGGAATAGGTAGAACCGGGACCGGTAGGTTGATCAGGGGGGATGGAAAATCACAACTTCCTTATCAAAATCCCATATCAAATGATTCATAGGGAGCAATGTTCGCTAGCATGAAATTCATTGAGATTGGGAGCCTCCTGGAGGGATGGCATGGGGGGCCTCCGAAGGCTGGCCCGATAGAGGGGCTAAGGGCAGGTGAAGAATCTTTTCTCAATCTTTTGTTTTGCTCTTCATGCGCCCTTTTTAGTATACTGTAGATCCTTTTCCAGGAACTTGATTGTGTTTTTTTTTGCTTTCTTTGGGTGGTAATGGTGCCCTTCTACCCCATTAGTTTCTTACTTGACCAACTTAATACTGTGTTTCTCTCCATTCATGTTGATTTGATTTCATAAACACTTTACAACAAAATTCAAGAGTGCAATTGACAATTATATTGCTTCAATTGCATGGGCAAACAAGGGTTTGCCCATGCAAGTGGATGATGGAGAAGAATTCCCTTTGGAAACGGAACCCAGAAATGGATCATATATACACTTAAAAATATGCAAATTTCCAATTTCCTGGTTCAGGTACATCGGTACTTAACTGTTGCCAAAAAAAAACACTTGCAACCAAACCTTTGGTAATTTTAATGGTTTAAATTTCCACATAGGAAAAACTAATAAGCCAAAATTTAAATTGTCATTCCTTTTACGTCCACATTTTTAAATGAGTGAAGATCCTTGCAAGCCGGCTACACGCTAACAACTGTCACCCTAAAAGGATACATTTTTGTTCTTTTTTTTTTTATTAAGAACTGGTAAAATTAATATATAAGTAAGTCCTACAGCTTATTCTTATAAAAAGACGTAAAAATAAAGACAAAATTACCCTTTTCGTTGAATCATTTTCCTGGATGTCATCTGCACTCGCATATTCAAAGTCTTCTGAGTATTTAATTTTTCTAATTCGCTTTGATCGGCTAAAGACAGATGATGAAGCAGTTTCTTCAACTGGCATAGTTGAATATTGGTCTCTGGTCTGAAAAACAGAAAAACCCTTATTTAATATATAATATATTTAAAATGAATACATTTTTTAAATTAATTATGGTAAATCAATATAGCTATTCCAGAGAAATTCTTTATGTGACTGTCCATACCTGAGCAAATTTGCTGGAACATATCTACCATAGAGAAATGAATAGGTAAGTTAGCCACATCCTCATCTTAGGATGTTCAAGGGTTGTGAAATAAAACCGCTTTTAAAAAGACAAAAGAAAGGACATAATTAAGTTCCACATGGCCAGGAGGCTTTATAAACAAAAAAAGCCCCGTTCTCGTCTTCAATAAAGAAGGGAAAACATTGACCTGAAAATGTAGTTTCCTTGGAATTTTAATCAATGTGGTGGAGCAATATTCTGGTAAATTTCTAGAAGGTCTGAACAAGGGCCAACCCTCTGAAACATAGTGTATGATAAATCCCTGATCTAAGATAGGGGTATTAACTCCTCTCTAGGAGTTAATATTGCAAACCAATCAAGGCTCACCCAACTAAAAAATCCAAAACCAAGGGAGTAGGGGGCTATTGTTATTTTGGATTTGTTTTGAATAAGTGTGCTGTATTTGTTTCTTTTCTTCGAAAGGTTTAAATGGATCATGTATACAAATGTTCGACAATACTATTACCTGCAGACATCAGTTTATCTTTACATAAAAAAAGACATTGAAAGAATTTTATTCACTTAAACCACAGTTTATAGAATTAGCAGTATGATCATTCCCTGTCTCACCCATTATAAAAACCCGGACCGAGGTGCGAGTGCTCCAGAGAACGTTTTTGCAGATATAAACATAAGCGGCATAGATCTTTTCACGGGTAGACAAGTCAGATTTCTCTTGGACGCGAAACTTACAGTTATAATAGAAATAATCGGAAATACGTGGAAACCCGCTATTACGAATAATGCACTTTGCAACCATTTCTCATTGATTGACGGAAACAGACTAACCCGCTAATGCAGAAATAAGTGGGAGGAGCTTTTTGTTCGCACCGAGAATGAAGACCAGAAATGATCTGCGATAACTTACTGGATAATTCTATAAACTGTGACTTAAACCTAGTGTAGTTTGGCATAATTGGTCAAGGTGTAGAGTCAGATGGAAATGAAGTATCCACAGGCTCTCTTTTTATTAATCAGTAGGCTTAGATCTTAAAATTTTTTAAGATGATTTTTTTTCTGAAAATCTGAGGGCCCTAACCTCAAATCTTACCTCTCAGAACATTTCTCAAACTATCAGTGTTGAATCTATCCAGATCCATGGTCTGGGGTCTTTTGATATTATTAAATTAAGGTATTATATTATTAATATTATTTAAAATATTCTTATTAATTATTATATTATATTTTATTAATATTATTATTAAGATATTATTAAACTCCTTTATCATTGTCTTCTAGAAGGAAACAAATTTAATTTAAGCAGTTTTGGCTACGATCAGGTAGCACATTGACACCTTGAACTGTACAACTGCATCGTGAACTGTGAACTGCACCTTGAACTGTACAAAAACAAAATGTGAGAAAAAAGAAATGTCGGATAAAAAAAAAAATCTCAACAGCAAAATCAGACGTTATGCTTTGTAATTTTTACTATAAAAAATAATAAGTAAGTAAATAAATTTCTCATCAAGCATATTCTATATTTTCAAGTGGAGAGCAAGATTCTTTAACGTGAGTATCTACCTTTTAAATTCAACCTAGTTCTTCCTGAAATCCAAATCAAATACATAACCATTCTTTGGTCACTGAACTTTGAATAAAGTAAACTTCAATGAAACTTACACGTGATTGCTTGCAGCAAAAGCAGTATTATAAACAGAGGAAGTAGTTTTCAGCAGGACAGTTAACCAAGTTTTCATTTGAGCTATCTGTTAAAGAAGGTTCTAGATTACTGAAAGAATGTTCAGCCAATATGCTGCTTTCAGAGTTTTGGTCGACTTCGTTTCTCTTTACAGTAGCTGGAGTCATTTGATCGTTTTGACAAGAATAGCTAGGTTTATGTATCAGGTTATCTGTTTCATCAGGATAAGCAAGACCTTTAACTTTAAGCATTTCAGCCACTTTTATTAATGAACTAGTTTGAGCTTGTAGAACAGTCACTTCACCTGTATACATAAATTTCACCAAAGCTAGCAGATCATCAAATTTTACATCTTTTAGAATAATAATAGGATGGGAGTGTGGAATCCCAAGAAGCAGTGTTTCAAAGTAGGAGCTACAAGATGAGAGAACAAGTCTGTGACATTTGATGCTTTGACTGTCACATGATAGGGTGACATCTGTGAAGTGCTCACTATTAGATAGAGATAAAAAAGCTCCATGAAATACATCCAGGTAGTTGTTCCACTTCAAACGAAATTCTAGTTGATCCATTTCAGAAGTAGTGACTAAATCCTTGAATAACAGATACTCACTGAAATAGAATGAAACGTATAAATAAGCATTCCAAATCACAGGCAGTATAGGCAGTAATGTTGACAATTAAGAAAATACTTTACAATTAGAAATTTAAGAGAAACTAGATGCATTTATTTGCCTTTCAAAGCTTTAAATTTCCATGATTGTGCGAAGGAGATGATTCTAACATGACCCATGAGCTTCAACACAACCCGGTTTTCAGAAGACCATCCAGAAATCATGATTGCAGCAGTAACTGCAACCTAGTAAAGAGCAAACCACAACCCATAGTAACCAAAATTTGAAAAACACGTTTTGAAAAAATTACTACTGCGAAAAAAAAATTACTATCTGACACTGATTCAGGAATGGTAACTACTTTTCAGGAAGACCATCCAGAAATCATGATTGCAGCAGTAACTGCAACCTAGTAAAGAGCAAACCACAACCCATAGTAACCAAAAGTTGAAAAAACACGTTTTGAAAAAATTACTACTGCGAAAAAATTGCTGAGAAAAAAAACTGATTCACACTGATTCAGGAATGGTAACTACTGTGTCGGTTATTCTTTAAAAGTAAGTTGATGGTGATTTATGGTGATTTCGAAAACCCTCAAAAATTCTTCCAGATCGAAAAAAAGTGCACCAGTGCAATCAGCATGGTCAAAAACCTTGACTTGGATAATTATAGTCCTCCATCTTGAACAACAAGGAAAGTCATTTTTCTGTAAAATGTCTCCTTTTTTTCTACTAGGGCTAGCGGGTGACCAGAACATCATAGAGATGTTTAATGGCTCATTCAAACGAGAAATAAATTTAATAGTGCCTTTTTAAGTGACCAATAAGATTGGAGGGACGCCAGCCCTCCTCCTCAAAAGGCCCCTTCCTCTAAATTCATCCAATCAAAATTCTGAGATAGCCATTTGGCTCAGCATAGTTCAATGATCCAACAACTATTGTTTTAGTGATGATATGACCCACCATAAATCACGGGGAAAGGGTTGTACGTGGTATCGAGCGTATTGATATTGGAGGGCAGCCCCCCTACCCTACCCACAAGGCAACCTTCCCCTAAAGTCATCCAATGAACATATTGAAATAGCCACTTTTTTCAGCATAGCTGAAAGGTCCAATAACTATACTTCTAGTGATAACATAACCCTCCAGATTCCCTGGGAAAAGGGCGGTAAGTTATACAATTATGGCCCAACAGAAGTAAGTACATTCAATTGGATTACCACAACTCGTAGTTCGGTCGGCAGAGCGGTAGACTTTGAATCAAGATGTCAATGGGTTTAATTCCTTATCGGGCATGTTTTTTTATCATGGTTTTGTACCTTCTATATAATTATGAGGACAACCTGCATTTCTTAAGGCTGACTACTGTAATTCTTAACCAATTCTTAACCTATACTGTCGTACGGGGTCAAACAATTACGACTAACTGCCAAAATTTGAGTGATTTTGAGCTTGACTTTTGTTCTAATAATTTCTGGATAAAAAAATGTCTTCACTTCTGTTTTATATTTCTTTTAGTATTTGGGAAAAAAAAATCAAGTTATTTTGATTCGTCAATTCAAATTTTCATTCAGTTCCCACAGTCTCCAAAGAAAGAATTTCACATATGGGCTAATATTCTTTATTGGAAAGTATTTGGACATTATTAGGGTGGGATTTATGTAAAGGAGCGAGGGAAGATTTTCCACGATAAGTTTTCATGGGAAAAAAGTTTTCTGGGCGAACTTTCCAGAAAGAAATATTACAAGGGAGGGGGATGTCCTGGTATTATTTGAAAACCGCTACAGTTTTAGAGTTCACTTACTTGTGTTTGTCAGCATTCAATGCTACGATGACTTTATCATGTACATACACTTTCTTGAAATATTTTATCTTAAGTTTTTAAAGTAAGATGTAATTGTTTATCCTTCCAATGTTAAAACTATTACTGTTTGAAAACATGCAATAAACTAGCTATTGTCGAAGACCAGCCACAGAGTACCACGGGGGCAGCCGCATAAAAAAAAATCCTGAAACAGGCGGAATTCGGAGCAGAATTGATGGATTTGGAACCACGGAATCGGGGGGAGGGGCAGAAATGTCAGAACCGGAACCTGTGGGACCACGGCTGGAATCAGTGGAATTGAAACTGGAACTTGAACCGGGGTGGGAGCTAGAAAAATTGGAACTGGAACCGCTGTAACCTGGGAGCAGTAGTGGTGGAACCGGAATAGGAGGAACCGGTGGGTTGGTGGGGGCATGGAAGATCACAACTTCCTTCTCAAAATCCCATATCAAATGATTCATGGGGAGCAATGTTCACTAGCACGAAATTCATTGATATTGGGAGCCCCTGGAGGGATGGCATAAGGGGCCTCCGAAGATTGGCCCGATGGGGGGGGGGGATAAGGGCAGGTGAAGAATCTTTTCTATCATTTCTCAAAGAATGCTAAGAATTCCTGTAGTGGGATGCAACTTTTCTCTATCTTTTGTTTTGCTCTTCGTGAGCTCTTTTTAGTATACTGTAGATCCCTTCCATGGAGCTTGATTATGTTTTTTGAGCTTTCTTTGGGTGGTTTTGGTCCCTTTCTTCCATTAGTTTCTTACTTAATCAACCTAAAACTATGTTTCTCTCCATTCTTGTTGATTTCATTTCATTCAATATTTTTCTCCTCATTTATTCCCACATGTCTTGACATTGGGGAGCACCGGTAAGCTACTAAAAAATACCTAGGATGAAAAAAAGAAAGTATTTTTAATGCGCACGCATTGCGCAAATGATTTTACTAGCTAGTAATTTCGTACTTACTTTAAATATCTTTCGAAAGCCATGTATGCCGCTAGAGGCCTCGACAGAAAATATTAGGATATTTCAAAATTGCCCCCTCGTAAGGTTCCACGATCAGAATGGAGCAGCAGAAAAAATAATACCAATAAAAAATGAACAAAATATGGAATTAAGTCACATGTATTGTGTCCCTTGAATTTACCTCTAATAAGCCATCCCCCCTCAAAGGACCCACACGTAGGCAAAAAATACGGTAAGATTTAAACTTTAATATTAAGTGATATTACCTGTCACATACATTCATATTGCGCAAATGATTTCAATAGCTGGTAATTTCATGCGTATTTTAAATTTCTGAAAAAAAAACCACGTACATCACTATATTTCTAGAGATAAAATATTTGGGAACTTCAGTCCCCACTGCTCAAGGAAAAACATCTGTCAGGACGTTCAAACGTCTGAAAACACCTAAGTGATGATGACGTGTGCCAAAGGGTGCAACGGGCCAGCCACATAGTGCCACGGTTGCGTGAACTGCCTTGGAATATCACGATATAACAATGAAATAGAAAGTCAGACTGTTCAAATAAAAACATATGTAAGGATATTCAAACGTCTGAAAATGCTTAAGTGATGATGATGCGTGCCACAGAGTGCCATGAGTCATCAGAAGAAATGCAATTGAGAATTTGTGTGTAAGTTTATACGGTCGATTTTAGTTTATATGATTTACAAGGTTATTTTTTTGTCAGATAAAACGTTATTGGAATTTTCATTTACGTTTAAACGCTGTCGAATTTAGTTTATACGGCTTATAAGGTTATTTTTTCTCTAGAAGAAACGTTATTGGGAATTTTCTTTTACGTTTTAAACGGTCAATTGTAGTTTATATAGTTTATACGGTTATTTTTGTAGGAAAATGGCTGAAAATGCTTTTAAAATGATAATATGTGCCAAAGGATGCCACGGGAAAGCCACATAGAGCCACATTGGCGTGAATTGTGTTTCTGTTCGAAAATCGAAGAAAATATGCAAATCAACGCCTCAAACTGTGGTTTTGCTCGAAACAAGATGAAAATAATCAAATGCTTGCTTCAAAACGAGTTGCGTTTACTTAAAATATGGATGTGTGTTACAAAAAAAATAATGGATTCATGCTTGCAATACAATACAAGGGACACAGAGTGTCAATAACAATCATGGTCCATGGATGGTATTTCATTTCTTGTTATATCTTCCATTAGTTTCAGTATTTGCTTCAATGGTGTATTCCACAGAAAATTCGAATTAGGTCTTACGTTCGTAATAAAATAAAAATTATGAATTAAATGCTCATGTTACGCTATCACTTTATCCGTTTTCCATATTCCTTCCATTTTTCATGTATTTGTATGTTTTTCCATTTTTTTATATATTCCTTGTGCTTTCCATAGGCCTATTTGTTTTCCAGCTTTTTTTTCTGTATTCCATGTATTTTTTGTGTGCTTATATTTCATTCCTATGTTTTTTTTTCCGTGTTCCTTCCATTTTTTTCCATGTTCTGTTTTCCTGTGTTTATTTCTGTATTCCGTTATTTTTGCTAGAAGAAGTAGAACTAACTGTTTCAAGCCGAAGTAACCTCTCCCGCGCTTTAAATAGAGTTTGGGGGAAAAAAAACTAAAGAAAAAATATGGGGAATAAAACAGGATCCTCGGAAATACCTTCCAAAGATACTATGAGGTGAATCATTGTTATTCAGTTTTAAATATGGGATTGATAACTGGCAAGTGAAATCATTTGCGCAATAATGCTTACGTAGCACCGTACTGACTTCAATACCAAACTTAAACTGTCCTTGTCTAGTTCGCGTCAAACAATTAATAACAATGCAACAACCAGGTGTGCCTAATAGATCAATAATCAATAATACTTGTTGGTTCCTAGGGCCCCGTTGGAATTGGCTGCTAAGGCTTTGCATAGGTAAACAATTAGCTATGATGTAACACCCACGTGTGCACAATGTGTCATCCTCATTTACACCCGGGGTTTCCCGCTTGACTAGCGACCCGTAAGATCTATCAAAACGAGTCACACAAAATTACGTCATATTCGATAAATTCGCGTAGGTATTCAATTAAGTATTATGTAACAAACAGGTGCACATAATAAATAAATAAAACCGGGGTCTTGAAGAAACACTGCCAAATATCCAGTAGTTTAAATAAGTACAGGCACCAGGATTCTCCATGGGGATTATTTCTCGTAGAAACGGTTGTTTGAAGAGGGCGAACTTTTCTAGGGAAAATTTAACACTGAGGGAATATGCCAGAATTCATATGCAAAATTCGTTGTTTGTCTTACTTCTCTTTTCCTACTCAATTACATGTGGTGATGTTAAGGTACCGTAGGCCAATTGTCCAGAAAAATTCCCATCTGCTTGGATTTGTCTAGAGTATCTATCTTGGGATAGGGGGGGGGGGGATTTTCAACAGGAGAAGTTCCGGAAAAAAAATTTCCACAGAGGAGGGGTTTCCAGCATCATCTGTACAACAATAAGAAATTAAGGTCTTTTTCAAACTAAAGTGTGCTAAGAAGAACTTTTCAGGCGGAATCATCCACAAGATATTTTCTGGTGGGCAATTCAGTGAGAATGGAATTGTCCCAAGTTAATTTTCCTGGCGAGGGAGGAGGGTATTTTATGTGGGAGGACTTTTCGAAGGAGAAATTTTCCGTTGGAGGCAATTTTCCATGGAGAGGAGCCAGATTTGCCCCTGATTAGTCCGACTGGGACTGGTCTCTCCAAAATGGTATCTTCGGTTTCCAATACATTTTCTGAGATTGGCCTTTTATTAAATGGAGAAAAGTGTGAGTTTCTATCTTTCGCTTCAACTTCTTCATCTCCTCTTAATTTCTCTATTACGTCTGTTGACACTTTGCGGTGTTTGGGCAAAACGCTTACTAATAATCTTTCCAGTTTTCCTCAGCGCACTGTTTCAGATATTCCTAAAGGAATACAATTACGGAATACGATACAAGAATAAAATACAAGAATACGGAAAATTGTTTCCAATCGAGGGAAATATAACAGACGGACGCTGGCGAAACTCTCTACTATACGTTTTGTGTTCATTCAGTCCGTTTTTCAGTCCTTTACACGACAGGAATTTCCCATCCTTAGAAAAAGTGATGTAAAAAGAATCCGGAATAGTTATTTCAGATATTGTAAGTTTCTTCTTTTCATTCCCCCAGGACACGTAACCAGATTCTAATTAATAAATATACCATACCTGACATAACATTAAAGTTGGGAAAGCTATACAGGAGGCTATACAGGTACTACTCTTGATCGACTTTCTCCTCTTAGTCGTCTTGTTGTATTGTTCTATAGTAAATATTTTTCGTTTGTTGTGAGTTTTTTTTCTGCGTGGGTGGGCGAATTTTATTTTTTTGTGTGTATGTAATATTAATTTGTTTCTACAGTTAATATTTTTCGTTTTTTGTATGTTTTCTATGTATTTTATTTGTACTCCACATTGTAATACTTCTACAGTGCTTTTGTGGGTAATAAATATCTAAATAAATTATTATCATTATTATAGGAACTAAATATTATTTTACTCTGTCTATACCCTAATATCATCCAGCTGAAAAAAAAATACTTGGAGTAATTACCCTTTAGCTTAAAGGAAAATAATTAACAATAAAAATGGCAATAAATTTGGAGTGACTGTAGATTCAATAAATAATGAAACGTTTATAAAAAAAAAGATTTTGCAAGGACCATTTTGTTTGTAACTAAGAGTACTATTGAGATAAAAATAAAAATAAAATGTGAAAATACATTTTGATGGAGTTGTATTTTTCCTGGGACCCAGATGACATTGGTTTTTCCAAAGTGCTTATCAAGAAGTGGCTCTAATTCAACTGCTAATTCCGTTCCACTGGCAGCATGATAAACTCCAGACCATCACTTCATTCGTAATCAACCAACATCCAGGTACCATTACCAATGCTGGAAATTCCAGGTATTCAATTCCACCAACTTAAGAAAAATAGGAAATGCACGTAGTAATATATGATATTGCTTTACTCGCTTGCTTTTATTTATATGCTTATTTTGCTTTTGCTTATGCACTTTACTTATAAGTGTCTGGGTTTAATAAAGAATAATCTAAAAAAACATTACATTATGGCAGAAGTTGGTATCACCAATCAGCCTCACTAATTTAATCAGCCCGTAAGCAACCACGGACAAGAATAAATTTTTAACCATCGATGCTTGCAGACGAATGGAAAATATTTGAGAAACACGTCAATCTAATGTTTGATGGATCACTTTTAGGAAAGACAGAAAAATCAAAGTTTGCACGCCTCCTAATCTGGACAGATGACAAGGGACGTGAAATCTTCGAAACATTTACATTCACCAATCAAGAAAAGAATAAAACTGAAACTATAACTTACACAATTCAGAGAATACGCTGCACTAAAAGCAAACAGCTTGTTAGCCCGATTTGTTATCTACAAAAGGGTTAGAAAATGAGAGTATGAGAGTAGGGTTCCATTGTAACTGAACCCCCGTAAAACCGAACCCCGTGCAACTGAACCCCCGCGCAACTAAACCCCCGTGCAACTGAACCCTCGTGCTACTGAACCCCTTTAACTGAAGCCTCGTGCAACTCAAACCCCGTGCAACTCAACCCATTTAACTAAACCCTCATGTAACTGAACCCCATGTAACTGAACCCCCGTATAACCGAACCCCCGTGCAACTGAACCCTCGTGCTACTGAACCCTCATGCAACTGAACCCCCTTTAACTGAACCCTCGTGCAACTCAATCCCCGTGCAACTCATCCCCATTTAACTAAAGCCCCGTGTAACTGAGCTCCCATGTAACTGTAACTGTGTGTAACCATGTAACCATGTAACTGTGTGTTAATAGAACACAACTGATGAGCGAAAAAGTGATGAAAGATAGGGGTAATACCGAACTCTCAGCTACCATTCTTGGGAGACAACTGACAGTTTATAAGTCGGCTGTGATAATTCAAAGGGTGACATACGCCTTTTTGCTACTTTTCAGGAGAGCCAGAAAACGGAAAAAAAAGTTTGTTGGCTGTGGTCGCTCTGAAGGGCAAGGCTAATGGAGATCAAGGGAACATATTCTAGACCAGCTTTTTCTGCTTTTTTCAGTGGTATAAATTGAATTCAAGTATTCTGAGCAAGCTAGAAATTATTCCATTTTATGGCGTATGTCTCCTTTTTCCTTGACAAAAAAAGGAGACATATGCCAGGTCCCCATGTTATAGCTCCATAAGAAAATCCTCTTCTGTCATTCCGAATTCCAAAAAATACTGAAGGAATCTGGGCATTTTGTCTGCAATATCAAACAGAGGCTGCCTCTGAGCTTTCTTTTGATATGAAATTTACCTGCGACCATCGTTCCGTTGAAGTACTAGAGACTTCTGGTCCAATCTTACTTTTTGCACTAGCTTCCTCTTCCTTTCCGTTGGTGTACTACAGAATTACTTACAAGAACCTCCCGGATTGTGGCCATTTTGTTCATATTATCAGACCGAGCGCATCTTACCCTCTTTTTATATTAATTCACCGTTTCGTCAAAGTACTTTGAAACTTTTCTTCGCCCGACTCTAACTATTCGTAGTCTTCTTCTTTCTCTTTTTTGTACTCGAGGACTTCAAATAATATATCTGTTTTATTTCAAATGATAAAAGAATAAAAATAAGGAACTGAATTGGCACAAACCTCTTGAAAGAACTTCGAATAATGCAAAGTAAAATATAAAAAAAAACTCAATCATTGGCACGACCTGTTTGGAACACTGGAAGATTTACTTCCACAAGACACACCAAAGTGATGATGTTTAAACAATGACTAAACACGTTTGCAGTTCGTAGTATCCCAGAACCAAAAATGGATTTTGATTAGTGCAAAATTCTACTTATGCTACTTCTACTTGAATCTACAAGAAGAAATGAATCACAAGGTAGCTTATTAGGTCGTTGTTTAAATAACATCACTTTGGCATCCTTCAAAACACGTGGTTAGATCAGGAGACTCTTCATTCACTGGCAAGTCAATCCAAAATTGCGTTTTCCGCTAATCGGAAATGTGTGTGGATAGCCTCAAAATTCCTTGCTTCTTTGCTTTTGAAATCCCTCTAGGACCTTTCACGTTCTCTGTCAAACCTTTCATGCGCTTCAATTTCTGTTTAAGAAATCAAAACGTTGTAAAGTGTCGTCGAAATCGTACTTGTAGCATAGATCTTTCTGCCCCTTTTGAAAAGTAGCCTGCACAATTCTGTTCAGCAGGATAGAATCCTTTTCAGGGCCCTTTTTAGATGCATTCTCATTTTTCCACAAGAAAAAATCTTTCGTGTCCAGAACCTTCACACGAGTGTTTTTCCTGCAATTTTGCATCAGAGTTACCAGATCGCTCAAATCCTCGACAGCATCCTGATTTCTTATCTTCTTTTCGATGCAACCGTGGATAGCATCCGCCCGTCATATGTGTATGACCCTTAGTAAGGTACTTTAAAGTAATGGAGTTGGGTCCCCAGCTCTGATTCACGATGAAAAGTGCACTAAACAGAATCCAATTTTTGTTTTGGGCTGAGCAATTGTCACACCACAAAACAAATTCTTTCACTTCTCGCAACTCGCTAATCAGACTGTATATGCCTGAGACCACACCATCAGCAGTTCTGCCATAGATGGCTTCATGCCATACTATGCAATACGCGGTCTCCGGCACACTTCCTGACTTTACAGGAGCAAAAGTCTCATTAAGGACTTCTAAACGGCTAGTGAAGTGTGACTCCTTGATTTTTGGCATAATGGGCAGCAAAAGTACTTTCTGCATATCAATGCTGTACACCACTTTTTCCACCCCATGAGGGTGCTGCGCATCTTTTTCTAGCTCCTTTCGTGCTTTCTGCACCATTTGCTTATGATTTTCCATTACCTCCTTGTCCGATTCAGTTAGCTGCTCAATTTTCTCTTTGTTTTTCATGGTGTCACAAAGTTTGGCAGGTATCACTCTTAGGCATTTTCAAAGATACATTCATGCTGTGCATCACAGCGGCATAAGAAGCACGAGAGCATTTTTCATTTGGATAGTTTTTCTGAAAATCATAAAGCATCAACTGAACAAGATACTCTTGGTAAGTATCTCACATTTGGACTATTTTTTCGACGATAATGCGGCTGGCATGGCCTGAAAGACTCGATATGCATCACTATAAGTTCTTTATTTAATGTCTCTTTGCTGTTGCTTTGTCTATGACGTCTCTCCTTGACTGGAAAAGTCACAGACTCCTTGCCAATCTTCTTGCAGATTCTCTCAATCCGCTTCGTACTAAAAAATCCCAGTGTCCCACCGTATAAAGTATTTCGGCAGACCCTGACACGTAACGGTTTCGCACTACCGTCATCACCGGATTTCAAAGGTAAGAAATAGCTATAAATGAGCTTTTTCTTGAATGGCAAACGGCCATCTACTTTCACCTTTCTCCGGAAAATATTCACTGCCTCTATCAGTGGTTTTTTTGTAGGTTAGGCGTTCGACGTGGTCCAGAGCCCAGTATTCGCTGTGGATCTCCTTCCGCATTTCCATAGACAACATAGAACTTTTCCTTTTACAGCCAGCCGAGCACTCCTTATCTATAAAAGGACTTTTCATTTTGACTTTTTCAATGCTTGCTTTTTCTTCTCGCTTCGTTTCTCTTTTTCTCTTTTGCACTTCTGAATACAGGATTCTTCTTGGACTCTGGTAGAGAATCTTTGTCTTGCTCTTTACTGGGGTCGGTCTTGTTTCCAGCTCATCTGAATTTTCCTCGGCTACAGAAGTTTTTCTGTTGTTTTTGTTTCGCACTTTTTTCATTCTCTTTCTTTTTCTATCGCATTTTTTTCACTTCCGCTACTCTCACTTGAACTTTCCTAAACTGGCAATACTCATCTGAACCAATGCTAGAAGCTTCGCAGGTGTCTGAATAAGCCGTCAGATTTTTCATTTTGGCAGTGACAGGTGGCAATCCCTTTGGTTCCTCATCTTTGGGGTAGTCTGAACTTTGAGTTCTGGCAGTGCAATCACTACACACAATTTACAATACGTCCAGTAATGCATTGTGGTCTCAATCACATTACAACAACTATTCGTTCTTTTTCTTCAAATCACGATGATTATGCTGAAATTCGGCTGATTCTTGAGCCAAAAAGGAGACATATGCCAAATATTAAAGTTCAAAAGAACAGGGTCCAAAAGGAGACACGTGCTACTGCACGTATCTCCTTTTTGGGCCCAGCTGCGATCCGCGTCCAAAAGTGGCGTATGTCTCTTTTTTTATCTTCGCAACGGTAGGAGATAGGAGAATTCTGAACTTTACCATTCGATTCCTCGTGCTGGGTTTACCCATGACATACACATAACTCATTTTCGACCAAAATGGCATATGTCGCCCTTTTAATTATCACAGCCGAAGTGACCATGGAATTCCTGTTTTGTTTTAAAGTCACTTTTCTGTGAATAGGCAGCGTGGCGGCAGAGTGCACCTGGCGACGATAAATCACATCGGTCCAGTTTTTTGTCAGGAAAAAAATACTCAGTGATAATTTATGCTCCCGCTAGCATTATGCGCTTCTAGGTCCGGGCCTAGGGACCTAGTGGTAAATCCAGGCCTGAGCGTGCACATATTTCCTTTTGGTGAATTGACTGTTTTCCCTTTAAGCACTCTCTGAAAGTTCCAACTTAATACACAAATCCCCTTTTTGAGATAGGCCATTTTTGAAAATCTGCATGCACATAGTGTCTTTTGATTTAGTTCAAGTTCCACCTCAAATACCTCATTCTGTCAAATTTTTAACTTGATATGCGTAGCCTTAATAGTGCTAGTTTAATAGTACCAGAGGTCGTTAGAAGGAACAGTAGAAGTAATAATAGTGTTGAATTAGTAGTAGTTGTAGCTAGTATTATTAATAGCAGTAGCAGCAGGTAGATGCCCCAGAAGTTTCATCTTGATACGCTAATCTGTTCCAGAAGTTTGCTGATACACCTGTATCAGCAATTTGTATGTTATTGCAAGTTACCCGATCACTTTTTGACTCTTAAAAAGTGAATTGAATTACAGCTTTAAAATTTCCAATGAAATGAGTCCTCTAAACGTTTATACGAACATCCCTTCCATAACAACCATATATGCTCCCAGGGCATAACTCACAACGCCTACCCCCGGGCCCTGGGCAGGGGCATACTGAGTGGGTCGGGGAGGGGCACGTCGACCCCACACTTTTTGGCATTCAGTCAGTAAAAGTTTGCCGAAGGCGAAAATTTCGGGGAAAAAAAAAAACAGAAAGAAATTTTGCAAAAATCCGCCGAAATTTAGCAAAATTCTTGATTTCTGCAGAAAATTCGGCCATAAATCAGGTAGCAATTCGGTAAAATTTACGAAGATCGCCCCCTTCCTCAATAAAATGAGCATCAGACGCCGCTGGCCCTGGGGTTGCGTGGACCCAGGAGTTATCTTATCTGACCTTTAAACTATTTTGTCATTAAATGGCTATTTAAAATTTTTTTATCGGGTGCGCTTGGGAAAAAAAGGGTGTGTGTGTGGAGGGGGGGGGGGGGTGGCTAGTTGCCCTTGGATCTTTTGACTCTGAAAAAGTGAACTAGAACTTTACATTTTCAATCAAATGAGCCCTTTCTGAAGTTTATACGAGCATCCTTTTCATAAGAACAATGTACGCACCCAGGACAACACCTACAATGCCTACCCCCCTGTCTTCAGGGGTTTGTGTTGACACCGGGGAGACTTTTGTTATCTAATTTTTTGAACATTTTTTTTAATGGCTGTCTCAAAATTTGTAGCAAATGGGTTTGTTGTCAAAAAGGGCGTGGGAAGGGAGCTAGTTGTCCTTAAATCTCTAAATCTCTTGAGTCTTAAAAAGTGAACTAAAACTTTCAATTTCCAATCAAATGAGCCCCTCTATAAAGCTTATACGAGCATCCCTAGGTAAAAGAAAAGAGAATGGGTTTGATAAGAACCATACACGACTTCAGGGCATAACTTAGAACGCCTTCCCCCTGGGCCCTGGGGGGTTTATTGAGACCGGAAGTTTTCTTATCCGACCTTTGAACTATTTTTTTAATAAAATGAATATCTCAAAATTTTCATCAAATTGGTTTGGAAAAAGAAGGCATGGGCGGGGAGGGGCGGGGGAGGGGGGGGGAGGGGTAGCTGCCCTCGGATCTCTTTTGACTCTTAAAAAGTGAACTCGAACTTTCAATTTACAATCAAATGAGCCCTCTCTGAAGTTTATACGAGCATCCCTTTCATAAAAACCATATATGCCCCAGGGCATAACTTACAACCCCTGCCCCAGGGGGGGGTGTGTTGACACCTAAGTTTTTGTTGTCTAACTTTTGAACAATTTGAACTTAATGGCTATCTCAAAATTTTTATCGGATGTATTTGGGGCAAATGGGCTTGGTGGAGGGTCTAGTTGCCCTTCAATCTCTTTTTGACTCTCAAAAACTGAACTAGAACTTTCAATTTCCAATCAAAATAAGCCCTCTCTGAAGTTTTTACAAGCATACATCCATAAGAACCATATATTCCCACCAGGGCATTACTTACAATGCCTACCCCTAGGCCGAGGGGGGGGGGCTGTGTCGACCCAGGGAGTTTTCGTTACATGGTCTTTGAACTTTTTTTTTTAAGTAATTGCCATCTCAGAGTTCTTATCGGATGGGTTTGAAGAAAAATGGGCATGGACGGGGCGGGGGGCTAGGTGCCGTGGGTGGTTCTCCGATCTATTTTGACTCTTAAAAAAGTGAACAAAACTAGAACTTTCAATTTCCAATCAAATGAGTTCCTCTTTGAAGTTTTGTACAAAAATCTTTTCCATAAGAACCATAATGCCTCGGGGCGTAACTTACAACGCCTGCCCCCTGGCCCTGGGGGGTTGTGTTGACACAGGAGTTATTGTTATATGATCTTTAAACTATTTTTAACAAAATAGCTATCTCAAAATTTGTATCGGATATATTTGTGAAAAAAGGGCATGAAGGGGAGGGGGGCTGGTTACCCTCCTATATCTTTGACTCTTTAAAAAGTGAACTAGAATGTTTCAATTTCCAATCAAATGCGCCCTCTCTGAAGTTTGTACAAGCATTCCTTCCATAAGAACCATATATTGCCCCAGAGCATAACTTACAATGCCTGCCCCTGGTCCTTGGGGGTTGTGTCAAACATGGAGTTTTTGTTATGTGATCATTGAACTATTCTTAACAAAATGGCTATCTCAAAAATTTGTATTGGATGCATTTGGGGGAATAAGGGCGTGAGGGGGGGGGGGGCTAGTTGCCCACTGATCACTTTTGACTCTTAAAAAGGGCACTAGAACTCTTTATTTCCAATCGACTTATTCCCCTTTAAAGTTTATACAACGACCCCTTCCATATGAAATGCCTCTGGGAAAAAATAATAATAAATAATAATAATAAAACAATTGGAGCTGTATGGCCTTTACTATAGGCAACGCTAAAGCATTTACTGTAGGCAATGCTGATATGACATTGCTTTGCTTTTGTTGAAATCTTCATCTATTGTTCACCCCAAACAACATCATAAGTGGACTTTGAGAAAACTGGAATATGGCCCAGGAAGGAACTTACCAACCTGGCAAGTTCCATAAAGGAACTTACCAACCTGGCACTGACATTACAGTTGCTGATGCTATGTCTAATGCCCCCATTCTACAGAATCAATGTATTTTTTTTCATCTAAAGGTAATTTTCTTCAAAAGGGTTAAGTGCATACAGTTTGTCATAGATATCACAGATACAATGATCTACTCAGGGGAGCAAAACGGTATAAAGTTTCAAACTTCCTTCAGTGAAAACTGAGTGGGATGTGTAAACCTAGTTCGAAAGGTATTACGCATTATCCATAGATTTTCGAGAAGTGATTGGGGGGCAATATCTTAGGGAAAAAATGGGTGTGTGGCTGTTGGAAATATCAGACCATGCTTATGAGGGATTCTGAACTAAATCAAAACTACCACTATGTCCATTCCAAATTTGTCATATGGGCATATTTATCTACATCTTATAGAACAGCATATCCATAATATTTAAGATTGAAACGATGAGGATATTTTAAGGGGAGATTTATCAAGCTCTATATTACTATTATGAAATGGCCTATTTGAAATAATAATGAATTTTACTAACCATTCAAAAAAAGTAACATACAAAATGCCACTGAAATGGAGCAAAAGAGAAAATAATAGAAAAAAGAAAAAAGACACTAATAACAACAAATTGGGACACACCACATGAAAAACAATCAAATTAAACAACAAACAAGATTAAAAAAAGAGTAACTCAAGGGCTAATTACCAAATTTAGGCTATAGATAGATCCAAGGACCTCGCGGAAACTTGGCTCAGCGTTCAAAATGGCAAACAACTGGGCTTCCGCAACACCAATACTTATAATTAAAAATGAATTTTTGGCCCATAGACGCGCCAACATTCAATATAAACTTTAAAAATTTATAGAATGTAGAACGAGTTTTCTCTTATCCGTAAAGAAAAAAATATTCCAAACAGAGCCAGTGCTAAAGAACATGGGGCATTACTAAGCGCATTATAGTCTAGCACGAATTCGGGAGATTTATTTTACCTTGTTGAAGCAAAGAGTTCCATACGCTTACTAAAAAATTAAAAAAGTAGGCCAGCACGAGTAGAAATGCATACCTGAGCTTGTTGGCAGTCCTTAATACATGATGGAACAAGATCCGATAACTTAGCTGATTTCAAATTACAAACAGCACCAGAGGAAGATCACCATTAAAAACAATCAAACTTACTTTTTACTAGAATTAATCAACAGTCCAATCCCTCCATACATTGCATAAGAATATCAAAATTCTCTCAATACGACGTTAAAGATCACTTATATAAGAATATCGTCTGCAATAATTTAAATAATGTAAATCTACACCAGGAAATAAAAAACTTGGTTTAACATACTTTTGGGCCTTCTATAATGCTGTTATCTATAAAGTAGAGAGATGATATTGCACCCTGCCTAATACCCTTCTTCAACTTGGACCTATTTGGGAAGATAAAATAGACCCTCTTTTGACAGTTATTTAATTGGTACTTGAAGGATTTTATATACATTCTAAATGCTAATATCACAGACTGGTCAACCCGCGCTTAAAGAGCGACAGGAGTAGCTGGGAATGAATCCCCGAATCGAAAGCGCGGCGCACGTCGTGACTCGGAGTATAAATCTTTAATTAAGTCACGTGCCCCTTCAGCCATTACATTAGCAAGAATTATAATTCACATGCTGCGTGGCTAACCCCCTTTTGAAACCAAACTGGAGGCGCGGAGAAGTTAGAAACATTATCTATGAGTTATATACACCCCAAGTAGTTCATTAAATTACATAAAATGGTGACCCGGTTATAGGACGGTAACCCTATAAAATCAATGGATTTTCCCCTTTTTTTTAGTATCAGGGTAATTACCCCCCCTACAAAATAAATGTGGAACAAGACCGGAGTTTAAAAGACCATCTATAAACATAGCTGCTAGATGACAAAGTAATTTATCACTGGCTATGAACTAAATGTAAACCACATAGCTTATCAAAACCTCTAGATTCTTCTTTTTTCAGCTTAAATAGACAAACAAGATTAGAAATTACCTACAACAAAACTGTACCTAGCCTACACAACATAAAACAATTATCCAAGATCCACCATTAAACGTTCATCCTCCGAGCACAGGATCAGTGGACGAGAATTCAGCCGTAAAGTCGAGATAAACCTAATCATGTTCATTGGGGGGAGTGGTTTCAGACTTTATAATACTACTTTTCATTTAAGAGTTTACATGCCTTATTTGGCTCCTGACAATCTTCGCAACTGTGCTTATGAATAACAGCACATTTATGCTTAGATAAAAAGTTTGCCAAATTCACGTTACTATAAAAAAGAATCTGATTACAACGCCAGATCTAGGCCGATCACATTCAGTCATATTCCCAAGCCAATTGGCCGACTACAAGCTTCACTCAAAACTGGGTTCGCGACCACTTAGGAATTTCAGTACCAACTTTTGACCTAGCGTGTTGGGACAGCAGCCGTTTCAGCACATAAGTAAAATGCAATGGATTGTATTTCACTGCAATAAAAAATTACGTAGCACTTGTCTCTCCTTGTAATCTGATAATATGCACACTCTGTTTATGAAGCAACTGAGAGAAGGCACTTTGTATCTTAACTAGAATCTTATTACTAACATAGCTATGATAGAAGGATATTTAGGGAGTCAATCGTATTCCTATATGGCGTCTAGTAAAGTCATTCATCTTTTCGGTTTAACCCCAAGCATAACTGCTATTTAATATATGCTAAAACTGTTATAATGGAAAATGA
>JAPEVW010000022.1:4070941-4252353 GCA_027921565.1 Artemia sinica
CGCAAATGATTTACTAGCTAGTAATTTCGTACTTTACTTTAAATATCTCATCTCGAAAGACCATCGCTATGCGCGCTAGAGAGCCACCTCGACCAGAAAATATCTAGGAATAATTTCAAATTTGCTCGCCCCTACGTAAGGTTACACGTATTTCCCCAGAATGGAGACAGCCAGGAAAAAATGAATAACCAATAAAAAATGAACAAAATATGGCATTTAGGGCACATGCTATTGTTGTTCCCCTTGAAATTACCTAATATTAAGTCCAATCCCCCCTCACAAGGAGCGCACACCACAGTAGGCAAAAAACACGGTAAAGATAGATTTAAACTTTAATATTAAGTGATATTACCTGGTCACATACATCATCCTATGATGCCTGCAAATGATATATCAATATGCATGGTAAATTTCATGCGATATTTTGTAAAATATTACTGTGAAAAAAAACCAGAGTACCATCACTATATTTCTACGAGATAAAATATTGGGAACTTCAGGCCACAGCGTGCTCCCCCAAGCAAAAACATAACTGTCAGCTGACGTTTCAAAACAGTCTCGAAACACACTAAGCTTGATCGATGATCGTACCGGGCCACAAGGAGTTTGCAACGGCCACCGACCAGCCACAGTAAATAAGTTAGCCCACCGGTTGCGTCGAAACTGCTCATTAGCGAATATCACGAATGTACATAACAAATGAAATACAGCAAAGTCAGACTCGTTTCAAATAAAAAACATATCGTAAGCACGATATTCAAAACGCCTGATTATGCCTACGCTGAGAAAATGCTTAAGTGATGATGAATGCGTGCCACAGAGCTGCCATATGATTGAAATCATCCCGAAGAAAAGCCAAATTGGCAGAATCCCTGTCGCAGTGATACAAGTTATATACGGTCGATTTGTAGATTTATATGATTTACAAGGTTATTTTTTTGTCAGATCAAAACGCTCCATTGTGAGATTTTCATTTACGTTTTTAAACGCTGTCGATATTTAGTTTATACGGTCCCCATTAGAAAGGTTAGGCATTATTTTTACTCATAGAAGAAACGCTTATTGGAATTCTTCTTAGTACGTTTATAACACAGGTCAATTAGTACCAGTTTATATAGTTTATACAGGTTATTCTTTGCCCTTAGGAAAATGCGCTGAAAATGCTTTCATTTTAAATGATAATAATGCTGCCAAAGGATCAAATGGCCCACTGGGATAAGCCCACATAGAGCCACCATTGGCGTGAATTAGCTGTTTCTAAGTTCGCAAAATCGAAAGCAAAATATTGCAAATCAAAACGCCTCCAAACTGTAGCGTTTTGCTCGAATACAAGATGAAAATAAATCAAATTGCTTAGCCTCTCACCACCGCTGAGTATAGCGTTTACTTAAATATATGCGATGTGTATGCTTACAAAAAAAAATCAATTGCGATTCATGCCTTGCAATACAATACAAGGGACACAGAGTCCTGTCAATATACAATCATTGCGCTCAAAGGAATAGCCGTAATTTCATATTTCAATATCTAGTCTATATGTCTTCATTTAGCTTTCAGTATTTAAGCCTTCAAATGTGTATTCCCAGACAGAATTCGGAATTAGGTCTTACGCTTCGTAATGAAAAATAAAAATTAATGAATTAAATGATCATGCTTACGATATCACTTTATAAGTTTTCCATATTCCTTTGACATTTTTCATGAGTAGTTAGTATGTTTTTATCCATTTTTTTGTAGATATTCCTTAGTTGCCCTTATCCATTAAAGGACCTATTTGTTATTACCCAGCTTTTCTTCTGCTATATTCCATGTATAATTTTGTTGTGGCTGTATATTTCATGAATGCCTATGCTTTTTTCAACGTGGCTACCTTCCATTTTTTCCCATTCATGTTAATGATTTTCCTGTGTTTTTATTTCTGTATTTTCCGTAGTTTCAATTCTTTGCCCTAGAAGAAGTAGAAAACAGAACTGTAATTCAAGCCGCACAAGTAAAACCTACTCCGCTTGCTTTCTAAATAGAAGTTTTGTGCGGGAAAAAAATAAACTAAAGAAAAAAATATGAGGGCAATAAAACAGCCGATCCTTCGGAATATACCTTCCAACAGGCATATACCTATGAAGAAGATGAATCAATTGATTATTTCATGTTGTTAAATATGGGATTTGATAACTAGGCAAGGCTTGAAACCATTTGCGTCCCTAAGTAATAAGCTTTACGTTAGCACCGCACCTAGCTTGCACTCCGCAATACCAAACTTAAAAACTGTCAGTATCGTCTAGTTCGCGGCATTCAACAATTAATAACAATGCAACAACCAGCGATGTGCCTAATAGATCCATATTTAATCAATAATAATTGTGCGGCTTCCTAGGAGCCCCCGCTTGGAAATTCGGCTGATAAGGCTTTGCCATATGCTAAACAATTAGCTATGATGTAACACATCCACGTGTGCTACAATATCTCTTTCGAGTCACTACGTGTCCATCTCTCATTTACACCCCGCACGGCGGCGTTTCCCGCGTGACTAGACGAACCAGATTAAGATCTATCAAAAACGATGTCACACAAAAATACAGTCCTAATATCGATAATTCGCGCATAGGTTATTCAATTAAGTATTTATGTACACAAACAGGGTGCACAGAATATAATATAAGTAAAAACCGGGGTCTTGAAGAAACACTAGCCGAATAGGTCCAGTAGTTTTAAATAAGTACAGGCACACCAGTGATCCTCCATGGATGGATGAATTTCTCGTAGAAACGGTTTGTGTTGAAGAGGGCGAACTTCTAGGGAAAATTTAACACTGGCAGGGAATTATGCCAGGGAATTCATATGACCAAAATTCGTTTGTTTGTCTCTACATTTACTAACCTTGTACATACTCAATCTACATGATGGTGATGTTAAGGTACCGATAGGCCAATTGCTCGCAGAAAAATTCCCATCTAGCTTGGATTTGTCTGTAGAGTAATCTTTATATCTTGGGATAGGGGGGGGGGGGATTTTTCAATCAGGAGAAGTTCCGGAAAAAAAATTTCCCACAGAGGCGGGAGTTTCGCAGCATCAGCTTGTACAACAATAAGAAATTAATGGACTGAGGAGGACTCTTTTCAAACTTTTTCAAGTGGTGCCCTAAGAAGAACGTTTTCAGGCGGAATCACTAAAAACCATCCACAAGGATATTATAACTGCGTGCAGAGACAATTCAGTGAGAATGGAATTGTCCCAAGTAATTTATCCTCGGCGAAGGGAGGAGGGGAATTTTATGTGCAGTTGAGGACTCATTCGAAGGAGAAATTTTCGTTGGAGGCAATGTTTTTCCATGCCCGGAGAGGAAGCCAGATTTGCTCCGACCTAGCGACTTAGTCCGCACATGGTGGATGCGAAACTCTCAAAATTGGTATTCTTAGGTTTTCCAATACATTTTACTAGAGATTGGCTTTATCATTAAAAAATAGCGAGAAAAAGTTCGTGATAAGCCTTACTCTATTTCTATTCGCACCATCTCACCTTCTTCATACTCTCTCTCAATATTACTCTATTACAGTCTGGTTGACACTTAAAATTGGCAGTGTGGTCTGACAGGCAAAACGATGCTTACTAATAATACTTTCCAGCTATTTCTACTCAGCCCGCCGCACTGTTTCAGATATTCCTAAAGGAATAACAATTACGGGACATACGATAACAAGAAATAAAATACAAGAATACAGGAAAAATGTTTACTACAATAGAAGGCCGAAAATAAATAACAGACGAGACGCTGGCGAAACTCTTACTAATAAGTTTTAGTGTTCATTCAGCTCCAGTTTTTTCAGTCCTACTTACACGGACAGGAATCTGCACCCCTCCTATAGAAAAAGGTGATGTAAAACAGAATCCGGAAGAGGTATATTCAGCATATTTGATAAGTTATTCTTCTTCATTCCCCCAGGTACACGCTAACCAGATTCTATTAATAAAGTATACCATACCACTGACATAACATATTAAAGTTTGGGATAAGCCTATATCAGTGAGGCCTATACAGGGTAACTACTCTTGCTATCGGACTTCTCCTAACTTAGTAGTACTTGTCGTAATTGTTCTATATAGTAATATCATTTTTCGTTTTGTTGTGAGTTTTTTTCTGCCACGTAGGTGTGCTGGCGAAATTTTATTTTTTTTCATGTTGTGTATCGTGTAATATTAAATTTGTGCTTCTACAGCTTAAATATTATTCTACGTTTTTTGTACTGTTTATATATTGTTATTTATATTGTACTCAACATCTGCATTAATACTTCTACAGTGCCTTTTACCGTGCCGGGTAATAAATATCTAAAATAAATTAATCTGATCTATTTATTTCTATACAGTGAACTAAATACTGATTTTATTCTACTCTAGTTATCTTATACCTCTAATATCCATCCAGCTGTGCCCAAAAAAAATAACTTGGAGCTAATTACACCTTCAGCGTAAAGCAAAAATAACAACACAACAATAAAACATAGGACCAATAAAATTTAAAAGGCAGAAGTGACTGATAGCAGGTCAATAAAAATGAAACGTTGTTCGTAAACAAAAAAAGATTTTTGCCAAGGGACACATTTATTGTTTAGTAGTACTAAAGAGCTACTATTGAATGATAAAAATACAAAAATAAAATGTGAAAATACATTGTGATGAGGTTAGTATATCTTCACTAGGGCACCTCATATGAACATTGGTTTATTCCCAAAGTTGCTCGCTATATCACAAGAAGCTGCGATCCTCTATTAAACTCGCTAATTCCGCGTACTCCACTGGCGAGCCATTGATAAAACTCCCAGACCAATCACTTCATTCGTAATAAAACCAACCATACCAGGTACCTACAATTACCAAGCCCTGTAAATTTCCAGTATTCAATTCCATCCAACTTAAGAAAACTAGGGAAATGCACGTCGCTAGTCAATATATTCATCCATTGCTTTACTCGCACCCTTAGTACTTATTCATCATGATGCCTTATTATTGCTTTTGCTTATGCACTTTACTATCTCAAGTGTCTAGGTTATAATTTCAAAGATATATCAAAAAAACATTACATTAATGGCGCAGAAGCTGTATATCACCTCCCCAATCAGGCCTCACTAATCTTATATCAGCCCGTAAAGCAACCACGGACAAGAATAAATTTATATAACCATCGCATCGCTTAGACAAGACGAATGGACCCGAGAATATTCTGAGAAACAACGTCAATCTAATCTAGCTTTCGCGATAGGTAAATCTACTTTTAGCTCGAAAGACAGAAAAATCAAAGTGTTGCACGCCGCCTCCTACTAAATCTGGAACCGATGACAAGGCGACGCTGAAATACTTTCCGATAACAATTTACATTCTCTACCAATCAAGCAAAAGAATAAAACTGAACGTATAACTCTACACAATTCAGCAGAATGACGCCTGCAACTAAAGCAAACAGACTTGTTATGTTGTGCGCCCCGAATTTTTTATCTACAAAAAAGGCCCCGCTTAGAAAATGAGAGTATAGAGTAGTAGTGGTTCCATTGTCAACTGAACCCCCGTGAAAACCAGAACCCGTGCACACTGAAACACCAGCCGCGCAACTAAACACCCCGTGCAAACTGAAACCTCCAGTGCCTATGAAACCCCCTTTAACTTGAAGCCTCGTGCCCACCTACTAACCCCACTCTGCAACTACAAACCGCCCCCCCGGTCCTCATAACTAAAACCTCATTGTAAATGAACCCCATGTAACTGAAACCGCCCGTATAACCGAAAACTCCCGATGCAACTGAACACTTCTGTAGCTAACTGAACCCCCCCCCCCCCCCCCCCCCCCCCCACTCATGCAAAGCTGCAACCCCCTTTAAACTAGCAACCCTACGTTCATAGCATACTCACTCCCCGTTTGCAACTCATCACCATTTAAACTTAAAGCCCACGTTGCTAACTGCATGCTCTCCATGTAACTGGTAACATGTGCATGTAATTTTACGCTAACCAGTGAACACAGGTAAACTGGTGTGTTCAATCGAAAAACAACACTGATAGACGGCGAAAAGTTGATGAAAGAGATTCAGGGGTAAAATACCGAACTCTCAGCTACCATTCATATCGCGGAGACAACTGACAGTTTATAAGTCGCAGCCGGCGGCCGACAGAGACCTGGGTGCTAGATAATTCAAAGGGGTGGACATTATAGCCTTTTTTGTGCCTACCTTTTCAGGGAGAGCCAGGCAAAACAGGAACGGAAAAAGTGTGGTTGGCTGTCGGTCGCTCATGACAAGACGGACCAAGCGCTCTACATGGCAGATCCAGCTTGCGAAACATATCTGAGAACCATGCCTATTATTCTGACTTTTTTCAGTGGCTTATAAATATAGAATTACAAGGTATTACTGAGCCAAGCTAGAAAATTATTCCATTTTTTATGACGTGTCTACTCCTTTTTCCTTTGACAAAAAAAGGAGACAGACATATGCCAGCGTCCACCATGTTATATGCTACCAACTAAGGGAAAAATCCTACTTCTCGTCATTTCCGCAATTCCAAACAAATACTGAAGGAATCTGCGGCATTAACTTGTCTGCAATACACAAACAGAGGCTAGCCCCTCTGGAGACTTTCTTTATGAATCATGAAATTTACCTGCGACCATCGTCACTGTTTGAAAGTTTACTAGAGACTTCTCGGTCCAATCTTCACTTTATGTGCACATCAGTCTTCCATTCTTCCTTTCCGTTTGGATCCTGCTACTACAGAATTACTATCACAAGAACCTCCCGGAGTATGGGGCTCATTTTCGTGCAATCATTAATCATGACCGAGCCGCATCTTAACCTATTTTTACTTAATATTATCACCGTTTCGAACAAAGTACTTGTGAACACTTTCTTCGCCCGACTACTTAACTATTCGCCTAGTCTTTTAAACTTTCTCTTTTTGCTACTTCGAGGAACTAGCAAATAATATAATGCTGTTTATATTCAAATGCATAAGAAGAATAAAAATAAGGCAACTGAATTAGGCACAACACACTCTTGACAAGAGAACTTCGAATAAATCGCAAAGCTAAATATAATTTTTTTTCAAAAAAAAACTCAATCATTGGCACTGCACCTGTTTGGAACACTGCGCAAGAATTTAACTTCCATCAAAGACACACACACAATTGGATGATGATCTTTAAACAATGACTAAAACACGATTATGCAAGGAGTTGGCGTTAACTATCCCAGACACCAAAAATGGATTCTTAAGAATTAGTGCAAAATTCTAACTGACCTACTGCTACTTGAATTACATGAACTCACACAAGAAGAAATGAATCACACAGGGAGCTTAATTAGGTCGTATGCTGTTAATTATAACATCACTTTTGGACATCCTATCAAAACACGTGGTATAGATTCAGGAAGACTCTTCATTCACTGGCAAGTCAAATCCAAAATTGCGCTTTTCCGCAAACTATCGCGAAATAGTGTGTGGATAGCCTTTCAAAATTCCTTGCTTCTTTACGCCCTTTTGAAATCCCTACTAGGGACCTTTTCACAGCTATCTCTGTCATCAACATTTCATGCGCCTTCAATTTCTGTTTAAGAAGAATCAAAACGGTTGTAAAGAGTGATACGTACGAAATACGTACTTGTAGCATAGATACTTTCTGCACCCCCTTTTCGCAAAAGTCTAGCCTGCACACTATCCTGACCTTCAGCCAGGCGATCCAGAATCCTTTCAGCGAGCCCCCTTTTTAAGATGCATTCTCATATTTTCCACAACGGTGTGCACAAAAATCTTTTCGTGCCAGAACCGTTCCACACGACGTGCTTTTTCCTGTCAATTTTTCTGCCATCAGAGTTACCAGCACCCGCTCAAATCACTCTGACTAGGCCATCCATGCATTAATCTTATACTTACTTTTTCGATGCCCCCCCTCGAAACACTGCAAAGTCATGGGATTAGACATCAGCAGTCCATATGTATGTATGACCCTTAGCCTAAGTGCGTAACCTTAAAGTAATAGGAGCTTAGGAGTTTTCCCCCAGCTCATGATTCACGAGTGAAAAGTGCCACTAAACTGCAAGATTCAATCCAATTCTTGTGTATTGCGGGTCGAGAGCCAATTGTCACACACAAAAACGAAATTCTTTTTTATTTCACTCTCTCTGCAACATCTGCCTAATCAGGACCTGTCATATGCCGTTGCAGAACCACACACATCAGCAGTATCTATGCCATAGATGGGTTCATGCCATACATATGCAATTTACGTCCGGTCTCCGGCCACAACTTCCTGCGACTTTTGTACAGGAAGCAAAAAGTCTATATAAGAAATTCTCAAACGGCTAAGTGAAGTGTGACTCCGCCTATGCATTTTTGGCATAATGGAGCAGCAAAAGTACTTCTCGCATATTCAATGACTGTTACACCACTTTTTCCACCCCAGGAGGGTTGCTGGCGCATCTTGTTCTAGCTACTTTCGTGCTTTCTGCCACCATTTGCTTATGATTTTCCCTTACCTCCTTGTCCGATTCAGTTAGCTGCTCAATTTTCTCTTTTGTTTTTCATGGTGTCACAAAAGTTTGCACAGGTATCACTCTTAGGCATTTTCAAAGATACATTCATGCTGTGCATCACAGCGCGCATAAGAAGCACGAGAGCATTTTTCATTTGGATAGTTTTTCTGAAAAACATAAAGCAAATCGAAATTTCCTGAACAAGATCAAGCTTGACAGTACTCTTGGTAAGTATCTCACATTTGGACTATTTTTTCGACGATAATGCGGCTGGCATGGCCTGAAAGACTCGATATGCATCACTATAAGTTCTTTATTAATGTCTCTTTGCTGTTGCTTTGTCCTATTGACGTCTCTCCTTGACTGGAAAAAAGTCACAGACTCGCCTTGCCAATCTTCTTGCAGATTCTTCTCAATCCGCTTCGCTTTTCTTTTTTTTACCTAAAAAAATCCAGTGTCCACATAAAAAGTATTTCTGGGCAGACCCTGACACGTAACGGTTTCGCACTACCGTCATCACCGGATTTCAAAGGTAAGAAATAGCTATAAATGAGCTTTTTCTTGAATGGCAAACGGCCATCGACTTTCACCTTTCTCCGGAAAATATTTCACTGCCTCTATCAGTGGTTTTTTGTAGGTTAGGCGTTCGACGTGGTCCAGAGCCCAGTATTCGCTGGGATCTCCTTCCGCATTTCCATAGACAAACATAGAACTTTTCCTTTTACAGCCAGCCGAGCACTCCATATCTATAAAAGGACTTTTCATTTTATGACTTTTTTTCAAGCTTGCTTTTCTTCTCGCTTCGTTTCTCTTTTCTCTTTTGCACTTCTGAATACAGGATTCTTCTTCGGACTCTGGTAGAGAATCTTTGTCTTGCTCTTTACTGGGGGTCGGTCTTGTTCCAGCTCATCTGAATTTTCCTCGGCTACAGAAGTTTTTCTGTGTTTTTGTTTCGCACGTTTTTCATTCTCTGTTTTCTTTTTTCTATCGCAATTTTTCACTTCCGCTACTCTCACTTGAACTTTCCTAAACTGGCAAATACTAATCTGAAAACCAATGCTAGAAGCTCGCAGGTGTCTGAATAAGCCGTCAGATTTTCATTTGGCAGTCGACAGGTCGGCCAATCCCTTTGGTTCCTCATCTTTGGGGTAGTCTGAACTTTGAGTTCTGGCAGTTTGCAATCACTACACACAAATTACAATACGTCAGTAATGCATTGTGGTCTCAATCACATTACAACAAACTATTCTTCTTTTCTTCAAAAATCACGATGATTATGCTGAAATTCGGCTGATTCTTGAGCCAAAAGGGGAGACATATGCCAAATATTTAAAGTTCAAAAGAACAGGGTCAAAAAGGAGGGGACACGTGCTCTGCACGTGATCTCCTTTTGGCCCAGCTGCGATCCGCGTCCAAAAGTGGCGTATGTCTCTTTTTTATCTTCGCAACGGTAGGAGATAGGAGAATTCTGACTTTACCATCGATTCCTCGTGCTGGCGTTTACCCATGACAACACATAACTCATTTTCGACCAAAATGGCATATGTCGCACTTTTAATTATCACAGCCGAAGTGACCATGGAATTCCTGTTTTGTTTTTAAAGTCACTTTTCTGGTGAATAGGCAGCGTGGCGGCAGAGTGCACCTGGCGACGATAAATCACATCGGTCCAGTTTTGTCAGGAAAAAAATACTCAGTGATAATTTATTGCTCCCGCTAGCATTATGCGCTTCTAGGTCCGGGCCTAGGACCTAGTGGTAAATCCAGGCCTGAGCGTGCACAATTTCCTTTGGTGAATTGACTTTCCCTTTAAGCACTCTCTGAAAGTTCCAACTTAATACACAAATCCCTTTTGAGATAGGCCATTTTGAAAATCTGCATTGCCACATAGTGTCTTTTGATTTAGTTCAAGTTCCACCTCAAATACCTCATTCTGTCAAATTTTTAACTTGATATGCGTAGCCTTAATAGTGCTAGTTTAATAGTACCAGAGGTCGTAGAAGGAAACAGTAGAAGTAATAATAGTGTTGAATTAGTAGTAGTTGTAGCAGTATTAATAGCCAGTAGCAGCAGGTAGATGCCCCAGAAGGTTCATCTTGATACGCTAATCTGTTCCAGAAGTGCTGATACACCTGTATCAGCAATTTGTATGTTATTGCAAGGTACCCGATCACGTTTTGACTCTTAAAAAGTGAATTGAATTACAGCTTTAAAATTTCCAATGAAATGAGTCCTCTATAACGTTTATACGAACATCCCTTCCATAACAAAACCATATATGCTCCCAGGCATAACTCACAAACGCCTACCCCCGGGGCCCTGGGCAGGGCATTACTGAGTGGGTCGGGGAGGGGCACGTCGACCCCAACTTTTTTGGCATTCAGTAAAAGTTTGCCGAAGGCACGAAAAATTTCGGCAGAAATTTTGCAAAAAATCCGCCGAAATTTAGCAAAATTCTTGATTTCTGCAGAAAATTCGGCATAAATCAGGTAGCAATTCGGTAAAAATTTACGAAGATCGCCCCCTTCCTCAATAAAATGAGCATCAGGACGCCGCGTGGCCTGGGGGTTGCGTGGGACCCAGGAGTTATTCTTATCTGACCTTTAAACTATTTGTCATTAAATGGCTATTTAAAATTTTTTATCGGGCTTGCGCTTGGGGAAAAAGGGGTGTGTGGAGGGTGGAGGGGGGGGGGGGGTGGCTAGTTTTTTGCCCTTGGATCTTTTGACTCTGAAAAAGTGAACTAGAACTTACAATTTCAATCAAATGAGCCCTTTCTGAAGTTTATACGAGCATCCCTTTTCACAAAGAACAATGTACGCCCCCAGGACAACACCTACAATGCCTACCCCCCTGTCTTCAGGGGTTGTGTTGACACCGGAGATTTTGTTATCTAATTTTTGAACATTTTTTTTAATGGCTGTCTCAAAATTTGTAGCAAATGGGTTTGTTGAAAAAAGGGCGTGGAAGGGAGCTAGTTGTCCTTAAATCTCTGAGTCTTAAAAAGTGAACTAAAAACTTTCAATTTCCAATCAAATGAGCCCTCTATAAAGCTTATACGAGCATCCCTTTGATAAGAACCATACAAGACTTCAGGGCATAACTTTAGAACGCCTTCCCCCTGGGCCCTGGGGGGTTTTATTGAGACCGGAAGTTTTTCTTATCCGACCTTTGAAACTATTTTAATAAAATGAATATCTCAAAATTTTCATCAAATTGGTTTGAGAAAAGAAGGCATGGGGCGGGGGAGGGGGGAGGGGTAGCTGCCCTCGGATCTCTTTTGACTCTTAAAAAGTGAACTCGAACTTTCAATTTACAATCAAATGAGCCCTCTCTGAAGTTTATACGAGCATCCCTTTCATAAAAAACCATATATGCCCCAGGGCATAACTTTACAACCCCTGCCCCCAGGCGGGGGGGTTGTGTTGACACCTAAGTTTTTGTTGTCTAACTTTTGAACAATTTTGAACTTAATGGCTTTATCTCAAAATTTTTATCGGATGTATTTGGGGCAAATGGGCTTGGTGGAGGGTTCTAGTTGCCCTTCAATCTCTTTTGACTCTCAAAAAACTGAACTAGAACTTTCAATTTCCAATCAAATAAGCCCTCTTGAAGTTTTACAAGCATACATTCCATAAGAACCATATATTACCCCCAGGGCATTACTTACAATGCCTACCCCTAGGCCGAGGGGGGGGGGGCACTGTGTCGACCCCGGAGTTTTCGTTACATGGTCTTTGAACTTTTTTTTAAGTAATTGCCATCTCAGAGTTCTTATCGGATGGGTTTTTTTCTTTTTTTTTTGAAGAAAAATGGGCATGGAGGTGGGGGCGGGGGGCTAGGTGCCCTCCGATCTATTTTGACTCTTAAAAAGTGAACTAGAACTTTCAATTTCCAATCAAAATGAGTCCTCTTTGAAGTTTGTACAAAAATCTTTTCCATAAGAACCATAAATGCCTCCGGGGCGTAACTTACAACGCCTGCCCCCTGGCCCTGGGGGGTTGTGTTGACACAGGAGTTATTGTTATATGATCTTTAAACTATTTTTAACAAAATAGCTATCTCAAAATTTGTATCGGATATATTTGTGAAAAAAGGGCATGAAGGGGAGGGGGGCTGGTTACCCTCCTATATCTTTTGACTCTTAAAAAGTGAACTAGAATTTTCAATTTCCAATCAAATGCGCCCTCTCTGAAGTTTGTACAAGCATTCCTTCCATAAGAACCATATATGCCCCCAGAGCATAACATTACAATGCCTGCCCCTGGTCCTTGGGGGTTGTGTCAAAAACTGGAGTTTTTGTTATGTGATCATTGAAACTATTCTTAACAAAATGGCTATCTCAAAATTTGTATTGGATGCATTTGGGGACAATAAGGGCGTGAGGGGGGGGGGGGGCTAGTTGCCCACTGATCACTTTTGACTCTAAAAAGGGCACTAGAACTCTTATTTCCAACAATCGACTTATATCCCCTTTAAAGTTTATACAACCGACCCCTTCCATATGAAATGCCTCTGGGAAAAAATAATAATAAATAATAATAATAAAACATTGGAGCTGTATGGCCTTTACTATAGGCAACGCTAAAGCATTTACTGTAGGCAATGCTGATATGACATTGCTTTGCTTTTTGGTTGAAATCTTCATCTATTGTTCACCCCAAACAACATCATAAGTGACTTTGAGAAAACTGGAATATGGCCCAGGAAGGAAAACTTACCAACCTGGCAAGTTCCATAAAGGAAACTTACCCAACTGGCAACTGACCTGCTGCTATGTCTATGCACCATTACAGAATCAATGGGTATTTTCTTTATGCTAAAGGTAATTTTCTCAAAAGGAGTTTAAAGTGCATACAGAATCAAGATATCACAGATACTAAAGCCCACTACTATAATTTTCTTCAAAAGGGGAGGCTTGGGAGGGGGGGAGTGTGGTCGGTTGGGGGTGGGGTGGGCAGGGGGGGGGTGGGTGCTGGGGGCAGGGGGGTTTCTTTATTTGGGGGTGTAGTGGCTACCGGTTTCAAGATGATCACAGATACAATGACCTGGTGGGACAAAACAGGGTATAAAGTTTCAACTTTTCAGAAAAACTTGAGGGGAGGTGTAAAACTAGTTCGAAAGGTATTACGCATATCCAGATTTTCAGAAGTGATGGGCAATATCTTAGGGAAAAAGGGGGGCCTGTTGGAAATATCAGACCATGTTATGAGGGATGCTGAACTAAATCAAACTACACTATGTCCATCCAAATTTGTCATATGGGCATATTTACAACATCTTAAGAACAGATACAAATATTAAGTTGAAACTATGAGGGACATGTTAGGGAGATTTATAACTATATATTGATATTGAAATGGCCTATTTGAAATAATAATAATTTTACTAACCCATTCAAAAAAAGTACATACAAAATGCATGAAATGGAGCAAAAAGAGAAATAATAGAAAAAAGAAAAAAAAAGACACTAATACAACAAATTGACACACCACATGAAACAATCAATTAACAACAAACAAGTATTAAAATAAAGAGTAACTCAGGGCTAATTACCAAATTTAGGCTATTAGATAGATCCAAGGACCTCGGAAACTTGGCTCAGCGTTTCAAAATGGCAACAACTGGCTCCGCAACACCATACTTATACTTAAAAATGAATTTTTGGCCCATAGAGGAACATTCAATATAAACTTTAAAAATTTATAGAATGTAGACCGAAGTTTTTCTCTTATCCGTTAAAGAAAAAATATTCCAAAACAGAGCCAGTGCTTAAAACATGGGGCATTACTAGCGCATTATAGTCTAGCACGAATTCGGCGATTATATTTTACCTTGTTGAAGCAAGAGTTCCATACGCTTTACTGAAAAATTAAAAAGTAGGCCAGCACGAGTAGAAATCATACCTGAGCTTGTTGGCAGTCCTAAATACATGATGGAACAAGATCCTATAACTTGCTGATTTCCAATTTACAAACAGAGCACCAGGAATCACCCATTTAAAAACAATAAACTTACTTTTACTAGAATTAATCAAAACAGTCCAATCCCTCCATACATTGCATTAAGAATATCAAAATTCTCTTCAATACGAGTCTTAAAGATCTACTTATATTAAGAATATCGTCTGCATAATTTAATAATGTAATATCTACACCCAGGAAATAAAAAACTTGTTTAACATACTTTTGTGCTTCTATAATGCTGTTATTATAAAGTAGAGGAGATGATATTGCACCCTGCCTAATACCCTTCTTCACTTGGACTATTTGGGAAGATAAAACTAGACCCTCATTTGACAGTATATTAATTTGTACTTGAAGATTTTTATACATATTTCTAAATGCTAATATCACAGACTGGTCAACCCCGCGCTTAAGAGCCGACAGGAGTAGCTGGGAATGAATCCCCGAATCGAAAGCGCGGCGCACGTCGTGACTTGCGAGTATAAATCTTTCATTTAAGTCACGTGCTCAGCCATTACATTAGCAAGAATATAATTCACATGCTGGTGGCTAACCCCCTTTTTGAAACCAAACTGGGAGTCGGGAGTAGAACACTTATCTATGAGTATATCCACCCCAAGTAGTTCCATTAAATTACATAAAACTGGTGACACGGTTATAGGACGGTACGATAAACATTCAGATGGATTTTCCCTTTTTTAGTATCAGTGTAATTACCCCCCCTACAAAATAAATGTGGAACAAGACCGGAGTTAAAGACCATCTATAAACAGTAGCTGCAGATGACAAAGTAATTTATCACTGGCATGAACTAAATGTAAACCACATAGCTTATCAAAACCTCTAGATTTCTTCTTTTTCAGCTTTAAAATAGAACAAACAAGATTAGAAATACCTACAACAAAAAAACTGTACCTAGACCTACACAACATAAAAACACTTATCAAGCTCCCCATTAAACTTATCCTCGAGCACAGGATCAGGGGATGAGAATTCAGCCGTTTTAAAGTGAGATAACCAATCATGTTCATTTGGGGGGAGTGGTTTCAGACTTTATAATACTACTTTTTCATTTAAGTAGTTTCCATGCCTTATTTGGCTCCTGACTAATCTTCTCACTGTGCTTATGAATAAACATCACATTTATGCTTAGATAAAGTTTTCCAAATTCACGTTTACTATAAAAAAGAATCTGATTAACAACGCCAGATCTAGGCCGATCACATTCAGTCCATATCCCAAGCCAAAATTTTGCTCGACGACAAGCTTCACTCAAAACTGGGTTCTGCGACCACTTAGGAATTTCAGTACCAACTTGACCTAGCGTGTTGGGACAGCAGCCGTTTCAGCACATAATAAAGCATGAGTTATTTCACTGCAATAAATATTACGTAGCACTTGTCTCTCCTTATCTGATATATGCACACTCTGTTGAAGCAACTGAGAAGGCACTTTGATCTTACCTAGAATATTATCTAACATAGCTTGATAGAGGATAGGATCAATCTTATTCCTATATTCTCTAGTAATCCACTTTTCGGTTTAACCAGCATTAGCTGCTTTAATTATGCTAAAACTGTTTATAATTGGAAAATGATCTGATGTGCAAACACTCAGATCTACATGAGAGTTGCCATGCATCTGAATCATTGATGAACTTAACATAAAATCAAGAGAAGAGGTAGAGCCAGAATTATGTACATAAGTAAAGTCAGAGTCATTGGTGGTCAGACACAGATAATCACAAGAGGTTAACAATAATTGGGTTCTTGCACTATTATTATTTGTCAAATCACAATTCATACCTCCAGCAAGAATACATTTGAAACCTTGACTAAGACAGCTCCTAATAGAATTAGAAAGCTTACTGCATGCCCCACTAAATTTCACTTCAGATTTACTGTTTCTATAGTCAGTAGGCTTATACACAGAGAAGAGGATTGTCTCATGGATCTTAACAGCAATGAAAAAGTCAGATGTCTATATAAAACACAGGGTTTAATGTGCCACTAACTAAGATGGCCACCCCACCAGATGGTCTACCTTTTACAGATGACTTTGCAGGAAACGCAAAAGCTTTCACTCCTTTGTTCAACTCGAGGATACTGGTGGCTTCTATTGAAAGGAAATGTTCCTGTAAACAGACTATATCATTAAAAGACAACAAATCTCTCCAATAATGGCAGTTTTTTTCATCACCACCATTTAAGTTCCATGAGGCTACGCGTATATATCGAAATTCATTGCTTAGACTTTCTGAGCTTCTGGTCATTTAATACTGTAGCATCAATGCCTATCAGATCCACACAAACCACATTTTTGAGCATTTTGGCAAGGATTAGCCCAAGAATTCGAATGACTTCCACCTCACCTGGAGCAGATTGGAGGACTGGTACACGATTAGCTGCATGACCAATGATTGACAATTATAGCATTGCATAGGCTTAAATTTGAATTCCTTTACTGACAACCTTTTGTAACCGAAAATTGCAGAGAATCCATTAAAGAACTTAACTGAAGTTTGTTATCGAACTGTATCTTAAAGGATTGAGTATTACCCATCTGTATTGCCTTAACACAATTTGGTATCATTGCACAAAGCTCTTCAGCTGAAATTTCATTTGGAACATGACAAATAATTCCAAAAAACGAAGGGCTTTTTAATTTTGCATTTACTATTGTATCTTTTACACTCACTGTTTCAGCAAGTGATTCCGCTGCACTTTTGTTGTTAAAAAAAGTTTCCATTCAGTTTTTATTGCTTTTAATTTGAAAATATTTGAACTATTATTTCCTCATATACTGTCTAAATATGCTTTTCACGCTTTAGGGTTTGGTAGATCTTTGGGGGGATTCTTTAAGACTACAGCATATGACAATTTTGCTGCAGTAGAATGAGGATCAGCAACACACACATGAGGAGCAGGAACATGAGAAGAGGGACTAGACTCAACAAGTTTGTTAAACTTGATGCACAATTCATTTACTTTTCAGGTAAGAGTAGCCATGATCTTGCCTGTGATTAATGGAACTTTGTTGGGGCTTGAAAATTACAAAACATGGCAAACAAGTTAATTTTATCTTCACACACATGAAATAATTGTTGTTATGTCCAAAACATTGTCTATAATTTTTGTCACACAGTAACACAAGTAGAAATTCCTTCCAGAGGCCACAACAATTCTTTAGCATTAACAATCAAATCCTCTGAAAAAAAAATTCCACTACTCTTGGGCTATATTGTCAGAGCAATTCCCAGCTTTAATTGCTGGACAAATGTAATTCAGAATAGGATTCCACATAAGATTGTCATCACTCATTCTTGTAATAGCAGAAACACAGTTCACAATACATAAAACCATTGTTCTATATAAGCTATTGTTTTCAATCTTATAGCTTAAACGTAATAATTTCTCCAATAAACAATTGGGGATTTTAGAGTAATTCAATTAGAGAAGTCCAAAAACAAGCTTAGGTCATGAGTCAATATGAAAAAAACTGGTTCAGCAGGTAGATCTAATTATCCAATAAATAATCCAACGACTTGTTATCACCTCGAAAGTACAAATGATAATCTATCAGATAAATATATCTGGGATGGCTAAGGGCATTAAAGTGAAACCATCATGGTATATTGCAGTGTATGTTAAATAAAATCAGAATGTAATATATGCATGCAAGTTTTCGAAAGGGCATATCTGATGAACAGGTGAGACCACCAAACTGAGCCTTTCAACTACTAAAAACTACTTCATTACCCAATGCAGTCAAGAATGTAAGAAATGAACTTCAAAATTTCTGACTGATAGGCACATTAAACTACAGCTTAAAAAAGAACAAATGCAAAGATCAGCAAGGTAGTTGATGAGATAGTTGCTGAAGGAAAAATACCTATACAAAGAAGAAACTATTCATAGAGCCAGACAGTTAAGATGATATGACAGTTTTGATGAGGATGATATGAATGAAGAAGTCTATTGCTACATCAATGTTGATGTCTTTAAAAAGGTAGTATATGAGGGGCAAATTTTACCCTGGTTGTATTGTGGGGAAAAAAAAAAGAGAACAGTGCCAAAGTAAATGCTATGTGTCAGCCTGGATTTAAAAAACAGAAGTAGGACTCTACCTTTTACTCCAGGGAAGAAAAAAAATTTAACCCATATTTCATATTTTGCATTTCATATTCCATGTTCACCAGTCGTCAATTTATGGTGAAAGTCTTCTTAATTTTAGTTACTTGAACTTAATTCTTTGATCATACAAGTCCTTTATACTTTTTTTTCCTAACAATGAATGGTTTGTACCATAACCAACTATTTTCCATCCCCTGGCATTCAGTGGGACAACAGGTACATGCAGGGATTCCTCCTTTTTTCTTCAATTGAAAATGGAAAAATCAGATCCCATTCTCCTGGTAATTGGCTTTCATTTTTTATATTTTTCAAAAAACTGTCCAGGTAGTAGAGGGCATGGTAGGGGTAAGAAAGTGGGAGAGGTATATAAATAGGTATATTCTATTTTAGCTGATCAGGTAATTCAGAAGTTAGGTGTCAGATGAGAATGTCTGACTCTCTTGATTTATTGTCTAGAGTAAAAGAGGCACAGAACAGAGGCATGTTTTGAAGCTGGGCTATCTAGGGAGGATAATTCAGTAGGTAAGTTCTTGTAGAGGTAATTAAATCCTGTTTTGGGGATGAATAAGATATTTGAGAAGGGTTAGAATGAAGACAGGTCCTTAGAGTAGCCCAATGTGCAGACAGTGGGTGGAAAATCTACTATATTTGTGGTAAAAAAACAACCCCCCCCCCCTCACCCATAATGTTATTATCTATGGACATGTAAGCTTGTAAAAGATTGATGCATCCTGAGCCATGCATTTTGAATGGGGAAAATACATCATTCCTTTAATTTAAACTTTGTATTGAGCATCACCCATCCCCCACCACACAAAATTTAATCAGGTTTATTTGAAAAAGGGTTAAAAATCTTTGGATTATACAGCTCTTCAATAGTTGTTGTAAGATTTGTTTAAGGCAAAAAGAAAAAATACAATTTATACTTTTTGAATGCAACATGCGGGGGGGGGGTAGAATTTTTCTTGGGGTTAATTAGTGGCTTGTATTGAAGTGGGTACTGGTCTTTTAAATAAAACTCACTTGAGAAGTGAAGTTTGGTGACAATCAAATAGGATGAAAATAGATTACTTTATTAGCAAAATTGTGAAAGTGATTTTTGAATTATTAAATTGGGAGTTTGGCATCCACTGACCATCTCAAAGACAAAGAAAAGTTCATAATTAATGCAATTCTTGACCCAGTTCATTTTAGCTCATTATTAATGCAATTCTACAACACAACTGAGCTGGAACAAGCAGGTTTCACTCATTTGAAAGTGAACCACAAAATAGAGAGAATTTGGGGTTCTACAAAGTGGAGGAACAAACAACACTGAGATACATCCCACCATCATGACATTCATACTTAGTAGAATACATGTGGTGGGCAGCAGTAAAGGCAGAAGGCCAAGTTCATTTTAATGTGATTCTTGAGGACATTTCTGAGTTCTGGGAGCATATTTCCAGGTTGTAGTTTTCACAATTCTGCTAATAAAGTATTCTATTTCCACCATATTTTTTTTTCATTAGGTTAAAAAGGTTTGGTTAGGTTAAAATATGTTTGTTTAAGTTACATATTTAATATATGATATCAGTATGCTTGACTCCACCCCCTAATGTGCAAATATATAGCCCAAATTTGTTTCTAAACTGTTATATTTTCATCATAATTTTGTTTTATTTCCATTAACATTCTCCAAACTTCACTTCTTGAGTGTGTTTTATACAATAGACAAGTACCCAGAAGTGCATTAGTTAACCAGTATAAAATAACTGGTAGCTAATTAATTGCATTTCCACTTTGAATAATGAAAGAAGTATAAGATTATCTAATTTTATCTTTTCGCCATTTTTTTAACATAGATAAGAAAGGCTGTGTTTGTTTAAAAAATTTGCAAAGCAATTAATGTAGGCTACATTATGATTACAAAATGAATATTAAAATTATGGTAAATATTTTGCAGTTCATATTATTGACAAATAAAGTAAAACATACTTGATGCCTTTTTTATGCTCTTTACAAATATAATAATCATTTTTGTAAGAAATGAAATTTACCCCCACCCCCTATATATACCAATTCATGGTACATATTTGCACATTAGGGGGAGGGGTGGTGGTAAAGTTCAAACTTAACTCTCATTTACATCAGAAATAAAATTTACCACCACCCCTACCCTTAATGTGTAAATATATACCTTTAATTGGTATATATAGGGATGGGGGTAAAAAATTCCTTTCCAACAATAAGGATTATTATATTTGGAAAAAGCATAAAGAAGCATTGAGTGGTATGTTTACTTTATTTGCAAGTCTATAATATGAACTGCAAAAAAATTGCCAAAATTATTAGCATTCAACAGAACACTGCTGGATAAATACTTAAAAAAAAAAAAATATAAGAAAACCCACAAGGAATGACTAAATTCTCAAATCAGGGATTTTTAAGCTTTTGTTCTCTACAATAGCTGTAGATTAGGCTGAATTTTCTAGTTTGAAGAGCCCCTGAACAATTATTAAACATTTTCTAGAACATTAATTAGAAGGGTTGATCCCTTCTCAATATCTTGCTCTTGAACTTAATGTATTTCATAACTTAAAAAGTACTTGTTATTCTAATTATGTGGTTTTTGTGTTTCAGGAGTTGTTCTTCAGGAAATGAGACAAAGGGCTTAACTTAGCACAGGGTGGATCCAGAACTTTTTAGGGCAGCAGGCACAAAATAGGTTGATTGAAATAAACTTGGGTAAAGTTCTACCAAATCATATTATTGACTTGCGCATAAAGTGAATATACCACTTGATGCCTTTTTTATGCTGATTACAAATATAGTAATCAATTCTATTGGAAATGAATTTCAGCCCCCCCCCCTATATATGCCAATTTAGGGTATATATTTCTACAACCTAACCAAACCCTGAATTGGCATATATAGGGGGGGGCTGACTGAAATTCATTTCAAATAGAAATGATTATTATATTCGTAATCAGCATAAAAAAAGGCATGGAATGGTGTAGGCTATTCACTTTATTCCTAAGTCAATAATATGATTTGGTAGAACTTTACCTAAACTTGCATTAGGAGCCAGTTTAATTAACACAAATTTGCATTAATTAAGTAAAATTACACTACTTTAGATGACATTAGGGGGGGGACCCTTTGGATCTGCCACTGCTTTAGCATAAAGAACAAAATATTGTGGAGACAACCCCTCTCATATACAGAATATACATAGCCTAGTAAATAGTGATTTTCTCACATCCTGCTTCTACTAGACAGTATCGCTGATAATTTACAGACCAACTGACAGAATGATATACACTACAAAATAAGTTGTCTTATCAGGGGTAGGTAATCTGCACCTTTACCTATTTATGTATTACTAATGGGTTAAATCTTAAATATAATTGAACAGGTCTACCTTAAGGATGGAGCTAAATGTGCCTTCAAGTCACAAAAAAGAGTATGGGAAATTTTATGAGAGTGGAAAAACGCGCTTGTGTAAAAAAATCTACCTAGTGTAAAAAAATATATATATATATATATATATATATATATATATATATATATATATATATATATATATATATATATATAATATATATATATATATATATATATATATATATATATATATATATATATATATATATATATATATATATATATATATATATATATATATATATATATATATATATATATATATATATATATAATATATATATATATATATATATATATATATATATATATATATATATATATATATATATCTTTGCCGTCTTTTCCCTGTGAGTTGATATTTTCGAAAAAAAGGAAAAACATCCCCATAAAGTCATGGAATCTTAATGAAAATCACACCATCAGATTGAGCATATCAAACAGTTCGTGATAACAAACTGTATAGTAAGAGCGACTCGCCTCAATAGTAACCGAAACTCTATAAAAACGGAATTTTAGTATCAATAGGTCCATCAAAAGAATCGGATTCTTATGCTGATTTTAAATATTGAAATTTCATCAAGTTTAGTCTTAATCATCAAAAGTTATGAGCCTTAGAAAATTTACCCTATTTTCGAAAAAGGGGAAAACACCCACTAAAAGTTATAGAATCTTCATGAAAATCACACAATCAGTTTCAGCATATCAGAGAACCTTCCTATAAAGGTCTCAAGCTCCTATCTGTGAAAATGTGGAATTTGGTATTTTTACCAGAAGAAAGATTACAGATGCATGTTTATTTGTTTGTTTTTCCTTTCCCCCAGGGGCGATCATATCGACCCAGTGGTCCTAGAATGTCGCAAGAGGGCTCATTCGAAAAAAAATTAAAAGTTCTAGGGCCTTTCGATTTCAAATCAAATGAGCCCCTTTTGAGTTTATACGGCGATCCCTTCTATATGAATGCCTCTGGGAAAAAAAATAAATGGAGTGTGGGGGGGGGAGGCTATCTGCCCTCTGATCACTTTTGACTCTTAAAAAGGGTCAACTTGATTACAGAATCACTTTTTCCAAAAAACTGCATTTCTTATGTCTTTTAATACTGCAGTCTTTTCTAAGACATTTGATTTTGGAAGCAATTTGTTTTCAGAGATGGCTTATGCAAATAAATATTTCAATTATTTTGCCTTTTTCAAAGCACTGCTAAGATTAGCAATTTAGGAAAAAAAACTGAAGAAAAACCGTACAGCCTAATTGACCTGGTTAAATGGCGCAGTTTATTTACTTATGCTGTCATATACACAGGGTTTAGTAAAGAACGAACTCTAAATTATGTCATGGTTGCAGCAGTTGTTGTAATCTAGTAAACGGCGAATCACAGCCCATGGTAATGAAAAGTTGAAAAACATGTTTTGAAAAAAGTGCCTGATGAGAAAAATTGCCCTCTAACACTGATTCAGTAATGGTAACTATTTTCATGTTTTAAAGAGAGTATTATAGTAAGGAACAAACTCGAGACCATAGTAACTAAAACTATCATAGGCAGTGCAATTGCGCTGCCTAAGTAAAGAATGATTTTGGCACAATGTATTATTTTTTTTTAGACCAGGGCACTTCGTATCGAAGGAGTTGTCGTAGAAACTTCGAAAAGGGCTCATTCGATTGGAAATCGGAGTGGCTATTGCCTTTTTAATAATCGGAAGTGATTGGAAGGCAACTAACACCACTTCCACACCCAAAACATTTCCCCAAACACATCCAATCAAAATTTTGAGATAGCCATTTTGTTCAGCGTAGTTGATTTCCACATAAAAATTATGTTTTTGAGGAGGACACTTCCCCACAGCCCTCAGCGCAAGGGTTGTAAGTTATGCCCATGGGGGCATATAAGATTTTTATAGAAAGCGTTGTCGTAGAAACTTCAGAAAGGCTCATTCGATTGGTATTTCAAGGGGCAAGTGCCCTTTTTAATAGTCGAAAGTTATTGGAGAGCAACTAACCCCCCTCTCACGGCCACCTTTTCCCCAAACACATCCGATCAAAATTTTGAGATAGCCATTTTGTTCAACGTAGTTGAAATTTGTACTTTACTGAAAAAATTCTTATAAATGTTTTCATGTGTTTTGGTAATGGTGGGCGTGGAAGGGGTGTTAGTTGCCTTCCAATTACTCTCGACTATTAAAAAGGGCACTAGCCACTCCAATTTCCAATTGAATGAGTCCTGGTCTAAAACCACGAAGTCCCCTGGTCTAAAAAAAAAGAAAAATAATAAAAAATAATACATTGTGTCAACATCGTTCTTTACTTAGGTAGCACGATTGCGCTGCCGATGATATTTGATTTTTGAAACAATCAAAAAGTTCATGGTAACAAACTGTATAGTAAGAGCGAATCGTCTCAGTAGTAACCAAAACTTTAAAAAATCGGAATTTTGATACCAATAGATACATCAAAAGAATGGGATTTTTTATGCTGATCAAACAGTTCGTGGTAACGAACTGTAAGTAAGGTGCAACCCGGCTCAATGGTAACCGAAACTCTAGAAAACGGGTTTTTGATACCAATAGATACATCAAAAGAATCAGATTTCAATGCTGATTTCAAATATATAACTTTCATCAAGTTTAGTGCTACCCATCAAAAGTTAGGCGCCTGAGAAAATTTGGCTGATTTTCAAAAAAAGGGGGAAAGACCCCTAAAAGTTATAGAACCTTAATGAAAATCACACCATCATATTCAGCGTATCAGAGAACCCTACTGTAGAGGTTTCAAGCTCCTATCTACAAAAATGTGGAATTTTGCATTTTTTTGCCAGAAGAAGAAAGATCAAGGATGCGTGTTTATTTGTTTTTTTCCCCAGGGGTGATCGTATCGACCCATTGGTCCTAGAATATTGTGGGAGGGCTCATTGGAACGGAAATTAAAAATTCTAGTGCCCTTTTTAAGTGACCAAAAAAATGGAGGGCAACTAGGCCCCCTCCCACGCTTATTTTTTTCCCAAAGTCACCCGATCAAAAATTTCAGATAGCCATTTTGTTCAGCATGGTCGAAAATATGATAAATATGTCTTTTAGGATGACTTAATCCCCCGAAGTCCCAAGGGGGAGGGCTAAAAGTTTTGAACTTTACCCAATGCTAACATATAGTATTGGTTATTGGGAAATATACAGAAGTTTTCAGGAGGGTTTTTTTTCTGGTAGTGGGAGGAAAGGGTGGGTCGGGGGTTATGTTGGAGGATCTGTCCATGAAGGAAGTTTTCATGGGGGAAGGGAAATTACATGAAGGGGGCGCCGGACTTGCCAGCATTATTTATTGGTTATTGGGAAGTATACAGACATTTTCAGGAAGGATTTTATTCTGGAGGGGGGGGGGGGCTAGAGGAGGGGGTTAATCTGGAAAATATTTCCGTGGAGGATGTTTCTTTGGGGTAAGGGACATTTCTATGAAGGGGGCGCCGGATTTCCAAGCATTATTTAAAAAACGATCAGAAATTAAATAAAAAAAACAAGTTTTTTCAACTGAAAGTAAGAAGCAACATTAGAACTTGAAACGAACAGAAATTATAACGTATGTGAGGGGTTCTCTCCCAAGTCAATACCTCGCTCTTTACGCTACAGTTTTTTTTAATGCTTTCAAAAGAGCTATCTATTCTAATTAAACGGCCTTTGTGATTCAGGGGTTTGTGAATCAAATTTTTTTTAACTTTTAACGTAAAGAGCGTGGTATTGACTAAGGGGAGAACCCCCTCATATACGTAATAACACATACGTAATAAAAAAAAAAACAATAAAAAAAACAAGCAATAGGCTCAATAGTAATCGAAACTTTTAAAAACAGAATTTTGATGTCAATAAATGTATCAAAAGAATGTGTTTATAATGCTGATTCTAAATATATAATTTTATTAAGTTTAATATTACTCATCAAAGGCTACGAGCCTGAGAAAATTTACCCTATTTTTTAAAGAAGGGGGGAAACATCCCCTACAAGTGAAAGAATTTTAATGAAAATCACACCGTCAGATTCAGCGTACCAGAAAACCCTATTACATAGGTTTCAAGCTCATATCTGCAAAAATCTGCAACTTTGTATTTTTTGCCAGAAGAAAAATATACGAATATAGAAGTTAGTTACGTAAGTTAATTTGTAAAGACATCCATTTAGCAAAAGAAAAGTAAAATTTTTATGCAAATTTTGTTTACTTATTCAATGACGGTTAGCCAAAATAAAAGCTGCATTAACTAAAAAACGATCAGAAATTAAATAACAAAAACAGGTTTTTTAAACTGAAAGTAAGGAGCGACATTAAGACTTAAAACGAACAGAAATTATTCCGTATATGAAAGGGGCTGTCCCCTCCTCAACGCCTCGCTCTTTACGCTAAGTTTGACTCTGTCTCACAACTTTATTTTTTAAAACAATAAAAAACTTTAGCGTAAAGAGCGAGGCGTTGAGGAGGGGACAGCCCCTTCCATATACGGAATAATTTCTGTTCGTTTTAAGTTTTAATGTTTGCTCCTTACTTTCAGTTTAAAAAACTTGCTTTTTTTATTTAATCATGTTAAAGATTGATCAATGATGTCATAATCGTAGGTTGTAGCCAGGTCGTCTCTTACTTTTCCAATTAAGAAAAAGCCATAGACTTTTTTCTGTTTCTAATGAATAAATAAAAACGAACAGGAAATACACTAATCAATCAAGTCAAACCTAAAACGAACAGATTTTACTACAAAAACATGTTGGACTAGCCCCCCTTGTGCTTTCTAGCGACCAAAACGTTGTTTGCTCTCCACTAAAACTAATTTGTATTTCAAGCAATTTCAATTTACCATAGTCAAACAGTTCATGTTAACGAACTGTAATATTCACTATTTCACTGTAATATTCACTGTAATTTCACACAATATTCACTCTAATATTTACACTACCGCCAGTTTCCACTCTCATAGTTTCCCATTCTCTTTTTTTGTGACTTTGAAGGGAATATTTAGGTTCTGTGTGAGCGTACGTTTTCAATTGCTTGTTTTAAGAAATTGGCACCAAATTTAAAACTCTAAGGACAAGGCCCCATTAGCAGTTTTAGCTCCATCTTTAAGGTAGATCTGTTTAATTATATTTAAGATTTGACCCATTAGTAATACATAAATAGTTAAAGGTGCAGATTACCTACCCCTGATAAGACAACTTATTTTGTAGTGTATATTATTCTGTCAATGGGCTGTAAAGTAGCACCATACTGTCCAGTAAAAGCAGGATGTAAGAACATCACTATTTACTCTATATATTCTGTATATGAGAAGGGTTGTCTCCTCCAAAATATGGTAAATATTTTCCAAATCATATTATTGAGTTTCAAATAAAGTGAATATAGGCTAGGCTACCATTTGATGCCTTTTTTATGCTGATTACGAATATAACAATCATTTCTATCAGGAATGAATTTTAGCCCCCCCCCTATATATGTCAATTCAGGATATATATTTGCACATATGGGGGTGTGGGTTAGGTTAGGGGGAGGGGGCTGAAATTCATTTTCAATAGAAATGATTATTATATTTATAATCAGCATTAAAAAAGGAATCAAATGGTGGATACACTTTATTCCTAACTCAATAATATGATTTGGTAAAAATTTACCCAAAATATTTTGCTCTTTATGCAAAAGCAGTGGCAGATCCAGGGGGTGCCCCCCCCCCCTTAATGTCATCTAAATTAGTGTTATTTACTTAATTAATGCAAGTTTGTGCTAATTAAACTTGCTCCAAATGCAAGTTTATTGGATCAACCTATTTTGCCCCTGCTGCCCTAAAAAAGTCCTGGATCTACCCTGTGCTAAAGTTAAGCCTTTTGTCTCATTTCCTTAAGAACAACTCCTGAAACACAAAAACCACATAATTAGAATAAGAAGTATTTTTTAAGTTATGAAATACATTAGGTTCAAGAGCAAGATTTTGAGAAAGGGGCTACCCCCTAATTAATGCTCTAGAAAATGTTTAATGTTTGTTCAGGGGTTATTCAGAGAAAAATACTGCAGTAAGATGGGCTCGTAAACCCAAAATGCTACCATTTATGACCAAAGAATTAAAGAGAGCAAGAAATAAAAAGAAAAGGTATTGGAGACTATATAAACAGAATATACACAATAAGAACCACTACACAAAATATACCAAGACACGAAATCAAGTCAGAAATCTATCCAGAAGTTATTTGAACAGCATGAGGAGGCTGTAGCAGCAGCAAGCAAGTTAAATCCAAAATGCTTTTGGAATTATGCCTCAGCCCGTAAACCTGGTAGATACTCTGTTACGCAACTTAAAGATAATGACTGTATAATAGATGACCCAATAGAAATTGCCAATGCTGTAAATAGGCAGTTTACATCTGTATTTACTCCACCTGATAATGCCCCTCTTCCAGACCCCCCCCCACCTATACCATCATAAACCCTATGCCCCCAATTACAGTCAATAGGGTAGATGTAGAGGCACGCCTAAAAAAGTTGAATCCAAATAAGTCTGTGGGACCTGATGGTGTACACCCAAGGCTTCTTAAAGAATTGCATGTTGAACTATCAGGCCCGCTCACTCACCTTTTTCAGAAATCCCTTGATGAAAAGTGTATCTTGCAGGATTGGCGCATGGCCCACATAACCCCCATACATAAGGGTGGCAGCAAAGAGGACGCAAGCAATTACCAGCCAATCAGTGTCACCTCTGCAGTCGGGAAGCTACTAGAAGCGATTGTTAACACTGCAATCCTGAAACACTTGACAACCGATAAACTATTCTCATCATATCAGCATGGCTTTAGGTCTGGTTGGTTGGTTGAAACAAACTTGATTGATTCTTATAATTATATCACCGATCTTCTAGACCAGGGGTTCCCAGTCAACATCATACTACTTGATTTGGCAAAGGCGTTTGACAAAGTCTGCCATAAAAGACTTTGAATCAAGCTCCAAGCTATTGGGGTGAGTGGTGGTGTGGTTGAGTGGGTGATGCAGTTCTTAACAGATAGGAAACAGATGGTTAAAGTATTTGGCAAGGATGGAGGGACGTTTTTCTCCATGGTGGCCGCTGTTGGAAGTGGTGTCCCCCAGGGCACGGTTTTGGGTCCGACTTTATTTAATATATATATAAATGACATGCCAAAAATCCTAAATAACAAAGTAAGCCTCTACGCTGATGACTCGAAACTTATTGGTTGTGCAGACACAGCGGAGAATATTAAGTTGATCCAACTGGACATCAATACATTCACTCACTGGACTAATATTTGGAGGCTTGAATTCAACGCATCAAAATGCAAGACTCTCCACCTTGGGAAGAAAAACCCACACACTCAGTTCCATATGGATTGTAGGAATGGGTCCCGAAATGCCATTTCCAGCAGCCACGCAGAGAGAGATCTTGGTGTCCTGGTAGACGACAAATTGAAATTTCATATTCATGCACAAGCGATTATTGCAAAGGCTAATCAGACTCTTGGCTTAATCAAAAGAACGTTCACTAGCAGATCTCCAACTGTTATGACCAAGCTATACAAGAGTCTAGTTTGACCAAGGCTAGAGTTTGGAATGTGTATCGCATGCCCAATCAATAAGACAGACCAAGCAGCTCTAGAATCAGTCCAGAGTAGGGCAACGAAATGTATTAGAGACCTCTATGATGTCCCTTATCCATCCCGTCTCCGTAAGCTTAGAATACCATCTCTAACATATTGTTGCAAACAAGGCAATGTGATAACAGTATACAAGCTCCTAAATGCTGAGGATACCATTCCTGGCCTTTTCCAACCGGACAATTCAAACAGAACTCGTGGTCATTCTCAAAAGCTTTTCCGAAAACGAGCCAACACCAGACTAAGGAACAAGTTCTTCTCAAACAGAGTTGTCAGCTTGTGGAACTCCCTTAGTGAAAAAACAGTAACCTCTACCAGCATGGATGCGTTCAAGTCATCAGTGGATAGGGAGGGGCTCAACAAACCATGGTGCACCATTTGGGACGCCACAGATGATGATTAACTATCATCACTGAAGCTGGCGGACACAGGATTCGTCCTATCGCTAGCAAGTGCGATTTAAGGTAATTTAAGGTAAATTCAAACTGGAAAAATTTGGTATCAAGTTTTCTGTATTAGGTCAACTAGAGGAGGTATGAAACTAAATTAAACACTACTATTTGTGTCCAGATTTTTAAAAGGGTGTATGTTGTTAAAAATTGCTGAAAATTTTTCTCTAGCATGCAAATAGCAGGCCAAACTATAAAGTCTTAAAATTTTTTTTTTTTAATTTACTGAAAAAAATACAAATGAATGTGCATTATCAGTTTAATATACATATACTGATGTTTAGTAATCAAAATGTTAATATTATTTGATTTATTAAAGTTATAAAAGTAAAAGCATTTATATTTTTTCAGTAAAGTGCAAATTATGTTCTGGCCTTGGAAGATATAGGGGTTTTGAGCCCAACTCATGTTGATTTCTAATCAAATGAGCCCTTCTGAAGTTTATACAAGCATCCCTTTCATAAGAACAATATATGCCCCCAGGACAACACTTACAATGCCTACCCCGGGTCCTGAGGGGCTGTGTTGACACTGGAGTTTTTTTTTTTCTATCTAATTTTTGAACAGTTTTTTTTTTAAATGGCTGTCTCAAAATTTGTAGCAAATAGGTTTGGGGAAAAAGGGTGTGGGAGGGGGGCTAGTTGTCCTTAGTCCTTAAATCTTTTGACTCTTAAAAAGTGAACTGAAACTTTCAATTTCCAATCAAATGAGCCCTCTATAAAGTTTATACCAGCATCCCTTTGATAAGAACCATGCAAGCCCTTCAGGGCATAACTTTGAATGCCTTCCCCAGGCCCTGAGGGGTTGTATTGACACCAGAGTTTTTCTTATACTACTACTAACAACTCACTGCAGCACCAAGCTGCCTGAGGCCAACACAGCTACACACGCTCCTCCTCCACCCCAATCTATTCGAAAGTAACTCTGACAAAAAAGACAAAAAATACTCTGGTTTCAACAACCCCCCAGGGCCCAGGGCAGGCATTGTAAGTTATGCCCTGGAGGCATATATGGTTCTTATGGAAGGGATGCTTGTATAAACTTTAAAGAGGACTCTTTTGATTGGAAATTGAAAGTTCTAGTTCACTTTCTAAGAGTCAAAAGAGATCAAAGGGCACTTAGCCACCCCCCCCTCCATGCCCATTCTTCTTTAAAACCCATCTGATAAGAACTTTGAGATGGCAATTTCTTAAAAAAAATAGTTCAAAGACCATATAAAAAAACTCCAGGGTGGACACAGCCCCCCCCCTAGGGCTTAGGGGCAGGCATTGTAAGTTATGCCCTGGAGGAATATATGGTTCTTATGGAATGCATGCTTGTAAAAACTTCAGAGAAAGCTCATTTGATTGGAAATTGAAAGTTCTTTGAGCCCTTTGACAAGTTTCTACCACAAAGATGTCAATAAAAACCCTTATATGCCCCAGGGCATAACTTATAACCCTTGCCTGGAAGACTGTAGGGGGAGTGTCCTGCTCAAAGGCTTAGTTTCCAGAGCTTTCAAATGCATGGAACAAAATGGCTATCTCAAAATTTTGATTAGTTGTGTTTGGGGAAATGGGGTGGGTGTGGAAGGGGTGTGCTAGTTGCCTTTTAATCACTTTTGACTATTAAAAAGGACACTAGCCATTTCAGTTTCCAATCAAATGAGCCTTTTTTGAAGTTTCTGTGTCAACACTTTCTATAAAAACCTTATATGCCCCCAGGGCATAAGTTACAACCCTTGTCCTGAGGGCCGTGGGGGATGTCATCCTCAAAGACCTAATTTCCAGAACTTTCAACTATGTTGAACAAAATGGCTATCTCAAAATTTTGATTGGATATGTTTGGGGAAAAGGTGGGTGTGAGAGGGGGGTTAGTTGCCCTCCAATCACTTTTGACTATTAAAAAGGGCACTAGCCCTTTGAATTTCCAATTGAATGAGCCTTTTTGAAGTTTCTATGACAACAATTTCTATAAAAACCTTATATTCCCCCAGGGCATAACTTACAACCCTTGCCCTGAGGGCTGTGGGGGAGTGTCCTCCTCAAACACATAATTTCTATCTTGAAATCACCTATGCTGAACAAAATGGCTATCTCAAAATTTTGATTGGATGTGTTTGGGAAATGGTGGGCTTGGAAGGGGTGTTAGTTGCCTTCCAATCACTTTTGACTATTAAAAATTGAATGTCTTTTTAAATGACTATTCTGACTATTTCAAAAAATTGAATGTCTTTTCAAAGTTTCTAAGACAAATTCTTTGATACGAAGTTCCCTGGTCTAAAGGAAAAAAATAATAAATAATGCATTGTGCCAACATTGTTCTTATATGCCCCCAGGGCATAGCTTATAACCCTTGCCCTGAGGGTTGTGGGGGAGTGTCCTCCTTAAAAAACATAATTCCTATCTGGAAATCAACTATGCTAAACAAAATGGCTATGTCAAAATTTTGATTGGATGAGTTTGGGGAATATATAAAAACGCTCTTTTTATGTCCAGAAATATAATGTTTTACCTGAGGGTGCCCAAGACGTCTTTTTGGTATAAAGCCTATCATTATTAACAATCAATTTTTTGGTGATTTTTTTTAGCAATTTTGGTAAAATGCTATTTCTGGGTGCCCATAAGCTGCATTCCAGGGGGAGGGAAACCTCATCTAATTGGCACTTTTAATACTATATAATAGAGATCTCAGAACAAAAATATAAAAATAATGCAGCATCATTCGGCCAGGGGGGCGGGAGCCCCCCCCTCCCCCCCTTATGGGGCGCCCATGCTTTTTTTTTTTACTGAATTTTACCTTTTAAGTAGAATTCTACTGAATTGGCTAATTTGTTAGGCTACTATTTTTCCAATTCAGCACTGCACCTTGCCCCATCTTAAACTAGGCTTACTGTCTCTAAATTTTGCAGCTAAGATCAATTCGTCACCATCTACATTTCAAAGAAAATTCTTCCTCTAAATGCAATTTCCTGCATGCAATTATTCATGCTTTTCTTTTAAAAAAGAAATTGCCTGCAAAATAACAGGAGTGTTCAAGCAGGGTTGCCAGGAGCAGGCACCACAACCAAATAAAAATCACCACGAAAATCACCAGAAATAGCCGGCATTTTACCAAAATTGCTAAAAAAAAATCACCAAAAAATTGATTGTTAATAATGATAGGCTTTATACCAAAAAAAGACGTCTTGGGCACCCTCAGGTAAAACATTATATTTCTGGACATAAAAAATAGTATAGGAATACAATCATTCCTACCACAAAAAAGCTTATATGCCTTAGGGCATAATTTACAACACTGGCCCCTGGGTTCTGGGGGTTGTGTAAACCTATGATTTTTTGTTATATGATGCTTTGACTTATTTAAATAAAATGGCTATCTAAAATTTTGATTGGATGGATTTTTGGGTAAAAATCCAGTCTCCTTTGACTCTTAAAAAGGGAACTAAAACTTTCCCTTTCCAATAGAATGAGCCCCCAATGAAATTTATACAATCATTCCTACCACAAAAAACCTTATATGCCTTGGGGCATAATTTACAACATTGGCCCCTGGGTTCTGGGGGTTTTGTAAACCTCTGAGTTTTTTATTATATGATCTTTGGTCTATTTTGGATAAAAAATGAAAATGTCAAAAATTTGATCGGATGCATTTGGGGAAATAACGATTGGTTGGGGGGGGGGGAGGGGAGCTAGTTGCCATCAGATTACTGTTGACTCTCAAAAAGGGAACTAGAACTTCCAATTTCTAGTCATTCGAGTCCTCTCTGAAGTTTAACTTTTTCCATAAAAACCTCATATGCCCCGGGCATAAGTTATAACCCTTCCCTCAAGCTGTGGGGGGGGGGGGGTATGTTAACCCCAAAGTTACAACACTTCCCCAAAGGCTCTGAGGAGTTTGTGTTTACCCCAGAGTTTTGTTATTTTATATTAAACTGTTTTCAACAAAATGGCTGTCTCAAAATTTTGATCATTTCTTTTGGGAAAAAAACGCCTTGCAGGGGGAGGGGCGTCTAGTTGCCCTCAATGACTTTTGAACTAAAGACAGCACTAGATATTCCAATTTACAATCGAATGAACCCTCTGAACTTTATACTACCATCCCTTCCATAAAAACCTTATATGCCACAGGGACATAACTAACAACACTTGTCCCTGGGCTCTGGGGGGAGGGGGAGGGCTGTGTTTTCCCTGGATTTTTTGTAATATGATTTTTGGTCTATTTTGAACAAAATGGCTATATAAAAAAAATGATCAGATGGATTTGGGAAAAAAGGGTTGGTAAGGGGAGGGCCTAGTTGTCATCAGATCGCTCTTGACTCTTAAAAAGGAAACTACATCTTTGAATTTTTTAGTCATTTGTGTCCCTCTGAAGTTTATACAATACCTCTTCCATAAAATCTTATAGACCCTGGGGCTCAAATTACACCCCTTAGTTCTCCCAATTTCTGGGGGGGGGTATTTTTATCCCGAAGTTTTGATATCTGATTGTTGGACTGTTTCAAAGAAAATGCCTGTCTCAAATTGATTGGATGCATTTAAGGAAAAGAGGGTGTGTGTATGTGGGGGGGGGGGAGGGGTAGATGCACTACTTTCACTTTTGACTATTAAAAAATGTAACTGGAACTTTCGATTTCCAATCAAATGAGCTGCCTCTGAAGTTTTTACGACCACCCCTTACATATAAAACTTGTATGGCCCAGGGGCATAACTTAAAAACACTTGCCACTGGGATCTGGGGGTTGTTTTGGCCCCAGAGTTTTTGTTATCTAACGATTGTACTGTTTTCCAGTAATAGCTATCTCAAAGTTTTTATTGGATTAGTTTGGGGACAAAAGACCTGGGTTGGCTATTTTGACAAAGGGTATTTGAACTCCGATCTCTTTTGACGCTTAAAAATTGAACTAGAATTTTCAATTTCCATTCAAATGAACCCCCTCTGAAGTTTTATACGCGCAGCCGTTCTATAAGAACCATGTGTGGAACAGGGCATAATATGCAATGCCTGCCCCTGGGCCCTGAGGGTTTTTGTTATCTGATCTTTGAATTATTTTAAAAAAATTTATCAGATGCATTTGGGGAAAAAAGTGCATGAGGGGGGGGGTATTTGAACTTCGATTATTTTTTACCTTAAAAAGGGAACTAGAACTTTGAATTTCTAATTATTTGAGTCCCCTTTGAAGTTTATACGTCCACCTCTTTCATAAAAACCTTATATGCCCCCAGGCATAAGTTACAACCCTACCCCCGGGTTTCGGGGGTTTTGTTGGCCTATTTGATCGTTGGACTATTTAAAACAAAATGGCTATCTCAAAATTTTGATTGGATGCATTTGGGGAAAAAGGGTGTGGGGAGGAGGTAGGCTATATGCCTGCCGATCACTTTTGCTGACTCTTAAAAAGGTAACTAGAATTTTCAATTTTCAAGAAAAGGAGTCACCTCTGTAGTTTATATGACCACCCTTACATAAAACCTTATCTGCCCCTGGGGCATAACTTACAGAACTTCAGCCCAGGCTCTGGAGGGCTGTGTCTGAGTTTTGTTATTAAAATCTAAACTATTATGAACAAAATGGCCATCCCAAGGTTTTTGGTCAGATGTGTTGAAGGAAAAAAAGGCCTTGGGTCTACTTGCCCTCCCATCACTCTTGACTTTTGAAAAAAGGCTATATATATTCAGGTCTAAAATCAAATGAGCCTCCTCCAAGGTTTATACCATCATTCCTTCCATAAAAACTTTAAATGCTGCTCAGGCATAATTTACAATGCTTGCCCTCAGGTTCTGGGGGGCTGTGTCATCCCTGGAGTTTTTGTTATATGGTTTTTGGCCTATTATGAACAAAATGGCTATAAAAAATTCGATCAGATGCATTTGGAGAAAAGAGGGCTGCGGGAGGGGGGGGGGGGCTAGTTGCCACTGGATCACTTTTGACTTTTGAAAAGGGAATTGAAACTTTCAATTTCTAATCTTTTGAGTCCCCTCCAAGGTTTATACAACCACTTTTCAGTGAAATTTATATGCCCCACGGCATAAGTTACAACCCTTCCCCCTGGCTCTGGGGGGGGGGGTATGTATTGAACCCAGAATTTTGTTATGTGATTGTTGGACTATTTCAAACAAACTGGCAATCTCAACATTTTGATCAGATGCGTTTTTGAGAAACAAGGGTGTGTGTGTGTGTGGAGGGGGGGGGGGTAGATGCCCTCTGATCCCTTTTGACTCATAAAAAGGCAACTAGAACTTTCAACATTCAATCAAATGAACCACCCCTGAAGTTCATACAACACACCATTACATAAAAACCTAATACGCCCCTAGGGCATAACTTGAAACATTTGTCCTGGGCTCTGGGGGTTTGTGTCGACCCCCCGGAGTTTTGTTATCTAGTGTTTGAACTATTTTTAACAAAATGGTTATATCAAAATTTTTATCAGATGGGTTTGGGAAAAGGGTTAGGAGGGGGCTAGTTGCCCTCTGATCTCTTTTGACTCTTAAAAAGTGAACTAGAACATTCAATTTCCAATCAAATAAGTCCTCTCTGAAGGTTATACGAGCAACCTTTTCATAAGAACCATATATGCCCCCAGGGCATAACTTACAATGACTGGCCCGGGCCCTGAGGGGTTCTGTCGATACTTGACTTTTTTTGTTATCTGATCTTTGAACTACTTTTAATAAAATAGTTATCTCGAAATTTTTATTGGATGCATTTGGGGAAAAATAGTAGGGGGGGGGGGGGGGGGGTAGTTCTCTGATCACTTTCAACTCTTATAAAGGGCACTAGAACTTCCGATTTCCAATTGGATGAGCTCCCACCAAAGTTTAGACAAAAACACCCCTTCCATACGAAGTGCCTTAGGGAAAAAATAAACAAATAAATAAATCATAAAACATTTGAGCCATATGACGTTTACTATAGGCAAAACGTTGCCTCTGACACAAAGTTCAAAAGTCAGTTGGACATCCCAGTTGACTTAATTAAAGCCTTTTCGGACAAAATTGCTGAGCCTTTATCAAATATTTTCAACCACATCACAAAATTTGGTAAATTACCAAGTTGCTGGAAAACAAGGTTTTATAACACCTGTCCCTAAAAAATGCGCCAGTCTGACTTTCGCCAACATTCGCCCCATTACGCTCACTTCTGTTTTTTTTCAAACTTTATGAAGGTTTCCTCTGTGACTGGCTTAAGGATAAAATTTGTCTGCGTATTGACTCCCGGCAGTTTGGTAACTTAAAGAAAACTTCCACCACCCATTACCTTGTGCACTTAATGCATACCATCGTAAGTAACCTTGATAAACCAAATGTCTGGCTGAACCTTGTCTTAGTTGATTTCCAAAAGCTTTTGACCTGGTTGACCACACCACCCTAATTCGTTCACAATCCTGGTTAACTTTAAATTTGATCCTCTGTTAGTAAATATTGTTATATCGTTTCTTTCAAATAGATCCCAAGTTGTTAAATACAAAAATATTTTCTCTAACCCCCTCCCTATATATTGTGGAATTCCTCAAGGAACCTTATTGGGACAACTTTTATTTCTAGTCATGATTAATGATATTGGTAAGGACTTCCCCTATAGGTGGAAATACGTGGATGACTTGACGATCCTCGAAGTATGTCACAGGAATATTAAAAGTGACCCCCTTGAAATTCTATCCCACATTTCGGATGAAGCTAAGAACCTAAACATGAAAGTAAATTCCACTAAATCAAATATAATTACGATAAATTTCTTGAAATCTATCCCGCCTTCCTTGACCCTATACCCCAGATATTTCTGTGTCTTCCTTTAAATTACTTGGGGTTACAATTTCCTCTAATTTAAAGTGGGATATCCACGTGAAAGATATTGTCCGTAGAGCTAATGCGTCCATGTCTCTCCTTAAGCTCTTGAATAAATTTAACATCCCCCCCATCCCATTCTTTAAGGATTTATACTTCCTTTGTCCGCCCGCATCTTGAATATGCTTGTCCAGTTTGGCATCCTGGCATCTCCCGTGATGAATCAGATAAAATTGAATCTATTCAAAAAAAGAGCCCTAAGAATAGTTTTTAAAGAGACTTTGGTACCATATTCACTCCTTCTAAAAAAAAAGGCCAAGCTGGAAACTCTTGAGCACAGGAGAGGAACGCTGTGCCTCCGTTTTGCAAAAAATGCAATAATAAACCCTCGCACGGAAAACATTTTCCCCAAAAGACACTCCCCATCCAGACACCGCCTGCCACGTACTGTATCTGAACCCATCCCTATCTTGTCCCCCATCCGTTGTTTAACCTACAGATATGAAAAAACCTTTGTCCCCTTCATTACTGATCAAATAAACCACTAGTAGTTTTTTTTTTTTTTTTTTTTTTTTTTTTTTTTTTTTTTTTTTTTTTTTTTTTTTTTTACTGGTGATACCCATGCTGGTGTCCGTTTGGCTCTTCCGTTCCCTCCCCTTTTTATATAATCTCTTAAACCTTTTTAACATTATTTTTATCTCAATTTTTTTTTTTTTTTGGTTTGTTTTAATTTGTGCCTTTTTAACTTTCTTACATTTGACACTTTTTGTTAGACTAATGAATGGCTTTGCCTTTCTGATATTGTTGTTTTTGGCATTGTGTTAGCCAGTTTTTTAGTTGTTGTGCTATTTATGTCTTTTTTTATTATATGACCCCGAAATGCGAATTCGGCCCTTCGGGGCTTGTGATAGCCATTTTTTGAAATAAATATCTTATCTTATCTTATCCATCACCCATCACTCTTGTTTCTCTAAGCCGTACTACTTATACTTTTTTTTTTATTCAAGCGCTGGGTAGTCAATTTGGGTGGTACTTTTTAATTAAACAAAACGCAGTTGAGAAGTTTGTTGAATGTAAGATTAGAGAAAACCAGTTTCATAGCCACACAGACAAATGACAGGTGGCAGAATGCATTGGAGTTGTATAATTTAGGCTCTATATCTGCATATTGGGGATGGTGGTTGTTAAATTAGGGGTGTTGTTTGATTACTTTACCCCTCCCCCCTAATATGCAAATATATAGCCCAAATTATATTAATATATAAACTAAAGGTTATATGAAGGTTATATATCATTGTCCAAAATACTCTATGTCCAAATACTAAACCCCGCCCCCGCCCCTAATGCGCAAATAAATAGCCCAAATTATATTATCATATAAAGTAAGGTTATATGAAGGTTATATTTCATTGGGATTAATCTAACTTCAGTTCTTTGTTGTGTTGTGTCTAATTAACAATTACCATTAGTACCATTTACCATTACCATTAACCCAACTACCATGAGTGCCAAAAGGAAATTTTTTGCTAGGTTACATTTAGAGGATTTGAGATCACAGATTTCAATGGACTAAGGCTGAAATTGTAATTAGGATGTTTCAAAATATCTAATAATATACAGCATTCACGGTTTTGTTTTATAAATCTTTAGTTTTTAGTACTGCTTGTTTTCAAGGTTGTCCCTGCTTAGCTAAGCATAAATCTAAGGCTACTAATGTAACAGAAATTCTAAAAAGCAAAATATAATAAATAAATGTGTCACATTTGGGCTTTGATTTCTTTTGAAGTTAGTATTTTATGCCTATATTAGTCAATAATTAGTATTTTACTATTGTTTAGATGTTTGAACAAGGGTTTTCGGTCTGTTTGTATGTCCCCCAATAAGTCACTATATTTGCCACAGGAACTTGTTTTGGTGGAAAAGAGAATTTTGGACGTTTTTTCAAGAATTTGGATATCCTTAGGTTCAAGAGCTCTGGACGAGATTAACGATAGCGGTTCCAGGAGTAAACCTCGGAGCATAAGTACGATAATTCATCGAAGATTCGTATCTCAGATCTTACCTCGTATCTCAGATCTTACGTATCTCGTATCTCAGAAGATACCAACTTCTTATAAAGTAGTTCCTTAGAAAAAGCGAAAATCATGACTAAATAAATTGCTTTCCAATCGAACAACCTGAAAATAATCAACCGTGGACAAATTTTCAAATAAAATTTTTTTGAGAGACTTTGTTTCTGAGGAATAATATGTATTTTTTGTCCTTAATAATGTGGACTAAGGTCTTTGAAAAGATTAGACAAATATTTTTAATTGTCTGTAGCAGAGGTAGGTTCCTGTCTAGAATTCTCTTTGCACAAAAACTAGACATCTATTTCTAACCCAGATGAAGATCTTGTCTTATGAACACACTTTACGGCAACAAAAAAAAAAAAGTAATGCTTCCTACTAATTTGACGCCAGAAATTTTGTAAGACATAAAAATATTGTCGAATCTTCGCAAAGACCCGTCTATTATAATAGCAAAAGCAGACAAAAGCAATTCACTTGTTGTCATAGATGTGTTAGGTTACGAAAACAAAATTTATTCACACTTAAAAGACAAAATACATATACTACGATGACTCACGATCATACTGATAAATTTACAAATAGAATTATAATCGAATTAAAGAATCTAAAACAAAATGTTAAAATCACCCCACAAGTTGTATAATAAATTTTTCCCCCACGGTAGCTTTTGTCGAAAATTCTTCAAACCTTTGCTCTATTCCCAAAAATCGTATATAAGTATTTAATGTATTTTCAGTTCCGTAACTCTTTTTATCAACAAATAAAGGGCCTCCCAATGGGGGCACCCAACTACCCGGGTTATAAGCAAATATTTAGTATAACACCTTGAAAATTGGGCTTTAAATTCATATTTTTTAAAACATATCTATTAGGGGCGTTACATGGATGATGTAATATCACTCTGGACTAATGGGGAAAATGAACTTCGGGGTTTTCTAGATTACCTTAACACATAAGACCAAAATTTAAAGTTTACCTTAGAAATTGAAATTGCAAATATATTACCGTTTTCTGGATGTATTAATTATTCGTACCATTGATAAACTGGATTTTACAATTTACAGAAAACCCACACAATATAACAGATATCTATGTTTTAAATCCAATCACTCCCACAAGTTAAAAGAGCTGTTGTACTCTTGTCAATCGTGCCCTAAACATTTGTTCTGAATCTCACATCACAGATGAATTAAACTTTATTAGAGACATACCTTTGGAAACCGTTATACTATTGTCTTTGTTAGTAATACAATTAACCGAAGACTGGCAAGACACTCCTGTAAAATCAAGGGTCTTTTACTATGCGAAGCTCCCGCCAAGCCACCCAATATAATTTTCCTTCCATATATTCCAAAAGTCACTACAAATTTAAATAAAGTTTACACACAAAAATAATTTGTATGTAGTTATTTACGAATAATTTTAAAATCATGAACTTCCTAAACTCGGGTAAAGATATGACCCCAGTTACTTACCAAAGAGGAATTTATCAAATACCATGTGACTGTGACAACTACTATGTTGGTAGAACCCATCAAAATTTAGAAAAACGGCTACAGCAGCACAAAGATGACATAACTAAAGCTTTAAATTCCAATACTACAAATATTTCTTTGATTCTGCTTCGAGCAGTCATAATTTTGATAATCTTAGCCATAAGATGCTTTTAGAAGAAACTTCCCTTATTAGCAATGATTTAGGCATAAAACAGGTTGTTTGCGATGCAACTGAAATTAAAATTAAAATAAACAGAATGTTTCTTTAAATAGGGATTTGGAAGAATATTCAGTTAATGCCTTATATACAAATTAAATTAAAAATGATTTAGCAAATTATATTAAAAAACCAGTAAACAATACCACTCAACCTGTTATGGACCTTCTAGGCTGGCTGCCAAAAAGGCAAGATTAGCTTTTAAGAGCTTGTTTGTAAATGCTTTTTTATTCCATTTGAATGAATTGTTTGCTTGATGTTCACTTCGCTTGATGTACCAGTCCTGGTTGAACTTTCCTGAAGTAATGATGGTAGGACTGTTTGAGAAAATGTTTTAGTTCTAAAGGTTGTATTTTAATGTGAGTTCTTTTATATTCTTGGTTTTTCTTTACATTTGTTTTGCTGAGGACGGCCCTTGGATATAGGGTAGAAATATTCATTTAAAGTTGCATTCCATTGTCTTATACAAAAAATTTCCCTATTGTTCCACTTGTTCTATACATTACTGAAGGAACTTTGAAAGAGCCTCTGTACAAGTATTTACATAGAAAAAAAAACTGGACATCCAGCAGAGTATACACTTGGTCACAGAATGCCAATCAAATGATAACAGATTTTTATCATCAAAGTTATAGTTAGCTGCCTTACTCAGTTCATTTCCTGTGTTGTTTTAAACTCATCATTTCCAGTTAAAGAATAATAATCTAATCTTTTCTAAAGCCTTTTCTGTATCCACAAGTGCTCAAACATATTTATCTTCTTGCACAGGAATGATTATAAATAGAATCATGTCTGGATTTTGTTGGGCTAATAAAAATCTTGTCCACCATTTTAGACCACAAATGACTACAGCCCACAGTATGGTTCACTTGAAGACTGACAAATTTTTGCCTAGAAATTTCCAAAAAATTGTCTGTATTAAAACTTTTTAGGAAGTATAATTCTTTAGCACTTCTGTGTGTCAGCTATCTTATGAGACAAGCTTCTTCTCTGATTGATTCAATGATCAAAATTATAATCATAAAGATTCTCGGCTTTTCCACTAAAATCCTGGGAAAATCTTGCTAAAAAAGTACTTGGTTATTTTGTAGTAATGTTACTATAATAACTACAATGAATTGTGCTTATTTTTTCTTGGAAAAATGGTCGCAATGACTGGGCATGAGTCTATAGTTAAGAGTGTAACTCTAAGAGTCTTCAGTGATGCATACAAAAAGTAAATTGGCTAATGTTGATTAAAGAGTTTTTCCAAATTATGAAAGCGTGTTGTTCAATTTTCATAGAGAGAGAATTATTATCGAGCTAAGCATATTAATAAATTGAAATGGAATGTTAGATCTTCGAAAGATAAATACATGTTATTAGTATTTCTAATTGTAGAGTACTTTATTAATTTTCACCCTTGTTGCCTGTAATGCCTGGGATTTCGAATACTTATTTATATGTTTCAATTTATTTCAGCAGATTTGTCATTCAAGGATTTAGTCACTATTTCTGAAATGGAGCGAAAAGAATTTTGTTTGAAGTGGAAACAACTACTTAAATGTATTTCATGGAGCTTTTTTATCTGTACTAAACAGTGAGAACTTCACAGATGTCACCCTATTTTGTGACAGTCAAAGCATCAAATGTCACAGACTTATACTCTCATCTTGTAGTTCCTACTTTGAAACACTGTTTCTTGGGATTTCACATCCCCATCCTATTATTATTCTAAAAGACGTGAAATTTCATGATCTGCAAGCTTTTGGTGAAATTCATATATACAGGTGAAGTGACTGTTCCACCAGCTCAAACTAGTTCGTTACTAAAAGTGGCTGAAATGCTTAAAGTTAAAGGTCTTGCTTATCCTGATGAAACAGCTAACCGGATACAGAAACCTAGTTATCCCTCTCAAAACACTCAAATTACTCAACTTACTACAAAGGGACATAGAGTTGACACAATGTGTGAAAACAGTATCTTGGTTGAAGATTCTTCCAGTAATCTACAACCTCCTGTAGCAGATAGCTTAAATGATAGCTTTGTAAACTCTCCTGCTGAAACTAGTTCCTCTGTTTATAAAACAGATATTGCTGCATGCAATTCACCTGTAAGTTCCTTTCATCGAATTTTACTTCAGTCAAATTTAAGTGATTCATGGATAGTTCGGTTATGTATTTAATTTCAATTTTTGTTTCTGGAAGACACTTGGCTAGGTTACAGTCAAAAGATATCATGATACTTGTGTAATACATAAACACTAGAATCTCCTTTCCCACCTGAAAAATACCTTAGGTTCGAAATTATTTATTTTAACAGTCAAAACGTACTAAGCAAGGTCCGATTTTGCTGTTAATATTTTTCTTCTTTGATAGGGCATTTCTTTTTTCTCACATTTTGGTTTTTGTTAAGTTCTGAGTGCCAAGAATGCTCTCTGATTTAAAGTACTCCCTGGTCTTTGCCAAAACTGTTTAAAATTAATTGTTCCCTTTTACAGCAGAATGATAGAAGAGTTTAATAACATTTTAATGAAAGTCCTTAGACCACTAATTTGAATAGAAATAAACACCTATATTTTGATAAATAGTCTGAAATGTGGGGTTAGGGTGAAATGTGAGGTTAGGATTTTCTTAAAAAATTTCTCTTGAAATATTTAAGATCCAAGCTTACCAACTATTAAAAAAGCCTAGTGATACTCTATTTTCGTCTGAGTCTACACACCTTGACCAATTATACTAAAGCATACAATCGGTTTAAGTAAAGAAAATTGTTTTCAATGACTTCACATAACAAGACAAACTGATTTTTGATGGAAAATAAGCATTGCCAAGCATCTGTATGCATGATACATAGAAACTTTTGAAATAAATACAGAACTTTTGTTAAGAAAATCCAAGGTACCAAAAGCCAGCAATTACCTGGGTTGCTTATTTTTCAGTTTGAAGAACTTTGATGAGTTTATAATATTAAATCCTTTAGAGACTGTTTTCAGTGCAGGAATTTATTATACAGTATATTTCACAGGTGTGGCCTTTGTCCAGTCCCATCAAAAATCTACGAGAAGATATCTCCACCACATAGGTTACAATTCCTTTTTTGTGTTTTAAGCTATCTTTTTTATGTCCTCTTTTTTGTCCTCTCTTGTATTTTTAAAAGCTTTTGAATTTCACAACAGAAAAAGATATTCACATTATAAATGTTTTAATAAAAACTGCTGAGCTATTAGAATGTCTCTGTATTCATCTGAACTGGATCAAGTAAGGTCTATAGAAAGTAGCCTCAATTTTCTTGTTATTTTTAACTACTGTTGTAAAATTACTATAAAATAAAAACCCAGTAAGTAAAATTGCTAAAATAAGATAAAATTGGGTAAAATGAAATTGGGTAAAAGGTAAAAGAAGGTACTCTGTCAGAAATAAAGGGGAAAATTTCTGTTTTAGAATTGCCCTATAGCTAAAAGACCAGTTGAGCATTTTTCCTTTTTTTTTGTCGATCGTTTTATCAGCTTTTAATGAAAATTTTTAATGATTTTTGGTTTTCCTAGGCTTGAAAAAGGTAATGCCCCTTCTCTGGAGTTAAATCAGTTTTAATTAATAGTCTTGTTTAACCTCTTAGTAATCTTTTGCCAAGGGTTATATCTCAGTGTTTAGACAGTGCCTAATTTCAGACAACTATTTAATATCTCAGTGTTTTGACAGTAATATCTCAGTGTTTTGACAGTGCCTAATTACAGACAACTATTTAATATCTCAGTGTTTTGACAGTGCCCAATTTCAGACATCTATTTTGTTATAAATAAACTGAGAACTTCATTCTTGTTTTTCGGGTTCTTGTTTTGTCACGGCTATTCAACTTATGGGTACACGGGTTGAAACATGAGATGCACATTGACAAAATTCATGGAAGTATATAATTCGGGCCTATTTGCCTATTTGTACATTGCCTATTTGGCCTATTTGCCTATTTGTATTGCCTATTTGTAGCCTATTTGTACATGAAAGGAGAGGGGGTGTGGGGTAAAAGTACAGCAGAGCTGCATACAAAATGTGTTACCTACAATTATTATGTATATTATGAACTAATAATTGTTTTTCTTCAAATGTTTCCTTCTCAATAGCCCCTGATCAAGGCCTTTACCGAAATTAATGCTTACAGACCCTACATTTCATATCTAAAGGGAAGTAGAATCGTTGCTTACAGCCTTAACTATATAAAAATGAAACTAAGTTTTTTCAACTGAAAGTTAGGAGCAACATTAAAACTGAAAACGAACGGACATTATTACATATAGTAGGGGGTTGCTGCCTCCACCTCTCTAAACTTTTTTATTGTTTTTGAAAAAACTTCTTATTGTTCTAATAAACAACCCTTGTGTTGCAGGAGCCGTTCTTAAAGAATTTGGACAAAATTCAAACTAGCGTAAAAAGTGAGGTATTGAGGAGTGGGTCACCCGCTTTTATATACATAATAATTTCCATTCATTTTAAATTTTAATGTTGCATTTTCACTTCAAGTTGAAAAAACTTGTTTTCTTTTCAAATTTAATTTCTGATAGTTTCTTAAATAATATTGGTAAAACTGGTTCCACCTTCTCCGAAACATTTCTTACAAAGGAAAGATCCTCTAGACAATTCAATAGTAATACTTCTTTAATAACTCACCTCAGCATTAAGCCGTCTGGGGCCAAAACAGCTACGCATGATCCTCCTCCATGCCAATCTACTCAAAGCCTATATCTTTACACCCTCCCAGGAAGTTTAAATTCTCCTTAAATCTTTCCTCAAGACTTCCTCCCACCGCTACCGAGGACAAGCTGCTTTCCGTTTAGTCCTAGACGGTTGGCCAGAAATGACAATCTTTGGCAATCTGTCATCCATCATCTTCAGAACGTGCTCCAGCCATCTCAACCTTTCTCTCATTATAGCCCTAGCAAGCGGGATTGAACCATATTTTTTGTAGAGCCTACTTTTTAAATACTGTCAGTCAGTCAGGTACCCAAAACATTCTGTAAGCAATTTCTCTAGAAAACATCTAGCAAATCTCTCTCCATTTTTTTTTGAGTGCTCATCCGTGAATGGACAAATTTTGTAATTTAAAACTCTTTTATCAGGGACTCTGGGGGTCTTGTTGTCTCCAAAATCATAGCTATTGGACCTTTCAACTATGCTGAACAGAATGCCTATCCCAAAATTTCGATCAGTTTGGGAAAAAAGGGCGTGTAAGGAGGGCTAGTTGCCCTCTAATCTTTTTGGTCACTTAACAGGGCATTATAACTTTTAATTTCCATTTGAATGATCCCTTTCCCAATGTTCTAGGGCTATTGGTTCAATACGATCCTTCCTGAAAAACAAACAAACAAACAAAAAAAACAACAAAGACGCATCCGTGTTCTTTCTTCTGGCAAAATTTACAAAATTCCACATTTTTACCGATAATAATATGAAACCTCTACAGTAGGGTTCTCTGATACGCTAAATTTGATGGTGTGATTTTCGTTCAGATTCTTTTATATATATATATATATATATATATATATATATATATATATATATATATATATATATATAATATATATATATATATATATATATATATATATATATATATATATATATATATATATATATATATATTTATATATATATATATATATATATAATATATATATATATATATATATATATATATAATATATATATATATATATATATATATATATATATATATATATATATATATATATATATATATATATATATATATATATATATATATATATATATATATATATATATATATATATATATATATATATATATATATATATATATATATATATTATATATATATATATATATATATAGATATATATATATATATATATATATATATATATTATATATATATATATATATATATATATATATATATATAGTTTGAAGAGTTGGGAGATTGGACCCAAATTATCCCCTGCCTTCGACCCTAAGTAAATCAAAGCCTATTTATCATAAATAAATAAATTAGCGTTGATCCAATATATGCGCTCTAAACTAAAGAGTATTTTAACAAAACTTGCAATCAGTAACGTGAAGAACATTTATTCCTGTTGCTTTTCAGAATGGCTTCTAGTTTGGCTGTTCTCCCCCAAATGCCTCTACGTGTAATTAGATTTCTAATGCTTAAATATTTTCCAATGTGTAGGGGGGGGAGGGAAATCTGTCATTTTTGATGACAAAACTGTCAAATCTGACAAGGCTTATGATCTGTTTATGGTCTATTAAGATATAGCAGATCTTTTATGATCCACTGACTTTCAGGGTTGCCAACTGCTGACACCAAAAAATAGTGCAAATCAGAACCCAAAAGAGAGTGCAAGTTGTTACAAAAGAGTGCAAGTCGAAAATGTGCGCGAGCGCGACGGCAGCCTTGCGCGCAGCCCCTGTCGCTGTTCTGACCACTCTTATGCCATTCACTGTTGCCAGATATCTGGTTTCTGGTCAAGTACCGTTTTTTTATTTCGCTTAATACCTTTTCTACTATCATTTCATAAACAGAGTGCTAAGAGAAAATAATGGGCAAAAAGAGTGCAAATCCGGTTCGTGGTGTGAAAGAGTGCAATGAAAAAAAGGAGTGTTTTTCACACGAAAAGTGAGCAAGTTGGCAACCCTGCTGACGTTGTGACGGTAGTGTGTTTACCGCTCAGTGTGTCCGCGCTGCAGTAGAAACGGTAAATAAACGCCAAGTTTGTTTTCGGGCCTTAGACCAGGTAACAATGTTACAGACCTTGGGCCAAATGACCTTGTTACAGACCTTGGGCCAATTGCTTTCTGCAATTGTTTTAGTGGAAAGATTACATAAACTGGTCATTAAAAGAGAATAAGCATATGCAAATGAGGTGATATCAAAGAGTTCTTGGTAACGAACTGTAAGTAAGGAGCTATGTGGCTCAATAGTAATCGAAGCACTAAGAAACAGAGTCTTGATAATAATGAACACATCAAAGATTTGAATTTTGCTGCCTATCCAAACTATATAAAATTTATCAAGTTTTAATCTTATCCATGAAAAGTTACGATCCTGAGAAAATTTTGCCCAATTTTTGAATAAGCGAGGAGATATCCCCAAAACATTCACTGATCTTCATGAAAATCTTACCATTTGTGTTTATTTGTATTTTTTTCCCAGTTGTGATTGTATTGAACTAATGATCTTCGAAGATCAAGAGAGGAATTTTTTTTTTTTTAAGGGAAATCAAAAGTTCTAATGCCCTTTTTAGGTAACCAAAAATATTGCAGGGAAGCCCCCACGCCCTTTTTTCTCAAGTCGTCCAATCAAAATTTTAACACCTTTTTTTCAGCTAAGCACAATGATCTAATAACTAGTTAAGAGGATGATCACAGCCTTGGAAAAAGGTCTGCAAGCTACAAACTTTGTCCATAGTTTAGGTATGGTATTGGCTATTGGAAAATACATAAATATTTTTTTTTTTTTTGGGGGGGGGGGTAATACGTGAAGGATCTTTCCACGGAGGAGCTTTTTTTGGGGGAAGGGGATTTCCCATAGAGGGAGCTTGATTTCCGGCTTTATTTAAAAAAGATCAGAAATTAAATAAAACAAAGAAAGCTAGTTTTTCAACTGAAATCAAGGGGCAACATTAAAATTTAAAACGGGCAGAAATTATTACGTGTGTGAGGGGTTTGCCCGCTCCTGAATACCTAGCTCTTTACGCTAAAGTTATTTTAAACTTTTTATAAAACTTTTTTTTTTATTGGACGGTCCTTGTGTTTCAGGAGTCATCTTAAATAACTGGAACAATTAGTCAAACTTTAGCGTAAAAAGCTAGGTATTGAGGGGGGAGGGACCCTCCTCATATACGTATTAATTTCTGTTCGTATTCAGTTTTAATGTTGCTTCCTACTTTCAGTTGCAAAACTTTCAGTTTTTTTTATCATTTATTGCCGCAAGAGAAGGATTAATCGAATACTGATTTATCGCTCAATCATAGACACTTCACAATGAAATTAATCAGTGCAATTAACAGTTATATCGCTTTCTTTCACCCTGCTCTGTATCCAATAATAATCATAATAACAATATCATACCAAACCTGCTTCTCCTAGCTTTTGTGTAGCTTTGCATGATGAACACTACAAGGCGCCTTAAAATGTGTCAGTAAAGTATTTAAAATGCTGGTAAAATACCAAATTTACGAGGTCCGTAGAACTAATGTAAAATGCGGGAAAATACACAATTTTACCATTTACAACCCTAAGTTAGACAGATCCATCTAGCAGTCCATAAAATACCGAATTTGGATGCAAGATTAAATTTTGCCCTTTAAATTTTTGCCTTTCTTTATTTATCCTTAGATACCACTTATTTTAATTTGGATGTCTTTTTTGTAGCAAGTCAAAGATGAATTTGCTACAGGTATTGAAAAAGGGGGGAACAATAGTTCTATTCAGTTTGAAGATTATGAAGAACATTTTGATTATGACAGTGAAAAAGTAAGGATTTTGTTTTCTTTTTTCAATTTTGAAACAGGTTTTTCTATTTGGCTAACTGGTAGTTCTCTTTTTAACGTTATATCTGCGATAAGAATGGTTAAGGATGACTTTATTTGTGTATGTCCACTAAAAATAAATGTCCTGTTGAAGCCACAGAAATAAGAAACCACAAATAGTGGATGTTCATCCAAATCAAACCTGGGTGCATGAACCAGTTTGTCAAACATGTGGCTTTGTGGCTTTTTCTCAATTTTAGTTGTTGTTTTTTATGTTCTGGGTATCTTTCAACCACTCTTGTATTGAAACAAATTTATGAGAATTTCAAAAATTAGCCTGAAACGCTTAAAAATGGCGTTGTATTGAAACAAAAATTTCACCATTGGGATTGCCATGGCTGAAGACCTCAGGAAATTCAAAGTCCCATGGATTGAACAAAATGAAAATAAGTTTTACATGGACAGCACTGATGTCTGTGTTTTCCTTCCTCCCTACTTACGGGGTATTAGAACATTATAGATGGTTGTTTAAGGGCCTGTTTTAAAGCAAATTGCTATATCTTGTGTCTGTCGTAAGTACGAAAACCTGATATTTAAAAGAAAATCAGTTTTTTTTTTTTTTTACTAAAAAAATTGCGTCTTCGTGTAGAAGAAGATGAATGACGTAATAATTTCTGCTTGCAACCATAAATGACGTTACGGCAAAACTGTATGGTGACTACTGTTGAGATTCATTATTTACTAGCTAAAAAAAGCCAAAGACTGTGATATGTACTCATGGTTGAATCATAGTAATAGCCCATGGCCGGTAGTTACCAAATTTGAAAAATGCACTTAAAAAGCAAATAACTAGCAAGTTTGCAAAGCTTTCTAGCTGATTCACGAACGATAACTATTATTTAATTCAGCCTGAATAGTAAAGTGTTATTTTGAGAACAACTTTTGTAGAATCTTGAAAAACAGCCTGAAACAACTAAAAGATGGCGGCGGGGTGAAACAATGACCTATAAAAGAGGTTCTCATCTTTTTTCTCCTGCTTAGGACATACCAAGTGATAGGCTCTTAAAAGTTCAATTTTATGCTTGAACATATATATTAAAAATTTAAAAGGGATTGACTTCAGATTTACAACCTTGTCACAGTTATCATAATAGCGCTGCCTAAGTAATGAGTTTTTTTTCCAAACAGTTTTTTTTTTCCAGTCCACTTTATTTATTACGTAGAAACTTTGGAAGGGCCTCATTCGATTAGAATTGAAAGTTTTGGTCAAAAGTAATTAAAAGACATCTAGCCGCCTAGCTCTTTTTATAAGCTCCTTCAAAACTGATTGTAATTTTGAGATAGCCATTTTACTCAAAATAGTTGAAAGGTCTAGTCATTATGCCTCTGGGGATGACATGAACGATCATAGGCCCTGGTATCAAGAGTTGTAAATTATGTAATTTGCCCATTGTTTGCATTTAGTGTTACTTATTGGGAAAGGGGGAATGTTTTATTCTAGATGTGCATAAAAAGGCTAGGGATATTTAAGTGCGGTTCTATCCCCCTTTATATGGATATTTTTGACGGACTTTGTTTTAAGGAGCACAGGAAAGGCAATGGGAGACCACGGAATCAAATGGGGAGGAAAAAGTCTCCTGGACTTGGATTATACTGATGATTTAAGCATCCTAGATGATAGTGTGAGCAAAATGAATGAAGTTTTAGAGGTTTTGCGAGTTCAGGGTGCTAGTATTGGTTTGAAAATTAATGTTAGGAGGACTAAGTCACTAAGGCTAGGAATAAGTGAAGATAAAAAGGTGACGTTGGGTAATGAAAAGATTGATCAGGTGGGCAGCTTCACTTACCTTGGTAGTATATTAGTAAAGATGGTGGGAGCAGTGAAGATGTTAAAAATAGAATAGCCAAGGCTCAGGGTGTTTTTTCACAGTTAAAAAAAGTCTGGAAGAATAGGAAGATAAGTCTGCAAACCAAGATTAGAATCTTAGAAGCTACAGTGATGACAGTGGTCAAATATGGCTCTGAAGCATGGACGCTCCGAAAAGCGGATGAAGATTTGCTAGATGTTTTCCAGAGAAATTGCTTAAGGATTGTTCTGGGTACCCGGCTGACTGACCGTATTTCAAACAATAGGCTATACGAATAATGTGGTTCAATACCGCTTTCTAGGTCTATAATGAAAGAAAGGTTGAAGTGGTTAGGGCATGTTGTGCGGATGAAGGATGACAGATTGCCGAAGATTGTTCTTTTCGGCCAACCATCTAGGGCTAAACGGAAAGCAGGTCGTCCCCGTCTGGGGTGGGAGGATGTCATAAAGAAAGATTTAAAGGAAATGGGAACTTCGTGGGCGGGTGTAAAAAGGGAGGCTTTGAATAGACTGGGGTGGAGGAGGAGCGTGCGTAGCTGTGTTGACCTCAGGCGGCTTGGTGCTGCGATGAGTTTGTTAGTAGTAGTAGTAGTAGGGAAGGATCTAGGGACGTTGAATCTTCAAAATCTTAAGAATAGCTAAGAGGATTAAGTAAAATTTTCAGAGCTGCTACTAAGACTGCTTGAGACTTCTACTACTTGTGCCGCAATACAACTGTATGCGGCTGCAACTGCTAGTGACTGCAGCTGCTAATGCCCTCCTGCTTCAGCTACTTGCGGTTACGTCACTTTGTGACTAGCTTCTTGACAATTGTAACTTTTGTGATTGTGATTACTTACGACTGTACATGCTACCACTTTCCATTGCGAGGATGACTGCTTGCGGCTGCGACTACTTATGGCTTCCACTTTTTACTTTTCTACCACCATTTACAACTTCGACTAATTTTGACTATGACTGCTATTAACTGCAACTGCTACTAATTTGACTGAGACTGTGAGTACTAATGACTATGACTGCAGCTGATTGGGACCGAGGCTGCGACTACTATTGACTGTGATTACTTGCGACTGTGGGAAATTGCTGCGAATTTACAAAGAGCGTTGAAGAAATTACTACAAATAATTACTGATATCACTTCGTTTAAAATTTCGTAGCAACTTCTTTAGCGCCCTCTATAAGCGATTTTTGTTGAAAGTGCTCTGTTTCAAGGATGACTAATGAGTTTGAAAACTGAAGAAGTTTTGATTTGTTTGATTTGAAAGGAAGCAATTTTGGCTGGAACTGAAAAAAAAAAAAATCGAAAATAGACACCAGGCACACTTATAATATGCGGTCACATCAGTCACACAAATTTTCAGCCTTATACTTGTAGAATATTGATAAACTGAGTTTGGGGGTTGAGTTGCACGAGAGTTCATTTAAATGGGGTTCAATTGCACGAGGGTTCAGTTCAACTGGGGTTCACTTAATGGGATTGAGTTGGACGGGGGTTCAGTTGCACGATGACTGGACACAGCAATAAAAATACTTTCCAACCACAATTGTGACTGCTATTAGCTGCAACTGTGACTGCTACTATTTTGACCGAGACTGTGACTACTTGTGACTGTGATTACTTAGGACTGCGAGTCGTGCTTTTTGCGACTAAGGCTATTTCCATTGCTACTGCTATTACTGCGCCTAAATATATTGAACTGAAGCGAATGAGTTTTCAGTGGATCCTGGTGGGCAAAATGTCGTCGGGGGAATAACTCAGGAACAGAATAGAGTATTAATTTAACACTCTTAGGGAAATCCGAGGGGGATATACATCTAAATTAAAAGAAACTAGGCTATTACAAATTCAAATTGTCAAAAGGGTGTCCAATTTTCCGAGAACAGCTAAGAGTGTTGCGTTAGAACGTCTGCAGCATGACTATGCAAATGGTGAACTAAATCAAACGACATATTTTGAATTGAGATAAGGGTAATTATTTTCTGGTTAACGGCAGTAATTTGAAGTTTTTCAGAGCATAGTGAGGAAGATATTGAACTAAATCAAAGAAACTAAATGTATCCAGATTGTCAAAAGAGCATATCTGCAATTTCCCAGAAATGGCCAAGGGTATTAAGTTGAAGCTTAAAGGGCACGTTGACAGGTATGACGAGTTAAATAAGAAAAAAAAACTGTGTTCATCCAGGTTGTCATAAACACGTATCAGAATATCTCAGAAACAGCTAAGTGTATTAAGTTGATTTTTTGGGGGGCGTTAAGGGGGATTTAGAACTAAATCTAAAAACACTATTTGCAATCAAGATTGTTTGGAGAGTGTATCTACGACATCTCATGAGAGGGTAAGGACATTAAACGTTCAGTGTAAAATTAGGGAAGGTTGAGACTCATATGTTTGTCTGACTCGTAAAAACGTAACCTAAATGGATATAAAAACGTTTTGAGTTTTTTTTTATGTTAAACCCCTCCTCGGAAAAAAGTTCTTGTGTAAAACACCCCCGAAAAAAAAATCCTGGATACGGCCCTGGCTAGTATGATAATGTTTTTCTTCTTGGCCACCAAAGAGCTGCAGGAGCAATACTCTCGATTTCTTCGCCAATCTATTAAGCGCTGTTCCTGGCTGTTCCTCGAAACGTCAAAATAGAACGTCCTGAAATTAGACCTACTAGAAAAATAATTCTAGTATTCCTTAAAGGCGGTCTCAAAATACACAGTTTCTGAATAAAACCAAGCACCTTCACTATCTTCTGGCAAGGGAAAAGTGATCAAACATTAGGTGCAAATTTTTTCCTAAAAGGCACAGATAACATGCACTTGTATGCGCTACGTCTCTAAGCCAAGTGTATTTCTTGCCATGTATCTTCCTTTTTCGTGTTAGTTTTATAGAAAACCTTACGTTTTGTGGATAAAAACTGATGGTTCTTAGTATGAACCTCCAAATTTCGGACTTTCGCAAGCTTAACTGTTGACATGCTATTCACTTTCAAAAAATGCTCATTTTTGTTCGACGATGCACGAGACCGATCGGCGCCATACGAAAACTAGAAAAAGTGCCTTGCCACAAATCAGTTGATACTATGGGAGGAACCGATCGCTTATCCCATGGTACCGATTCGGTTTTTAAGTGTTTCCCATCTGATCAGGCTAAGTTTCTCATATCCATTTGTTAGACGTTAATAGACCTACTGCTACAGCTTAGCATACCTAAAAGGAACAGAATGCATAAAATTAGGGTCTTTGGCTACAAATAAAAACACACTGCTCTAGGTTTTTGTCATCAAATAGTTCGCGCTAATGAACTTCAAGTAAGGAGCGAATCAGGCCAATAGTTTTAAGTGGGTAGGCATTCACAGTCTTATTATTCTGGATTTTGTATTTCTTTTTGTTTACTGTACAAAGTATTACCGTTACTGGTCTTAGTACAAGTGAAAACTGTATCTTCATTTTTCTCTCAACTTAAAGCATGAAGTCTATATTTGAATAATTTTCCTTCTTTTTTTTACTGTCATCGTGTCCGTGTAGATGTTTCTTTCCTACTACTCTGTTTTGTTTCGAAAAATAAATCATTATGCCTCTTTTCGTATTCTTATTATGCATCTCTTATTTTGAAAGCCAACAGACATTTGAAAACCTTTCCGCAAGTGTGTTAGGCTCTTCAGCTTATTAAAACTTAAAAATTCCTTGGAAGTTCTTTTAGTCTACAAAGATAAAGTGAATTTTTGCGTATACTGGTTATACACAACCCCCCTTAGTGTTTTCAGTAAAGGGAAGGGGATACAGAGCCTCAAATACATGCATATTTACGCACAGTCAATAGAATACCCCACTCCCCTTTTTTGTTTATGAATGAATAAGTGAATCTGATGAAATTTAATAGCCTATTTGATAAAATCGCTACTGAGGTGAAAGAAAGACTTTTTTGTTCTCTTATGAGTGTATTTGCTCCTTCCCTCTCTGTGTTATCAACTGATGGTTTTGGGGATGAAGTTTTTAATATGTTTTTGTTTTCTTACTAAAAGTAATTAAATTGACATCAATTATAATAGGATTGACATTGCTAAAAGATGTGTGGTTACATGAAGTTCAAGTCTATCCAAACTCTTAACGAATTGTCCAAGTTTCCATGTCTAATTTTTTTTTCAAAGGTAAAGGTAAAGAAAACGGCATTGGACTTTACAGTCCAGCGGTCCTTTACAGTTACAGTCCTACCAGCGGTGCTAATCTCCGTTTCTTGGCCCTTCAGCCAGGAAGTGCAATGGGGGGTTGGGGGCCAACCACCCTGTGCTTTAGCCCACCCTTCTTGTTTTACCTTCCTCAGATTTCTCCAGGTACCCTTTTAGAGCTGGGTCGACTCTGGCTGAGCTTACAGAGTCACACCACTGACCCTCGTCCCAACTGGGTACGCTAGGATTTGAACACTCGCCCTCTCGGACAAAGAATTCTAAATCCAGCGCACCAATCCACTCGGCTTGGACGTCCCCCCTTAAAAAAAAGAATTTAAGGGGCCGTGATATTTGATTTTTTTTTTTTTTTTTAATACAAGCAATTAAATTGACATATATAATAACAGGATTGACATTGTTAAAAGATGTGTGGTTATCTGTTTGAAACTCAAGTCTATCCAAACTCTAAAGAATTGTCCATATTTCCATGTGTTATTTTTTAAAGGGTTTTTTATATTGATTTTGTTTTTAATAGAAGCAATTAAATTGACATCAATAATAACAAGATTGGCATTGCTAAAAGATGTGTGGTTATGTGTCTGAAATTCAAGTCTATCCAAGCTCTAATGATTTAATCATATTTCTGTGTGTAATTTTTTCTGTTTTTAAGCTCATTGGCAATCGGATTTCGGAAAGAACAGAGAGGAAGTCAAACGACAGTTTAAATTTTTCAGGTTAGTTTTTCATTGTTTAATTAAAGCGTATTTAAGTAAAGAGTAAAGGAAAGCAATATGTTCTGTTTGTTCTTCCTTTTTTGATTAGAATATAAGAAATAAGAGCAAGGATTCTTGCTTAAACCCAATCAATTCTTTGATTAAACCTGACCTTTTTATGAAACCGATTTTGCTTAAATGATTAAATTAAAAAAACAGTTTTTTTTTAACTGAAAGTAAGGAGCGACATTAAAACTTAAACGAACAGAAATTATTCCGTATATGAAAGGGGCTGTCCCGTCCTCAACGCCTCGTTCTTTACGCTAAAGTTTTTTATTGTTTTAAAAAATAAAGTTGTGAGACAGAGCCAAACTTTAGCGTAAAGAGCGAGGTGTTTAGGAAGGGACGGCCCCTTCTCTGTAGAATCCATGATCTCTGGCGCCGACCTGTCGGTTTAATGTATATATATATATACGTATATATATATATATATATATATATATATATATATATATATATATATATATATATATATGTATATATATATATATATATATATATATATATATATATATATATATATATATATATATATATATATATATATATATATATATATATATATATATATATATATATATATATATATATATATATAATATATATATATATATATATATATATATATATATATATATATATATATATATATATATATATATATATATATATATATATAATTTCCTGAAATTAGTCCATCCATCATCTTTATTGTCAGATTCTAGACCCTCCAGTTTATTATTTGAATGTTCCTGGAAGGTAGTTACCCTTCTTAAATTTATCTTTAAATTAACCCTAGGAACTTCTTGAAGATGATCTTTCTTTCTAACATCAATAAAAGCAACATCTTAGCAACTTCTCTCAGACAATAATTTAGAATTTGAAACTTCTAGACATTCAGGTTTCAAGTCATTCTGGGCATTTATTTGCAGCTCATGATTTAGCTATGATATAGCTCATGATTTAAAGTTTCTTCTAATTTTTTGAAAATCACTTGTTCTAACTAAACCTACGAGTTCTACCACTGATTTTGGCAGTCTTTAGAATTAAGAATTCTAAAAAAAAAAAAAAAAAAAAAACATTTTTGGTGTTTTTTATGTTACGCTGGAAAATTAAAATAGTCGGTAAATAAATTGGTAAATCTTATTAGGAAAAAATTGGAAAATGTGTTGTTCCCAACACCAATTAAACTAGCTATATTTCTTCCATTGTTGAAGGTTGTTGACGTGCCTCAGTCGTATAGAAATGTGTCTTTTTTATTAATTTGAATATAGCCAACTAAATTTTAGATGTAATCACGCGGTAGGTATTATGACTGCAATATCTTTTAATGTCTAAATTTTTTCCGATTATTTTTATTATTTAGTTTTCGTTTCTTTTTTTTTAAAGCACAATGTAATAAATATTTAATGTTCTCTATAATTGTAATGCTAGAAGGATCTCTTATAAGGGCTTTAGTATCTATCAATTTTTAATTTCTCTAGAAGTTAAAGAAACATTTCCAGATTTTAGCGAAGATACTTCTGGAAAGGAATATCCTATTTTACCACCGAAAATATACAGATATTCGTTTAAAGGTTTCTTCTGGCGCATTTGAACAGCTTAATTTTAATTTAAAGCTATTTAAGCTTGAATCAAATATTTGTGAAAATAGAAGTTAATTTTTGGACATCTTGATTTTTTTTTTATTATTCAGTCCAAAACCCATCTGACTTGCCTCGAAAACGTACTGGAAAATGATCCGGATTTCTTGCGTCCACTCTAAATGTTTTGTAAGGGCACCGTGTTGAATATTTTCGTCGCAGAGACGTGTATGATTAAGGTACCAAGGGCATTAAAATGAAAACGTTTCCCCCCTCACTCTATCTTAGATCTATTCATTACTGAAAACAGTGATTATTTTTTTATTCTTATTAAACTGTTAAGATAATTTCTATTATTAAATTCCCATGCATATGGCAATGTATAATTGCCACACTGAATCGTGAGGTTAAAAAAAGCGTGATATTATCTTTTTTATACAGAAAACAGAACGAAACACTTATGCTGCCATTTTACTGGCATCGAATTTTTCTATAAATTCTATAATTCTATAAAATCTATAAATTCTAAATTATTTTTCTATAATTTTCTATAATTCAGTCAGAATTTTCTATAGTCATTATTTACAACTCTTTTGTATCGAATAGATCGATACAAAAGGGGGAACATCGAATAGAGGGGAACACTGAGAATATGTCAAAATTAAGTAAGAAAAGTGTTTTTTTTTTTAATAAAAGAAAGGAAAAAAATAATTTAATAATTTGTCAATAGTCAATTTAATGGGGAAATACAGCAAAATAAGACAGCCTAATTGGTCTTTTAAAAAATATTTTCCTTTAGAAAAGTCAATTAACTATTAATTTGAAGTTTTGAACCTTGAAAAATTTTTAATAATGATCATATTAGTGAATCGCTTGAATTTTGACTGTTTAGTAGTGCTATATACGTTTTGTTTTAGTCCTTGGTTAGTTACAAGATGACAAGTTTTGTTCTTGAACAGTTTCAATCATTAAGTCACTATTTTTGCTGTTTTTATCCTGTTTACTGGCAATTAATGGTAGATCCTGTCTTTCTCAAGCAATCAGAAAAGCTAAAATGTCTAGTTTTACATGTTGACATAAATTTTTGCACATATTCTGCTGTTCTTTTTTTTTATAATTGCATTTGCAATAGATGATTTTTAAACACCAATTTACCATTGGATATTGCCCGAAATTCTATGTCTTCTTCATAGTTTTACTTTCAAAAAAATATCTGAAGAATTGAAACTGGTTCACAATATCTTCAATCGTGCGACTCTCTTTTCTTATTAAACAATTCGTGGTAACGAACTGTAAGTAAGGAGTAACCCGGCTCAATAGTAACCGAAACTCTAAAAAACGGAATTTTGGTACTAATAGATACATCAGAAGAATCAGATTTTTATGCTCATTTCAAATATATAAGTTTCATCAACGGTTTACCCATCAAAGGTTTAGCGCCTGAGAAAATTTGCCTTATTTCGAAAAAAGGGGGGAAACAATCCTAAAAGTCATAGAACTTTAATGAAAATTACACCATCAGATTCAGCGTATCAGAGAACCCTACTGTGGAGGTTTCAAGCTCCTATCTGCAAAAATGTGAAATTTTGTAATTTTTTTTGCCAGAAGAAAGATCGAATGCGTGTTTATTTGTTGTTTTTTTCCAGGGGTGATCGTATCGATCTAGTAGTCCTAGAATATCGTGAGAGGGCTCATTCGAACGGAAATGAAAAGTTTTAGTGCCCTTTTTAAGTGACCAAAAAAATTAGAGGGCAACTTGGCCCCCTCCCGCGCTCAATTTTTTTCCTGAAGTCGCCCAATCAAAATTTTGAGATAGCCATTTTGTTCAGCATAGTCGAAAATCTAATTAGTATGTCTTTGAGGATTACTTAATCCCCCACAATTCCCGGGGGAAGGGCTGCAAGTTATAAACTTTGCCCATTGTTTACATATAGTATTGGATATTGGGAAGTATACAAGCGTTTTCAGGAGGAATGTTTTCCTAGTGGGGGTTCGCGGTCGGAGTAGGGGTTACGGGGGGAGGATATTCCATATGGAGGATATTTCCTGGGGGGAAAGGACATTTCTATGAAGGGGTTGCCAGATTTCCCAGCATTATTTAAAAAAACCATCAGAAATTAAATAAAAAAACAAGTTTTTTCAACTGAAAGTAAGGAGCAACATTAAACTTAAAACGATCAGAAATTATTGCGTGTATGAGGGGGCTCGCTCCTTAGTCAACACCTCGCTCTTTACGCTAAAGTTTTTTTTAGTACTTTCAAAAGAGCTATCTATTCTAATTAACCGGCCTTTTTGATTCAGGGTTTGTGATTCGAACAAAATTTGAACTCTAGCGTAAAGAGCGAGGTATTGACTAGGGAGCGAACTCCCTAATATACGTAATAAAAACATGCGAATATTGAAATTCGTTACGTAAGTTAATTCGTAAGTTACGTCAGAACAAAATTTCGAGAAAGCCAATTAGCCAAAAAAAGGAAAATTAATACGCAAATTTTGTTTTAATTATTCATGTAGGGTGAGCCAAAATCAAAGCTGCATTAATTCAAAAATGTTCCGAAATTAACTAAAAACAACAAGTTTTTTTTTAACTGAAAGTAAGAAGCGACATTAAAACTTAAACGAACAGAAATTATTCCGTATATGAATGGGGCTGTCCTCTCCTCAACATCTCGCTCTTTATGCTAAAGTTTGACTCTGTCTCACAACTTTATTTTTTAAAACAATAAAAAACTTTAGCGTAAAGAGCGGGGCGTTGAGAAGGGGAAAGCCCCTTTCATATACGAATAATTTCTGTTCGTTTTAAGTTTTAATGTCGCTCCTTACTTTCAGTTAAAAATGCTTGTTTTTTTTTAGTTTTAATTTAACAGCAAATGCTAAACAAGCTGCAGGACAAAACGAGTTATGTTCGCCTCAATATGAACGAGAACATTTAATTTTGGCACTGCATATATCCCTAATATATAGCTATTAGGGATCGGGATAAAATAAATAATGCACTTTTAGGATTAAGATAAGTAAGTGTTAATGATAAAAGCCCCAATATGTCTCTCCATTAATTGAATTTAGTGAAATATAATAGATTCTTTGTTAAAATGGGTTTTCTGCTGTCTTTACTCAAGTTTCTGTCTTTGATTGGTTGAAATATTTACAACAATAGTGTTTGGAATGATTTTTAAAAAAGAGGATAACAGTAGCAGGAAATATGATAGTATGACCTATTGAAAAAAAGCAATGTAACTGCAAATTGCTAAACATATAGTGGTATGAAAATATGTTATACAAATATCATCACAGCTCTTAGAATTTCTTTATTGCTATTTCCCAAATATTATGACTGCTTTCCTGACAATCCACTCCTCTGCCATAGTGGTTCCAAATATAGCCCTAATAATATGTTCTCCCTTTTAATTGAATCTCGTGATACATCATAGAGTCACCTGGAAGCAGAAATGGCGTAAGTGAAGAACACAAAATTTCGAGAAAAGTGCGTTTGAATGTTTGCAACCTTGCAGGACAGAAATGGTTGGAGTAAAAAACGCAAAAAAGTACATGTTGAAAAATATGGCATTATAAAGGAATGGTGAGAATTTTCAAGCAAAATATCAAAGAGTTCCGGCACAATAAATTGCCAAAATTCTGTTACGTCAATTGGGTTTTTAACAGTTGGTCAACTTGTTCAAAACGTCAAAACCGGTTCAAGCATGTTAAACACCAGACATGCAACTTACGGTAAAACTAACCTGTAAGGTGTGAGTAAAAACTGAGTAAAACTTTTAAAGAAATTTAGATATAATATATTAACAAATGGATGTAAAAGAATGTCAAGAAACGGGTAAATTTAAGTGTCATAATTATGCCTTTCGTCCCCCTTTGTCTTGATGTGCGACAGCTTTCTCTTCGGAACATTTCTCAACTCTAGCACTTTGGAACTGGGCGGTTACTTGAAAACATCTTTGGCAGTTTTATGACCCTTCCTTGAAACAAGCCCTGGCAAGTTCTTTGTGAAGAATGCTCGGTAGTAATTTGCATCGACAACCGGCATGAATCGCATGATGACAGGATATCTTTTATCTTGTCGTCTAACAAGTTCATGACCAAAATGACAGGATTTGGAACCTTGAGATTCTCAACTACCCTTACCTCTTACATGCCTTTCCTCTTCACTCCCTGAAAGGTTATCTCTGGGGAAATTTGGACAACTTAACAATGATCATCTGCAAAACACTATTTGTGCCATACTCTTTTCCAGAAATTCTGGCGGAATTCGAGTCATTTGACCTTTGAGAAAGGCACTGCTGAATATGTCTTATAGGTTTTCGAACATGCCTGGTAATTCAGAAAATGTAATGGTTGCAACTGAATGATCACATATGGATTTTGACGCTTTGCTTTGATCAATTTTTTTTACTAGGTCTGGAGGCGAGTACACTTCCGGGTTCTTAAGTGCCCTCTCAATAACACTGTCTATTGAATCTAATTCTTGAATAAGAGAGTGTCCTAGCTCACAATATTTCATAATAATTCTCTCAACCTGTGGATTTTTGAGTAGGACGTTTCTACATATTGCTCATGATGAAGTTTTGTTTTTCCGAACGCATGAATCTGACCATGTTATTAACTTCCCAATATCGGGAAATGTCTGAAAACACTTTATCGATAAAAACTGCAAAAGCACTTGCGATATCATTTCCGCTCCTACCACCTTTCTACAGACTATTTAGCCCAAACTTGAAACTTCTGATATCATACGTACCTTCCAGCATCTTCCAGAAGTTTCTCCACGTTTCCAGCAGTAGCAAACATTTTCTATTTAATCTTCTGTTTCTCATTGTGTTTGTTTACGTTTTCTAAATCCTTTCTTCTAGAAAGTATAGGCGAATGCGCAGATACTCCAAAAAGTCCTCTGTCAAGAGTGCATAACTGACACGTTAATTACGCTTCCAACAGAACGAAAAAAATGTAAGTTACGTCAAAACGGTTTTGACTGATAACTCAATTTCGATTATAAGTGCCTAATAAGCCAATTCCGAGTAAGTACAAATTCCGAGCAAGAAGTAAGTAATACGCCAATTCCGCTTCCAGGGGACGATAGGCTCTCTATTCAAAGAGGTTTTTAAAGCTTAATCTCAACCTTAATGCAGTATTTTTAGTGTAGCTTTTTGCCTCCGTAAAATACAACGGAATATATTATATATTATCTATAAGGATCTAAAAAAGTTGATAAATACTAATAATGCTACTAGTAACAGCTCACACCTGCACCACGCTGCCTGAAATCGATGCAGCTGTAGACGGTCTTCAATTTCCCCTAAATTCTTTTTACGGCCTTCTGCCGCCCCTATTGGGATCATCCTGTTTTGTGTTTGATCCTTGACGGATGCCCACAAAGGACAATCTTTGGAAATCTGTCATATGCAAAACACGTCCCAGACTTCCGAACCCCCTTTTCTTTATAGACCAAGAAAGGGGCATAGAACAAAAGTTTTGCATAAATTGTTTTTGACATACCATAAGACAAAAGGGTACAAAAATTATCAGTACTCAATTCCTATGGCAAACATTTAACAAATCATTCCTCTCTTAATAAGCACTCATGATCTTCTAATTCATCAGCAAATCCCATCTCTCTTCATCAGACCTGAGATTAGGAGCTTATTGTCCATGTATATGAGACGTAAATCTTAGTCAAAAGTTTTTCACTCATCAGAACCCAAGTCCTAGAAAGGGATAAAGAACCACATTTGTTTTTGCACAGATAGTCGTTTGACATGCCATAAGCAAAATGAGAACACAAAATTATCAGTAGAAAATTCCTTGGGAAAAAACCTATAATAAATCACTGTTCTCTTCTTAAGCACTTAGAAATTTACCGTCCATGCATATGAAACGTAAATTTTTTGTCAAAATATTTAACTAAAATTAGGAAGTGTTTAAGGGAAGTTTAAGAAAGGGGTCTTCCGTCGAACTTAGTTCCGTCGAACTTCCGTCGAAAAATAGTTGAGAAGGATAAATAAAAATTTCAGGAATAAGTTCAGTGCTAAAATATACCCTAGCTATTATTTTGCAAAACCACTATCTCCGCTGAATTCTTGTTTCTAGCTCTTAAATTTGGGACAGGTCCACATGTCCACGTCTTGAAAACTAAAAAACCCTAGTTGTAGGTTGTCAATTTTTTTCATGTATTCCAGTTTAAGAAATGTGATGCCTATTTTTCAGTACTATTTTATGCCTTATCTAGAGTTTTATCCTAAGTTTAAGATGTTGTTTTACTAATCTTTAAGACTATATATAGTCTGAACCATGTTTGAGTGAAGGTAAAAGGTTCACGATAATTTTCTGTGCCTCATTTGACCATTAGACTCACTTCACAAGGTTTCACTTTATTAACACAAGATTGCAAAAGGTTATCGTAGTTCAGTAACCTTTGAAGGAAGAAGGAGAACATGTGGGTGCTTCAAAACAATTTGCAGGGGGATCATTAAAGCTTTGGATCCATTCATGGGAGGTTCATTCTCCTAACCCTATTAATTTTCTAAGATAGCAAAATGCCCCTAAACTGGTATTTTTGCTAGAAATAGAAGAAAATTAACAGGAATGACGTAGAAAAGCTAAAAATACCTCCCCTGCAGATACCTGGGACCTACGCTCTTCCTTATCTACAGAAACGACATGGGAGACAACCTCGCAAACCCTCTGCATCACTTTGCCGACGATACCACGACACACTCAGCTGTCCCTAAACACGAAGACCCAACACACAAGCCTCCCCTTTCCCTACAGATGGATCTTTTGAAAATTGAAAAGTGGTCTGATGCATGGATGATCAACTTCAATGCATCGAAAACAAAGGAGCTTCTAATTACCCGATCAAAGGTGCCACGTGAACACCCCAGTTTCGTCTTCAAAAATGAAGCTATAAAGAGAGTCGACGAGCTTCGTCTACTGGGGATTCATTTCTCCACCGATCTCTCTTGGAACAACCACCTTGATCGGCTGAGAACCTCCTGCGCAAGAAAGCTGGTTAGTTACTCTTCGCTGCAAAACCTTCTTCCATCAAGCTCGATCATCCCACTCTACAAGTCTTGCATCAGACCCATAGCTGAATATGGATGCCCGCTATTTGCTGGTGCTCCGAAAACGCTGTTGGCACCACTTCAGAAGATCCAGAATAGGGCAAATAGGGCGGGCTGCGCCTCTACACAAGAATTGTTCCAGCCTCTAAATGAAAGGTTTGATGTAGCGTCGATGGCTGTTTTCTACAAGTACATGAATTCGCCTCCCTCAGACGAGCTCTCTCGAATTGTGCCCCCTTTTTCCAGCCGACAAGGCAGACACGAAGGCACACAGCTCGGTCCAATTATCTAAAGGAGGATACGCCGAAAACCGAGTACTTGAGGAACAGCTTCATCCGGCGTTGCACTTCTATCTGGAACGATCTTTCTGGGGATATTATCCCTGCAAATCCCCCTGTTGACACCTTTAAAAGAAGGTTTAATAGGCATTTAAAACCTCGAGGCCATTGAAAGAGGTAAATGAATAGCGGCATATCAGATACTTTGAAGTACCAGGTGCCGTGAATATTGGAATAAAAAAAAAAAAAAAAAAAAAAAAAAAAAAAAAAAAAAAAAAAAAAAAAAAAAAAAAAAAAAAAAAAAAAATCCCAGATGCTATTTAACCTGAACAATCCCTAGAATTTGGTTTATGTTGGTTGGAATTCAAACTGTTGTCACTGGATGTATTGTCTGGCCTTTTGTTCTATTGCTGAAATTTTTATTCTAAGAATTCTTCTAATTTCTAAGATGGCAAACCCCTTAAGATGGAATTGTAACTAGAAATAAAGTTTAGTTTCTTAGGATGGGAAATTTAAATGCCTAAGAATCTTAGGAGAGAAGTTATAAAATTTTTTCCCTATAAAAAATATATTCTTCATAGTAGAGGTACATACTAAATATGACGAACTTGGATGGACAAAAAAACATGTTTTAAAAGTTATAATGTAATACCCCTAGCGTTCCCTGGAATATTGCGTACTCGTATTTTTGTCATTTTTATTTTACAAATTACCTTCTGATTTAGTTTCACATACTCCTTAGTTTTTTCTGAAAGTTTCAACTTAATACTGTGTTCTGTTCCTGAGATATTGCATCTATGCCATTTCGCGAACCTAAATCACCGTAAATTCTTCTGATTTAGTATATTAGTAGTGGTAATTACAGTAGGAGTTGTAGCTGTTGTAGTAACTGTTCCAAATAATTGTCGTGACAAGCCGTCGCAGTAGCAGTAATTATCTAAATAGTAGTTGGAGCCTACTGAATTGTAGCCAATTAAAGGTTTCAGCTGAATATCCTCAGCCGCTCGTAAGATGTTGCTGATACGCCCTTTTAATCATCTTTATGCCCATATTTTGTTTTTGTTTTAGTTCCATACCCCTTTTAGTATGCTCTGAAAGCTGTTCTTGAGGTATCGTAGATGCACCCTTTTAACAACATTTGGTGCACGTGCTATATTTTAGTTTAGTTCATCATTTCCAACAACATTGCTTGGAAGTTTCAACCTGATACTTGAGCTCTTCCTGGGATATTGCAGAGATGACTCTTTGGCAATTCGTATTTGCAACACGTCTTTTGATCGAAGTTTACTTCCCCTCAAATTTCCCTGAAAGATTCAGTTTAATTCTGTAGTCTGCTACTGAAATACTGCATGTATGCAATGTTAACAACCTGGAGGGATATAAACTCTTTTGATTTAGATCAGTTTTTAGTCGCAGTAGTAGTTGCTAAAGCCCTGAAAGTTTTACCTTAATGTCGTACGCCATTGATGAGAGCCAATGTTGCAGGCTCTTAGTTTTTTTCCAGACCGAGGATACAATAGGTAAACCCTGGGTAACTTGCATGCTTACCGCACTTGGCCTAAAGGCCCTGGCGTTTAATCCTTCTTTTTTAGAAATATGACTACATAAACAAAATTTGCTTGGATGTCTTGTTGCGGGAAAGCAGCTAAAGGGGGTTTACCTATAGCTTTTGACTCTTAAAAGGGACACTCAAAATTTAATTTTCTATTCGAATAGGCCACCTCGAAAGTTTCAACGACAATTTCTTCCATGCTTAGTGTTCCGGGAAAAAAGCAAATGCAAGCAACGCATAGAGCCTGAAAAACACAGAGCTATTGTGCTGCTTATTATTGTCAGTTCTCGTGACTAACACGTAATGAATATAAATTGAGTAGGATTTGTTTGATAATCTTGGTTGTCGACAATTTTTATGTCAATTATTAATGTTTTTGTTCTCGTAGTTAAAGATGCTATACCAAGTCACAATGAGGAGGTCTTCGGCATCCCAAATGTTTTTTGGTTTCCTAAATGTGAAGATGTTCCTTTGAGCAATTTTTTTGGGCGTTTCAGGCCCTGGTGAACTTCAAACTGACACCCAGGAATCAGGGCGCTACGTCTCTTGATAGGCAAGGTATATCTCAATTTTTTTTTTCTTAGAATCAAATGTATTGTATATAGGCTTGTTTCAAAAACTGGGACGGACAAGTGAACTAAATACTATGAATTTAGACTGCCCGTAAGATGGCGTTTTCTCTTGTCTCATCCCATTATTCTAAATGCTAAACCGTTTTTTTTTTTTTGGTCTAGGAGTAACTTTTCAAATCGTCACTTGAAAGAGGTTTGCTGAAATTTGTTTTCTAAAAGCAAAAAAATAAAGCTTACACCTAAAGTGTTCATATTTCTTTATAAATCACGATTTAAATTCGCGTATTATCATCCTGAATTCTTGATTATAGATTTTTATTTTGAATATATATATATATATATATATATATATATATATATATATATATATATATATATATATATATATATATATATATATATATATATATATATATATATATATATATATATATATATATATATATATATATATATATATATATATATATATATATATATATATATATATATATATATATACATCTATATATATATATACATATATAAATGTATAAATAATTGATGGTGCAAACTTTCGCTTTTTAGGCCTTCCTAAAGGTATTATATACCTGGTTACGTTCAAAACCTGTAGGTCTTATTGACGTATCGAGTTGTTTGTATCAAACAAAAAAACAAACTAATTTCAAAATTGTCAGGTATTTTACTAGTTTGAATTAAAACATTAAAATTATTGCTCGGACACCATAAATATTTTTACAGTTTACATAATAACTTTAGCAATTCTGAACTAAACTTAAAAGAAATTTTGATTTTATTTCACTTCTTAAATACTTTCCATTTGTAACGTTGTATGTGTCATAGATATAAAAACAATACATACACTCTTGTTGTGTGTGTGTGGGGGGGGGGGGAGAATGACATAACTCGTCAAACTTTTGGTTTCTTTTTTAAGGTTTTTGAATTGTTGTAATCCCTTTCAAAATATATGCAATATATTTTTGCAATTACCTGTTTTTTGCTCTTTAAGAAATTTAATATAAACTTCCCTATACATGAAAATATATAAAATATTTTTGCAATCCCCAGTTTTTTGCGCTTTAAGCAATTTAGTGTAAAATTGTCCATGCAGGAAAATCTTCAATTTTTCCAGACAGGTGTGAATGACGTCACTCATATAAATATTTTTTTTTCCAAAATTAAGGGTCTTAACGAATTTTCTCAGACTTCTGATCTATCTAGATCGTTTTTTTTTTGCAAAATATCCCCAAATACCATTTCTCCCGAAAAAAAAATACGGAGCCGTTTTTTTGAGAACGTACATAAATAAATATAGTTAATATATACCTATTGTCGAAATTTCAACTTTTACTCTAATTCCTTCTTTTCCTCTTCTTGATTTGAGTGTTATCTTTGACCTACTTTTCTTAAATCAGTGGTTTTAGAACAAGATGAAACGTGATTTTGAACAACTATAGAAAAGGTATGGGACAATAAACAACAAAAATAAGCATTAAATTATGTAGGAAAAAGCGACACAGTGAAATTTTCTGTTAGAAGACAAAGTAAAATTACAATGGAATGAAGGGATATACTAGTTTGGTGTGAGATTCTGTTAAGGATAAACAGGAAGAAGGAATTAAATTTATGCCCGAATTACTTAATTCAATAGAATTGCTGATTTCAGCCTAGAATGAAGATGCGTTATTGTTGCGTCTGCAAAGATATAGAGAAAGGAGAAATTAAATCGATGCCTGAATTTCTTAACCTAACTAGAATAAAATGAAGTTATTTTGGTGTCAGTGAAGGATAAACTGGAAAAAGGAATTGAATTCATGCCGAAAAAAAACTGTGTGAGTGATGTCACATTTATATACATTTTTGAGCCGCGGAAAATTATTACAGGATGACTGGACTGCTGAAGAAAAAGGCATGGAACAAGAAACGGTAACTAATCAAAATGAATTGCAAACAAAAATGTGATTTAAAAGAAAAGATAACACGATAATTATGCTTTTTCGTTATTTAGATATTTCAAAAATTACAATGGGATAAGAAATGTGTTATCTCAGTGTCTGTAAAGGATAAACAGGACTGAGGAATTGATTTCTTGTCAGGACTTCTTGATGTAACTGGAGTTCCTGGTTTGCCACCCTATGACTTGAAACTAAAGCATAAAACGATGATTATGCCAATATGTAATTTAGATATTTCAGAGGGCCTAGCCATCGGAATATGCCTGGCTGCTGCTGCATCTATGACGTCATGCTAAATAAAACATGATTTTGAATGAATCCTAACAGCTAACGCAGAAGGTATGGAAAAAGTTGGAGTTAATTATGCACGAAAATGACCGCAAACTAGATGTGTAGCTAGAAAAGATGCGACAACAAACATCACAACGAATCCCAACTTAAAATAGCACGCAACAAAATCTGCGATTAAACAAAAAAACGACAGTGATAATCATATCGAATCTCAAAGGTTAGAAGAGAAGCACCAGTAAGCATCACAACGAGCCCCAGAAGAAAGCAAATCCTATAAAATGAATAATTCTTTGATGCATTAATAGGAAAGAAGAATGGAATTCTCGTCAGAATTTCTTAATTCCATTGGAATTGCTCATTTGACACCTTATTAATTAAACTTAAGAGTAAGGCAATGATTATGCTAATACGTGATTAGGGAATCAAAATATATATCTTGCCGTGGGGTTGGACGCCTCTTGTTTCGGTATATTTTTATTTTGTATTGTTTTTCCTGTGTTTGATATTTTTTATTATTAAATCTTGGAGATAATTGGACATAATTGAAGACCAAGTTGCATTTGGAGAAGATCTTGACCACCGATTAGTATTCATTCAGTTTTGCTTTTAAAAGATGCACTGTTATAGAATAGTAAATAAAAGAACATTATAGGATTATAAAATAACGTATTTCTGGGGAATGGATTTGGATGTACTCTGTGGTGACACAGTGAAAGTCGTTTACTAAATTTTTTATTTATAATATCCTATTACAGCGTTTTAGGTTTAATCTATTCACTTAGTATATTTTTTTTTAGGAGTTGAAGATGCTTCATCAGTTAATGGCAATACGGTCTTGAAAGCTTCATATTCTGATTTTCGCTTGCATAGGAAAAAGGACAGAAAAGACTATGAGTGCAATATATGCAATAAAAAATTTCCCTTTCATTCATATTTAGAAAGACATCAAAGAATGCATACAGGAAAAAAACTGTTTAAATGTGATGTGTGCAAAAAGTGTTTTTCTCAATCAAGCACTTTGAATCGGCACAAACGAGGCGCCTGTATGGCAAGAAACCGTTTAGATGTGATGTGTGTGTGAGAAAAGGTTTTCTCAGGCAGGCTCTTTAGTTTCACATCAAAGACAGCATACAGGTGAGAAATCGTTTCAAACGTATTAAATGTGTGTGCGCTGTCTATTGGTAATGGATACGAACTCTAGTAATGAGGAGTAGCAGAGATCCTCTCCTGAAAATAAGGCCAAAAGAGAACAATTTTAGGCATTTTCTTTTGTACATATTCGAGGAGCTAACCCTGAACTGTTTCCTGGGATATTGCAGATAAGCCCTTTTGACAAAATAACCCCATAGGATTCCATTCTGTTTGCTCAAAGAACCACCGTTTCTGTTCCCAATCATAGTCCAAATTTATCTATGCTATGACACCATCTATCCTTATTTCTACTGACCTGGGTGTTAAACTCTCCTAATAAAATTACCATATTTCCACCTGGGGCCCTGTCTGTTTGTTCCTGTAGTGGTGAGTTACCTCGAACTATTTAGTCGTAAAGTGAGCAACTAGAATTCTATTATTACTACCTTCCCAGCTTAAACAAGACTCAGCAACTTCTTTATTTATCATGAACGCTACTCGCTGTCTACTTACGTTTATTCTGTTACTCATTGTCTATTTAGGTTTTCTAACGCAGGGATATGAGTTTTTGAAACAGAATGTATCCTACAAAACAACCCTTTTGCTATTCTATTAAACTAAATTATCGAAAAAAGACATGCCTCTACGGGAAACAGGATCAGAGTTAGGCCCTAGGGTGAGGCATGCTTAATTAAGCTAATACCCTTCAAGGCAGGGGCTTATGAAGTCTGATTAACTGGTTACTGGATACGGATAAAAATAGAATCAGACAGAGGGTTTTACTATGAATCGCTGATGGGCTCCAAGTTTGGTTAATGGCCTCTGACCATTTATCTTTCTTTTAGCTGCGTATATAATGCATACCAGTCATTGATAGACAGTTGCTTCCAGACATTCAATTAGAATAAAAGAATCTTGACATTCAGGTTTAAAGTCATTCTAGGCAACTGGCAGTGAGTAAAGAGTCGGCACAGATCAGTCAGTGAAACGTCAATACAAGCGAAAATTCTTACTTTGTCATTAGGGCCCGACTGATATGTATTTTTGGGTCCGACACCGATACTGATATATAGGTGTCGTACTCATACGATACCGATATAATTTGCCGATTAATTCCCCTCCTCCTTATTTTTAAACCCTGCATTCTCTCCCCATATTCATACTCACGTGCTCCTCACTGGTCTATTACACACCAAAAAACAGCCTCAGTAATTCACAGTGAATTCTAAATAATGCAAAAAAGATTTATTTAGAAAATATTTACGGGTTCCTCCGTAAAGTACAATTGAGTGTAGATGAAATATTATATTTAAGGATCTAAAAGAAGTTGATAAATACTGCTAAAAGTACTACTAACCACTCACACCAGCACCAAGCTGCCTGAAGCCGACGCAGGTGCTAACGCTCTTCAATTTTTGTTAAATCCTTCCCTATAAGCTTTTGCCACCACAGTTAGGGACATCCTGCTTTGTGTTTGATCCTTGATGGATGTCCATAAAGGACAATCTTTGGAAAACTGTCATTTGCAAACATGTCCCAGCCATCAGAACCCTTGTCTTATTATAGCCCTAGAAAGTGATATACAAAAATTTGTTTTTACAAAATACATTTTTTGTACAAATTGTTGTTTCGCATAAAATAATTTGAATGGGGACCCAAGATTATCAGTAGGCAATTAAACATATGATAAATATGTTTAAGGTGCTGATGAATAAGAGGTTCTCATGCTCCTCTTATTCATCAGAAAATTCAAGCTATCTTCATCACATCTGATATTAGAAACTTACTGTCCATGTATATGAAACATAAATTTTGGTCATTCATTTTTTCTGAAGTTAGGTAGTGTCTAGGGATAAAGTACTAGTTAAGGGGCTTCCGGCTAAGTTTTGAAAAATAGCTGAATATGGTAAATAAAAATTTCAGGAATAAATTCAGGGCGCAAAATATACCATAGGAAGGTGTTATCTTACTACTATCTCTACTCAATTCTTATTTCTAGCACTGAAAATTTGGATATACGCCTTTTGAACGGATTGTATCTGTCCACGGTTTCACAAAAAAATTTTACTTGTGAGTTGTAAATTTTTCATGGATTCTACTATTAAAATGTGATTCCTATTTTTCAGTATTATTTTATTTCTTCTCAAGGGTATTATCCTAAATTTAAGAAGTAGGTTTACAAATCTTTAAGACTCTATAGCCTAAATCAGGATTGAGGTAAGGTAAGAGATTCACGGCAGTTTTCCTGTGCCTCATTTAACCAGTGGATTGATTTCTCAAGGTTTCACTTTAATAACACAGAGATCGTAAAAGGTTACCGTAGTTCAAAAACCTTTGAAGGAAAAAGGAGGGGGGTGGGAGCTTCAAAACAATTTCCTGGGGGAGCATTTAAGCTTTTGATCAATTCATGGGAGGCTCCTTATCCTAATCCTATTAATTCCGAAGATAGTTAAGTGCCATTAAACTGGGATTCTTGGTAGTAATAGAAAGAACAATTTTTTGTTAGAGGAATGGCGTAAAAAAGCTAAATACCTCCCCTGGAGATACCTTGGTCTGTAATTTGAGACAAAATTTTCATAAGCATGTGTCAAAAGATTAGAATGATATCTCAAATGTTATTTAATCTAAACAAACGATAGAATTTGGTTTACGCTGATAGGAATTCAAAATATTCTCGCTGGATGTATTGTATGGTTTGTGTCTATTGCTGAAAGTTTTATTCTCGTAATTCTTATAATTTCTAAGATGGCAAACCCATAAGCTTGAATTATAACTAGAAATAAAGTTTAGTTGCTTACGGTTGGGATAAAAATTCCTAAGAATTTTAGGGGAAAATTATTTCTCTATAAAAGATATATCATTTATAGTAGAATTACATACTAAATTTGACGAACTTGAATGGGCATAGTAACTTTTGATTTACTTCAGCATCCTAAAAAAATATGCTTCAAAAGTTCTTAATACCCCTAGCGTTTCCTGGCGTAATACCCCTAGTGTTTCCTGGAATATTGCATATATACGTTTGTTTGGCAATCTTATTTCACATACTGTCTTTTGATTTAGCTTCACATACCCCTCAGTTTTTTCCTGTTAGTTTCAATTTAATGTACTGTTCCCTTCCAGAGATATTGCATCTATGCTATTTTGATAACTTAGATTTCCTTAAAATCTTTTGATGTAGTTTACTAGTACTGGTAGTTTCAGTAGTAGTCGTAGCGGTTGTAGTCACTGTTCTAAGTAATTTTACTAAAATTACTAAGTAATTTTGATTGTGGTAATTATCGGGGCATTAGTCTGGTCTCTGTAGGTAGTAAATTACTTAGTAATATGATACTTTTTAGACTGAGAGATGCCGTAGCCAAAGTTTTAAGAGAAGAGCAGTGCGGTTTTAGAAAAGGTAGGAGGATGTGTCGACCAAAATTTTCACTCTTAGGCTAATAATTGAGAAGTGCCTGAGTTTTCAAACACCTTTGGTCCTCAGTTTTATAGATTATGAGCAAGCGTTCGATTCTGTTGATAGAAGAGCTTTAGTAAAGGTTTTATCCTTGTATGGTATACCAGACAAATACATTAAAGTGATTAGTGCTATGTACGAGAATAAACAGTGCTGCGGTTAAGGTAGGAAATGAGGTTAGAAGCTGGTTTTGTATTAAATCAGAAGTTAAGCAGGGTTGTGTGTTCTATCCCCCTTTATATGGATTATTTTGATGGACTTTGTTTTAAGGAGCACAGGAAAGGCAATGGGAGACCACGGAATCAAATGGGGAGGAAAAAGTCTCCTGGACTTGGATTATGCTGATGATTTAAGCATCCTAGATGAAAGTGTGAGGAAAATGAATGAAGTTTTAGAGGTTTTGCGAGTTCAGGGTGCTAGAATTGGTTTGAAAATTAATGTTAGGAAGACTAAGTCACTAAGGCTAGGAATAAGTGAAGATGAAAAGGTGACGTTGGGTAATGAAAAGATTGATCAGGTGGGCAGCTTCACTTACCTTGGTAGTATTATTAGTAAAGATGGTGGGAGCAGTGAAGATGTTAAATATAGAATAGCCAAGGCTCAGGGTGTTTTTTCACAGTTAAAAAAAAGTCGGGAAGAATAGGAAGATAAGTCTGCAAATCAAGATTAGAATATTAGAAGCTACAGTGATGACAGTGGTCAAATATGGCTCTGAAGCATTGACGCTCCGAAAAGCGGATGAAGATTTGCTAGATGTTTTCCAGAGAAATTGCTTAAGGATTGTTCTGGGTACCCGGCTGACTGACCGTATTTCAAACAATAGGCTATACTAAAAATGTGGTTCAATACCGCTCTCTAGGGCTATAATGAAAGAAAGGTTGAGGTGGCTAGGGCACGTTGTGCGGATGAAGGATGACAGATTGCCGAAGATTGTTCTTTTCGGCCAACCATCTAGGGCTAAATGGAAAGCAGGTCGTCCCCGTCTGGGATGGGAGGACGTCATAAAGAAAGATTTATAGAAAATGGGAAACTTCGTGGGTGGTGTAAAAAGGGAGGCTTCGAATAGATTGGGGTGGAGGAGGAGCGTGCGTAGCTGTGTTGGCCTCAGGCGCCTTGGTGCTGCGGTGAGTTGTTAGTAGTAGTAGTAAGTAATTTTAGTTGCAGCCACAAACAGTTGCAGTAGCAGTAATAACTCTAAGTAGTAGTTGGAGTAATTGTACTGAAAGTTTCCATATCCCTTTCAGCATGTCCTGAAATATGTTCTCGACGTATCGTAGATACGCCCTTTTAACAACATGAGGTGCACATACTATGTATTGGTTTAGTTCATCATATGCAACAACATGGCCTGCAAGTTTCAACGTAATACTCTGATTTCTTCCTGGGATAAAGTTGGAGTAATTGTACTGAAAGTTTTCATATCGCTTTCAGCATGTCCTGAAATATGTTCTTTGACGTATCGTAGATACGCCCTTTTAACAACATGGGACGCACATACTATGTATTGGTTTAGTTCATCATATGTAACAACGTGACCTGCAAGTTTCAACGTAATACTGATTTCTTCCTGGGATATTGCAGCGATACTGTAATAGTTGTAGCTGTTGTAATTACTAGTCCAAGTTTTTGCAGTCATAGTCACAAGTAGTCACAGTAGCAGTAATATCCTAAGTATTAACTGGAGTAATTGTGCTGGAAGTTTTAACTTAGTACCCCCAATCGTTCCTAAGAAGTTGCGTATGTGCCCTTTAATCATCTGCATGTCCATAGTTTGTTTTGCTTTAATTCCATATCCCTTTCAGAATGCCCTAAAAGCTGCTCTTGAGGTATCGGATGCACATACTATAGCTGTTCTTTAACAACATTGGATGCACATACTATATTTTGGTTTAGTTCGTCATACCCAGCCACATGGCCTGCAAGTTTCAACTTAATACTCTGAGCTCTTCCTGATATATTGTATAGATGCCTTTTCGACAATGTGGGTTTGCTGCGTGTCTTTTATTTGTGTTTACATCCCTCAACTTTATCTGAAATTAATTTAATACTTTATTCTGTTACTGAAATACCATATGTATTTTATTTTGACAACCTGGATGGATATAAACTGTTGGTTTAAGCTGTAGTAGCAGTAGTAGTTATTAAAGCCCAGGAAGTTTCACCTTAATATCATAAGCCACTGATGAGAGCCATTGCTGCATGCTCATAGTTTTTTTAACAGACCCTGAAATATGTTGTATAGATGCCTTTTCGGCAATGTGGGTTTGCAGCTTGTCTTTTTATTTATGTTTACATCGACTCGACTTTCCCTGACAGATTAAGTTTAATACTTAATTCTGTTACTGAAATAATGTATGTATGCCATTTTGATAACCGTGATGGGTATAAACTTTAGTTTATTTTGGTAGCGGTTGTAGTTGTCAAAGCCCAGAAAGTTTTATCTCAATACCGTATGTCATTGCTGCATGCTGATAGTTCTTTACCAATTTTGTTCACCATGTCCTGAAAATTTTAAATTAATACCTTTAGCTGTGCCTGAGATATCACAGATACTCATTTTTAATCACATTTGACACGCTCTGGGTCTTTTGATTTAGTTTCACCTGTCCTAAAACATGGCCTGAAAGTTCCTACGTAATGCTTTTAGCCGTACCTTGGATATTGTACCATCACCACTTCACCGGTTGAACAGTAGCAGTAGTATTAGTAGTTGTAGCCCTGAAAGTTTCAATTTAATGCCAAATGCTGATGCTGAAATATTGCCGATATGCCCTTTTGACAACCTGTGTGGTCTTTCTAACTACTACGTCAATTTGGAATTTAGTAAAATATTAAGACGCAAATACAAAAGTTTCGAAATGCCACTTTTTATTAAGATAAAGATACACATCCTGGAATGTGTAAGCTTGGAGGGAACTTGCTCAATAACCAATTTCCTGGCTAAGTGCGTCAATGAGCCGGATGGATGCGGCTGGTTTTTCATATATATACTCATTTATAGTTTTCTGAGACTTGTGGTCTACTTGGGACAACCAGTCCCAGTAGAATATATATGTATTATCAAACCTTGTATCAGCATATGTTAACTGAATAAAAGTATTGTTTTATAGCCAACCTCTCTTCAATCTACATTTAGACCCTCGAAAATGCCCAGCTGGTACGCCTCATTAATCCGGTCATAGCCTAAGGCACGCTACCAAAGTTTAAATACCTTAGGGCTATAGTTTATCTCCCCTATAAAGGGAGAATAAAGGCATCTACCACTACACCACTTAAATAACAATCGGTGCTTCCAAAATTGTACGTAATAAACAGACAAGTAGAAGCTATATAATGCATGTGACGAAACACTGTACTAATGTTAATGTTCAATCACTAATAGAAGAACAAAATAAAACGAATACAGCTTTCGAAGATATACAAAAATATTATTTGGAACTAATACATGCCAATATCCCGGAAGAAGAAAAGACAAAAATATCGAGCAAAACATATTTTCATATCGAAAAAGAAAAAAAATCGTTATGGCTAGCACAGAATGGAAAAATCTCCAGTTTAAATTGACTATAGGGGAAATTTACAATATATTCAGTAGATTAGAGAATTTACTGATTAATGAAAGTAAAGAAGATAAGCCGTTATATGGAGAATATTTAGCGGCAAGCATGTTAGAGCTAATGTCACATCTACAAATTTTAAGTGACTATGCAATAAAAGTTCAAAGAGCATTAGGGTTATTAGGGTTAGGACGGATTCCGAAACTTCTGTTACCTCCAAAGGAGTTAAAAGAGATCTTGCAAAACATACAGTATTTTGTATTAAAGGGAGGGTACTATGAATTACCTTCGGGGTTAGACCCGATCGACCATTTAAGCTGGTATGCTAAGCTATTAAAAGCATCTTATTATCTATTAGCGGGAAACCTCCGAATAAACGTAAAAATACCCCTGGTTCAGAAAAAGAGCGTATTTACAATGTATCAAGCTTTTCCCATGGCAACAAGGGGCCCACAGGGGGTAATATTCACCATGACATCAACTTCAGCGTATGTACTAGCAGAAAACAAACGAGAAAGAATAATTTCTCTGGAAAAAATTTGGGTCATGGGCGTTTTAGAAAATGGTTTTTAAACTAGAACTGACCAAAAAAAAGGACTAAAAAGGACAAAGAATGGGAATAGTTTAAATTGCTGGGAAAACATAGTTCTAGAAAATCGACAAGGTATTAAAAAACATGCCATTGGGAAGTCTCTAAAACCTTCAGAAACAACTGAAGGAATTATAAAATTAAGCTTATCCGAAGTGTTGGTTTCAAATAATGTTACGCTAGATGGAACTTGTGTTCAAGACAGAGAAATACCAAATTTTCCACTAATTATATCGACAATTTCAGAATGTAGTCTATGGCACAAAGATACAAATTTCATTCTTAAAAAGAGAAAATAGACAAAGATCAGAAGAAAACATCAATAAATTAACTCCATTAAAAATTAAAACGATTTTGCCAGGCAAATTAGAAATTTTTTCAAAACAAGGTAGTAAGCATCTAATAGAAAACTGGAAAAAGAATTTTAAAGAATCTATTAGTTGGGCCCAAATGCTAAAAGATATAAAACAAGAACAAGAAATAGCCCTTAGTCAAGCAGAAGTTACACTGGAAGTAATAAGGAAGGAAAGCATTCAATTCAATGAATTATTTTTAGTAGGGTGTATAATGGGCATAGTATGTGTAAGTTTATTTACACTTAGAACAGCTTGGATTATTTATCAAAAGATTAAAATACAAGGTGTCATACAGGAAGTAACCGAATTACACAAAATTGACGATAACGCCAAAGCAATTACAAATGATCCAAGAATATGCAGAATACGCAGGAATTGCGCGTTAATTCACAACACGTTCAAAATTTCTTTTTTTTATTGTTTATTTATGATCTATATAAGGAATATGTATTATAGAAGAGAATTTGGGCAATAATTTGCGTTTTTTAAGCTTCTCCAGCATATTACGACCGAATTTAGGGTTGTAAAAGGAGTATCGTTTCGCAGGATGAATACCATCAAACCCATGGAAGGCTACTGGCAAATCGCCATAAGGTTTGATGCTTCAGCCTTACATACCCCCCAGAACCAAATAACGGTACTTCTAAATAATCTGGAAATGACAAGAAGAGAATTAGAAAAAACTTTTAACCCACCTCCTTTCACACCCCCTCATGTAATAGAAAATGAAATAAAAGTATCATTATTTCAAACTCAGGCAACTTTGTTGTTCAATGTACTGAACAACCAAATCAATGGGGTTTTAGAGGATATAAAGTGAATGTTAATTACGCTGCAAAAACAAAACAAAAAAGAACCAGACAATACATTGGCCAGAAAGAAATGAAGCTTAATCGTTATTGTAGGGGAAATCTCAGAACATATATTAGGTACAGTATCTGAGACAACGTGGAAGGAAGCAGAAAAACGAATAGGGAAAGTCGAAGTAACAAATCAAAATCTTCTCACTTGGTAGACAAACAACTAACAATCTTAAAACATCAAGAAACAAGGATATCAAAAAGCGAAGAAAAAGTTAATCAGACGATCAAAACGCTTTCCATTTTTAAACACGAGATAACCAATGTAGTATTCATAACTCTAAAACGAATAATAGGAAATCAATTTGAAATCATAGAAGATATAAATCTTCAGATGGCTCTACAGTTATTATGAGTTTCTAACCCTTTCGACAAAAAATTTACCAACACGACTTCTAAATCCAGGTAAATTAATAAAAGTACTCAAAACCATAGAAAGCCATTTGCTTTATCAATGGAGACTAGGACTAGAACCAAATTTCGAGAATATTCTATACTTTTATAGCATGGCGGAAAACTTTACAAATTAAGCAAGGGGAGTTATGGATATTTTTAAAGGTACTCTTTAATTGGAAAAGCGTATAAATATGAATTAAAATGGTCGACTACGGTTAGTACGCACCTGTTTCCTTTCCTGGAAACTGGTAAACTTCCTCCTGTTCCCCAAATGTCTATTGACATTAATTCTCCTACCCCTGAAGGGGTGGGGTATTGACCTAATTCAGCCCTAGGGGTCCTTGGTGGCGACTTTTGTTTGGTGCACTCTTGGCAGCTTTGTATAAAAGCTTTTACTTTTGAGTACATTTTTGGAAAATAAAAATGTCCTTTCAGCCTCCCCATAGTTTTTGCTTCTCCCATGTGACAGCCAATCGTTGCATGTGCCATCTGTAAAACTTCTCCTTCCAGAGATTTTGGAATTACTGGAATAATTTTTAAGTCATTTTTTCTATATTCTTGCGATGGTCTATGATATCTTACCAGATACTTTCGTCCAGATCAAAATTATCTAAGTCCTTTAAAAAATGTTTAAAGTGCTCTGGCAGTTCCGTTCCTTTTGGTAAAAAGGATTTCATCGCTAAAACAAAAATCATCTTTATCTTGATGATTCGAAATATTTTCATTAGACAGTATTTCTAGCCCTTCCAGTTCGTACTGGATGGCTGTTACCAAATTTCCTTCCGTATCTGTATTTCGTGACAAATAGTCTGGTAAAATGTTTGTACGGCCCTTTATATATATGGGGGTATATGAATATGCTTGTAGACGCAGTATCCACCGTGTCAGCCGGGCTGAAGTATTTTGCATCGTATGTAGCCAAATTAATGATTTTTGGTCTACGCGTAAAATGAATTTTTTTCCAAGTAAGAATTGTCGAAAATATTCTGTAAAAACTACAACTGCCAAACATTCCCTTTCAACTGTCGAATATTTTCTTTCTGCTTCCGACAGTGACCTACTGGCGTATTGAACTATTGATTCTACTCCTTCAGAATTTATGTTTAATAATATGGCTCCTATGCCGTACCCCGAAGCATCTGTTTGCAAACAGAAGTCTTGTGACAAATCTGGTAATTTAAGTATTGGTGCCAGTAATAGTTGCCTTTTTATTTCATTTAGCGCTTGTTCTGCGTCCGCTGGACATTCGAATTTATCTGATTTTTTCAAAAGGTTTGTCAAAGGTTGTGCTATTGTGGCGAAGCATCTGTTTGCAAACAGAAGTCTTGTGACAAATCTGGTAATTTAAGTATTGGTGCCAGTAATAGTTGCCTTTTTATTTCATTTAGCGCTTGTTCTGCGTCCGCTGGACATTTGAATTTATCTGATTTTTTCAAAAGGTTTGTCAAAGGTTGTGCTATTGTGGCATAATTTTTAATATATCGTCTGAAAAAGCTTAACACACCACAAAATGATCTGCAGCTTTTTTGATCTTTAGGAGGCTGTAAATTTTCTATGACTGTAAATTTTTCTGGATTTGGTGAAATAGTACCTTGGTTTATCAGGTGTCCAAGAAAAACTAATTTTGGTACTGCTATTTTTAACTTTTCAGGTTGTAATTTTAAGCCTGCTTTTTTCAAACTTTTATGGTGTATCCTCCTATCATGGCATCCATTGTTTTAACCTTTCCTTCTTTTGTATTCAATGTCGCTAGAACTTGAGCTGTCGTTCCCCCTTCTATTGTGATTTTTCCGCTTATTTTTAGGTTATAATTCGAATCTTCACTTTCGTTATATCTGTTGTTACGCAAATTTGCCTATTATTTTCATTTGCCTGGCTTATGGTTATTGTATCAGATATGGGTTCCCATACGATCCCATATTGTCTGATGGCATCTACTCCTAGAATACAAGGAAATGGTAGCTGCTTGAATATTATTACTGTTACTGTTATTTCTTTATCTCCTGTGCTAAATTTTAATGGACATTCTCCCAAAATTGTCAGCCTGTGCCCTGTCACTGATGTCAGGGTATTCTGGCATCTGCTTACGCGATTTTTGACACTAGGAGGAAACCTCTTAAAAACACCCTCTCGAATTAATGATTTAGATGCTCCTGTATCTAGTAAACATGGTAAATTTTGAAAACACTCAATTTTAAAACGACGCAGAATCGGTAGACTATTATTATTTGCATTTGTATCACAACATTCTAAACTATATAGGGGTCTTTGTAAGGAAACAGCTCTGTCGACCCTTACAGGTTAGTTTCTCCGTTTAAATGTCTACTGTTTGGCCAAAAGTTTCTGGGATTATCCCAGTTTTCTTCAGCGTTGCTACTTTGACCCTGGGTATTGTTAACCGTTTGCCTCCTAGACCTAAATTCAGGAATATTATTAGGTGTTTGCCAAGTATTATTTGTTCCCTGCCTTCCTAAATATCTGCTCCCTTGCGTTCTGAACTGGTGGTTTGTTTTGTACGTCTGGCCTTCTTTGCGTATTCTATGCCAGCAATCTCCTGCATAGTGGTTTGGTTTGCTACAATAATAGCAATAAAATATTCTCTTAAATTGTTTGTTTGTTTCCTGGTTACTTCTAAATATTTTTGATCTGTCATTGTTGGTTCCCTAACTATCTGTCTTTGGTGGGGGAGGGTGCCCATATTTTCTATAGTTATTAGCTGCTAATCTCTCAAGGTCGTGGAATCTGTCATTTATTTCCCTAGACGGCAACCCTCGGCCTCCGTCGCGCCTTTTTGGTTCACGATTTGGCTCCTCAAAACTCACCCGTTTCTGTCCCCTTTCATATTTTATACTTTCTTGGGCTCCTGTGTTATTTATTGGCATCTGATAAAACCTTTTCATAGCTTCGTCAATTTTTACCTCTGTTTCGACTAGTGTTATAGCCTGCTCTAAATTTTCAGGTTTCCTTGATAATATTAGTCTTAATAACTTTTTTGGTAACCCTTGGGTAAAAGTATGTAGTTGTACTTTCTGTACTGTCTCGTCATTTCCACCTTTCTCTAATTGTAAGCATACGGATCTACAAATTTTGTCTGCATATTCCCCGATACTAGTTGAGGTATTGAATGTCACTACCTCTGTTCTTAGCCTCTCGGAGATGCTTGTCTCTATGAATCTTGTTTTAAAAGATTCAATTAGAGTACTGATGTCCTTGGGCTCTTTTTCCTTAATTGCCTCAAAATATTTAAGGGCGCTTCCCTTTAATCTGGCTGCAACGCATTGCTCTTTGACCTTATCCTCAAACGCTTCAGTTAGTTCGTCGAAATTTTTAATTTTTCGATAAACTCATCTACGTCTGAATTTCCCGCGTATTCTGGTATAATTTTTGCAATTTCAAGTACTGTTGATAGGGAAGTCATTTTTTCCTCTGGTAAAGCCATTTTATTTCAATCTACTATTTTTATCTAGCCCTCTCGACCCAGTTTTTCCAGCGACCACCAGTTGTTGTGAAATGTATTTTATGGTATTTGGGTGTTTTTAGTCGTAGATGCCTTTATTCTCCCTTTATAGGGGAGATAAACTCTGGCCCTAAGGTAATTAAACTTTGGTAGCGTGCCTTAGGCTATGACCGAACTAATGAGGCGTACCAACTGGGTATGTTCGAGGGGCTAAAGGTAGATCGTAAAGAGGTTGTCTAAAATACAATACTTTTATTCAATTTACATATAATAATTACAGATATAGATATTCTACTGGGACTGGCTGTCCCAAGTAGACCACAAGTCTCAGAAACTACAATAATATATAATAAGATACAGACACTTACAATGATCCGACAAGATCCCAAGGTATTTCTAACGAGAAAATAAACGGGCAGAGGTTCGCCCTGCAAGTCAAAAATTCTCTCTTCAGTCTCAAAAATCTGGGTATATATATGAAAAACTAACCACGTCCTTCCGGTACATTGACGTATTTAGCCAGGAAATTGGTTATTGAGCAAGTTCCCTCCAAGCTTACACATTCCACCATTTGTATCTTTATCTTAAAAAGTGGTATTTTGCAACTTTGTTTTTGCGTCTTAATATATTTTTACTCAATTGATAAATAACTAAATTAGAAAGCTTTACCACAATTCCGTGGTCTCCCATTGCCTTTCCTGTGCTCCTTAAAACAAAGTCCATCAAAATAATCCATATAAAGGGGGATAGAACACAACCCTGCTTAACTCCTGATTTAATACAAAACCCGCTGCTAACCTCATTTCCCACCTTAACCGCAGCAGTGTTATTCTCGTACATAGCACTAATCCCTTTAATGTATTTGTCTGGTATACCATACAAGGATAAAACCTTTACTAAAGCTCTTCTATCAACAGAATCGAACGCTTGCTGATAATCTATAAAACTGAGGACCAAAGGTGTTTGAAAACTCAGGCACTTCTCAATTATTAGCCTAAGAGTGAAAATTTGGTCGACACATCCTCTACCTTTTCTAAAACCGCACTGCTCTTCTCTTAAAACTTTGTCTACAGCATCTCTCAGTCTAAAAAGTAAAGCTAAGGTAGATAGGCAAAGAGCAACCGTCGACCCAAACCATCCACTCTTCCCCGGCAGGCAAAAAAAAAAAAATATTCAAAGATTTAAAGCTGGCCATGTCAACAGGCAGGAATTGCCGACAAATTGGGCAACTGAGATTGTTATTATTAAATAGTTTTTGCCTACATAGAAAGTCCACTGAAATTACAATGGGTATCAAATAGTTCGTGGTAACAAACTATAAGAAAGGAGTGACCCGGCTCCTTATATATATATATATATATATATATATATATATATATATATATATATATATATATATATATATATATATATATATATATATATATATATATATATATATATATATATATATATATATATATATATATATATATATATATATATATATATATATATATATATTATATATATATATATATATATATATATATATATATATATATATATATATATATATATATATATATATATATATATATATATATATATATATATATATATATATATATATATATATATATATATATATATATATATATATATATATATATATATATATATATATATATATATATATATATATATATATATATATATATATATATATATATATATATATATATATATATATATATATATATATATATATATATATATATATATATATATATATATATATATATATATTCAAAAGGGCTTGTGCCCTTTTTAATAGTCAAAAGTGATTGGAGGGCAACTAATGAAACTATATTTGTCTTGAATAATCTTGAAAAGAACTAATGAATTAAACTGAATATTTGATGCATAATGATATTAACTGCTAAAAGCTCATCAGTTCAAAATTTTACTGTAATTTTAATATTTATTTTCAATATTAAGTACAAAAGAAAACATTTGTAATATAATTCGTTTTCAGTAAAGCGCCAATGACGCAGTAGGTTTTAGGCTTCTGCAGTGAGGCGATACCCAAACTATTGTTTATAGTTATTTTTATTCGATTCAAACTTGATTTGCATATTCAATTTAAGTTTCACTCGTTTTAACATTTATTTATTCATTTACATTAATTATATATTGTATGTTTGTTCGTTTGTTCATTGATTGTTTATTTAATTTCTGTTCGTATTAAGTTTCATTTATACTTTAATAGCAAAATATTTTTTTTCGTTTTAAGCTTGATTTTCATATTCAATCTAAGCATTACTCGCTTTAAGATCTATTTATCCATTTATATTATTACTTGTTGTATGTTTTTTGCTATGATTGTTTATTTAATTTATGTTCGTTTTGGGTTTCATTTATTCTTTAATAGTAATTTCTGGTTGTTTTGAGTTTGAATTTTAACAGGTATTTTTATCTCCTGAGCTTAAGTGTAAAATGGCCTTTACTTTTCTTTGAAAAGCTTATTTTTCGGAAAGTTTTTTTAATTAATTTTTGTTCGTTTTTGATTGCAGAAAGTTTCAAGTTTTTATGGCATGGGGGGGGGGTGCTTACTGTCCGATTATTCTTGACTTTAAAAAACGGATCTGGAACTTTTAATTTAAATCGAATGAAGCTTTTTCAAATTCTATACGATTACCTCTTTGATAAAACCACCTTATATATGAACAATAGACAGCTTGCATAACTTGTGAACAGCGATTGACAACAATGAATGGATTGAAAAAATAGCTCCAATAAGGGGTTCTAGACCATTTCACTTGCTGACACAAAGGAATCACGACTGTTTGGAATTGACCTTAATAGGATTTTGTGTGCCAAAGCAATTTTACATCTATCTCAGAGTATGTATTTTAACCTTATAATTGGATAATTATAATAGATTTCCTATGTGTTCTTCCCATACAAAACCCCTTCCCATAAGTTATAAGCCCCTCTTAATATGTTATGCCCCAGGGCATAACTTACAACGCCTACCTCCGGGCCCTGATTGGCTGTGTCGACACCGGAGTTTTTTGTTATCAGAACTTTGAACTATTTTAACAAAATGTCTATCTCAAAATTTTTATCTGATGCATTTAGGGCGTGGCAGAAGGGGGGGGGGCAAGTCACCCTCCAATCTCTTTTGACTCTTAAAACCTGAACAAGAACTTTCAATTTTCAGTCAAATGAGACCTCTCCAAAGTTTTTATACGAGCATCCCTTCCTTAAGAAATAATGGGAAGGATTAGGAGAATCCTTAAATTACAACTATTGCCCTGAGGGTTGTGGGGGAGTTGTCATCTTCAAAGACCTAATTTCCAGAACTAAAACTACGTTTAATAAAATGGCGGTCTCAAAATTTGATTTGGATGTGTTGGGGAAAAGGTGGGCGTGAGAGGGGGGTTAGTTGCCCTCAAATCACTTTCGACTATTAAAAAGGGCACTAGCCCTTTAAATTTCCGATCGAATGAGCCTTTTTTGAAGTTTCTACGACACCGCCTTCTATTAAAACGTTATATGCCCCCAGGGCATAACTTAAAACCCTTGCCCTGAGGGTTGTGGGGGATTGTCCTCCTCAAAATATATTTTCTATCTGGAAATCAAATATGCTGAACGAAATGGCTATCTCATAATTTTGATTGGATGTGTTGGGGGAATGATGGGCGTGGGGGGGGGCTAGTTGCCCTCCAATCACTTTTGATTATTAAAAAGGGCACCATCCCTTTGAATTTCCAATCGAATGAGCCTTTTTTGAAGTTTCTATGACAACGCCTTCTATAAAAAACCTTATATGCCCCCAGGTCATATGTTAAAACCCTTGCCCTGAAGGTTGTGGTGGAGTGTCCTCCTCAAAAACATATTTTCTATCTGGAAATCAACTACGCTGAACAAAATGGCTATCTCAAAATTTTGATTGGATGTGTTTTGGGAAATGATGGGCTCCGGGGGGGGGGGTGCTTAGTTGCACTCCAATCACTTTCGACTATTAAAAAGGGCACTAGCCCTTTAATTTCCAGTCGAATGAGCCTGTTTTTTGAAGTTTCTACGACAAAGCCTTCTATAAGAACCTTATATGCCCCCAGGGCATAACTTAAAACCCTTGCCCTGAGGGTTGTGGGGGAGTGTCTCTCCCAAAAATATGTTTTCTACATGGAAATCAACTACGCTGAACAAAATTGCTATCTCAAAATTTTCATTGGATGTGTTTTGGGTAAATGATCGGCGTAGGGGGGGGGGCTAGTTTACACTCCCATCTCTTTCGACTATTAAAAGGTACACTAGCCCTTTAATTTCCAATCGAATGAGCCTGTTTTGAAGTTTCTACGACAACGCCTTCTATAAAAACCTTATATGCCCCCAGGGCATAACTTAAAAACCCTTGCCCTGAGGGTTGTGGGGAGTGCCCTCCTCAAAAATATATTTCCTATCTGGAAATCAACTACGCTGAACAAAATGGCTATCTTAAAATTTTGATTGGATGTGTTTGGGGGAATGATGGCCGTGGGGGGGGGGGGGGTGGGGGCTAGTTGCCTACCAATCATTTTCGACTATTAAAAAGGTTACTAGAACTCTCGATTTCCAATCGAATGAGCCCTCTTTGAAGTTTCTAGGATGACCCCTTCCATATGAAGTGCCTCTGGAGAAAAAGTAATAAAACATTGGAGCAGTATGGCCTTTACTATAGGCAACGCTACAGCGTTGCCTCTGAACAAACAAATGGACGGCAACTAGGCCCCCTCCCACGCTCATTTTTTCCCAAAGTCACGCGATCAAAATTTTGAGATAGCTATTTTGCTCAGCATGGTCTAAAAATACAATAACTATGTCTTGGAGGACAACTTAATCCCCCACAGTCCCCGGGGGAAGGTCTGCGAGTTATGAGCTTTGTCCAATTTACATGCAGTATTGGATATTGGGAAGTATACAGAAGTTTTCAGGGGGAATTTTTTTCTGTAGTTGGGGTGATGATCAGGGGTTACGTGGGAGGATCTCCATGGAGGAAGTTTTCACGGGGAAGGGAAATTGCTATGAAGGGGGTGCCGGATTTCCCGACATTTTTTTTAAAAACCATCAGAAATTAAATTTAAAAAAAAACAATTTTTTTCAACTGAAAGTAAGGAGCAACATCAAAAATTTAAACAAACAGAAATTAATACGTATATGATTGGGTTCTCCTGCTAGTCATTATATGTGTCCATAAAGTTGAATTTAGCTTAGCTAAATTCTGGCCCTTTGCTACATCTATGCTTAAAGTCAAATAACTATCAAAGCAATTGAGCCAGTGTTTCTGATCAATTTTTTAAAAGTGAACAAAATGTAGAAAGTTATGTTAAGTATATATATACAACAGTGAAAACAGTCTTGCTAATGAACAAAATTCACTCAATTAGGTTGCAAATAGTTTAAGAAAAAGGGATCTCCCTGAAATGGAGACCTCATCTGCCATATCCCCCTAATACTAAGAAGTCTGAGAAACCTAGCAGTACCTTATAAAAAGAAGATCAGGCTTCACGATGACCTGCTAAAAGAAGACTATGTTTTGGGGACCAATGCCCCTCCGTGATTCCGATTATTTCCGCAAATAAAGTCAATTATGTTGTTAAGTTACCAGCAAGTTTATATTTTGCTTTCACTCACTAACACGGTCTTTCTTCTAATCAAAAGAAAACACCGTTTTGAAGCCAGGAGGTGAAGATCGTATCAGAGAAGAAAAAACGGCCAACTTTTATTTGTTTTGCTTGGACTAGTGATTGCTCTTATCTTTTTAATATATGATTCCTTAACCTAATGCTTAATTTCAACGGCTGTACAAAAATATCTCGTTCTTTGGTCGAATCATCTTCAAGTGACGTTCCTGAGGATACGATCTAGCCTTCTAATTCCGGTTTCCCCATTTCTTGGGGTTTAATGGATTGATTTCAGTCACTGAGCTCTTTTAAATCTAGTCGCAGAAATTAGTAAACTGGCTTGAACTTTTTGTCGCACTTCTGTGTGACAAAAACCGATTTGGCGCACTTTTTAGGTGAAAAACACTTTTTCCGCTCTCTTTGTCCTACGTTGAGAGCGTCGTCAGTTGGCAACCTTGCTGTCAACAGTGTTTCTATTCAAGGAATTTGCCCTTGGATTTTTAGGTCTGTTAGGGGCAATTTTTATTTAAGGATTTGGGGATTTTTAGGAATTTTTACAAGTCTTCTGGAGTTTTTAGGGAATTTTTCGTTTTTTTCTAAATTAGTGATTTTTCACGATATAGCGCATACATTCGTTATTCAATCGAATTAATCATACGGGAATCTAACTAATAAAAAAAAATGGAAAACAGTGGTTCATTACACCCTCCCAATAAGTGCCAGTTTAGCATTTATGTAAATATACCACCTAGGAAATTTTCGATTTTGTACTATATCAGATATAGACTTCAGAGCGTAATCATCAAGAGGATAGGAAAACCTAGTTAATCACAAAATTGCAAATATTTTCTATACTTCCTATTTCATAGCATTTGCTCAGGTCATTTTTTTCTTCATATTTAAGGCTTTTTACACTCTATAATCTATCAGTTCCAAATTAGATTTTCTTCTGTTAAAACCTTTGAAAGTGGATTGGATATAAAAATACTCTTTATCACCCTCTACATCTACAAATCGTTCGGAAATGGAGTCGCTGAAGAAATAATGTAGGTATAAGTAAACAGTAAACATTAAATATAATTTTATGAATAAAAAAAGGAATTATTAAAAAAGAAAATAGAACTTGGTACTTTTCATAATAAGATTTGTAATACAACCAAATAGGTTAAATTGATTTCTGATACAACCAGATAAGTAAAATCTCTTCTGGGAATTGTTTAATGATTTTAGTTTTTTCCCCTATTGCCTAAGTGATATATTGTCTAGTGATATTGGAATTCTCCAAGTTCTCTTGTTTGTACTTCAAATGCCTAATAAGAATCAATAATTTCCTATTCTGTAGTGGTTTCAAGCTCTTATCTGCAAAAAGTGTTGAATTTTGCATATTTTGCCAGAAAAAAAAATAACGGATGTGTGTTTTTTTCCCTAGGGATGATCGTATCGATTCAATAGTCTTGGAAAACCGAGAGAGGGCCGTTTTTGAGCGTAAATTAAAATTTCCAGTGCCCTTTTTTATGTGGCTAAAAGAATTAGAGAGCAACCAGCCCCTCTCACACGTACTTTTTTCTCAAAAATTGTTCGATTAAAATTTTGAGATAGCCATTTGTTCAGCATAGTTGAAATGTTCCAAAACTATACGCACATATAATTGGTATCAACCTGTACTCTTTTTCTATGGGTATCAGTTTTGCTGATAAATGATAAGTTATCACTAAAACTGAGTGCTAAAAACTGAAAAACGGAATCACTAAAACACTAAAACTTAAATCACTTTTAAGATGAATTTCAGACACAAAATGAAGTTCAGTGTACCCCAGCCCCTCCGAAAAATTATATCCTGAAAATCCTGATTCACAGAAGAAAAAAGTTTGTGTGTAACTATTCCAGGAGAAATTTTTCCAGGTTTCCATCTAAAAAGTGGAAAACTTTTTCCATAAAAGTATAAAAAGATCATTTTCAAAATTGTTTGCTAGTGTTCCAGTAATTACATTTTACTTTAGGGTTGCTAAAGTAAAATGTAATTACTGGGACACCAGCAACAATTTTGAAAATGATCTATTTATACATTTATGGAAAAAGTTTGTCCTGTTCTTCAAAATTTTGATAGGCATCGCTCTTATTGTTTCTTTAATAAGAAAAAAGATCCATTAGAAAATGTTTTTTCCCAAAATATTTCGGTTTATTACTGACAATTAACTAAAAAACCTTTTTCCACAAATAAGTTTTTCAAGGAAAAGTAAAGAATTCAATGAAACCAAAATTGAGCAAAAATAGAGTAAAATAATCTACCAAGCGTAAAACTACCACAAGTTAGCATCTACAAATAAATATAACCCAAAACGCACATAATTCACTGAAAAAAAAAAAAATTTAAATGTATTCATTTTAATAACTTTCAAAAAGATAAGAAATTCTTAAGATTTTAAAGAATAAATATGAGCATATGTATATCAAACTGACAACGCACATTCATTTGTATTTTTTCAGTAGAGTGCAAATTATATTCTGGCCCTGAGAAGGCATAGGGGTTGTCTAGACCGAGTCATGTTAATTTCTGCTCGTTTTGAGTTTGACCTGGTTATTATTTGTAACTGCAGTTCATTTTGGGTTTCATTTATTTATTGATGCTTATTCGTAGTAGTTTTACGCTTGATAGATAATTTGATTTTATTTTTGCTCATTATTGTTTAATGGAACTCTTTAATTTCCTTGAAAAACTTATTTTGAGGAAAATGTTGTTTTAATTAATGGTCAGTAATAAACGGAAATATATTGGGAGAATTTTTTTCCGATTATTTTGGGATGTTTTTTATTAAAGAAACAATAAGACCGATGCTTATTGGAATTTGTGAAGGGTGGGTTGTTTTTTTTTTCATAAGAATATAGAAAAGGTCATTTTCAAAATTGTCGCTGGTGTCCAGTAATTATACTAGCTCAACTAGAGTAAAAAGAAAATAGTTTCTATATTTGTTGGAGGAAAACTGGAGTTTTGAATGGAAAAGTAAAAAAATTAAAAAATAAAGTAAAATTTTCGATTAGATCACCGATAATCAATTTTCACCGATCGGGGGATAAACCCAGAGTAGCACATAAGGAAAATACTAAAAACAAGCAAGGAAGATGAGAAAAGATGAGAAAAGGCATTTTTCAGATTTTCAAGGGTAGTTTTCTCTTGAGAAATAAAAAATGCGAATCTAAAGGTATTTTTTCACATCTAGGAGAGTAATTTTACACCCTTTCCCATTCATTCGCCTGTATAGAGCATGGTAAAGAAGCGAAATTACTATCATTACAGTGATAAACAGTATTACAATTTAAGTGGTTTTTTGGTTGATTTAGTGATTTTCTTCAATAAACTAGTGATTGTGCTGATTTAGTGATTTTTTCAAGAATCTAGTTTTTTTTTCACCGGAAGGCAACCCCGAAAGAGCTTTCTAGGAGACGGTTCTTGACGGTTACCACACCCTACCCCCCCCTTAGAAAATAGGATTTAATAAATTTTAGAAAAAAATTAGACATTTTTATTAACATAACCACAACATAACAAAAGTCAAAATAAAAAATAACGCTTGAAAAAGCGACTTATTTGATATCATTCTTGCCAATCCTTTCTACCAATTTAAATAAAAACGAGGGTGTTGCAGAAATAGAAATAGAGAATGAAAAAATAATGGCAAAGAAAAAAAAAATATATATTCATGTGATGCCGAATGTGAGATCTGGCACAGTAATCTATAAATAAAAACTGAACTTAACTAGTTGATAAATACAAAACAGTGTTTAAACGTTAAAAGAAGATATTTTGGTACAAGTAAAAGGTCTTGAGCTGAAAAATAAGTCGTCTTGAACAAATGGTATTAAAAGTCAGCATAATAAGGCTTTACTTGTGACTTGGAAAGAAGTCAGAAAAATGGAGAAACTTATAGGGATTTTTGTATTGAAAAGAGGGATTCCAAGCGATTTTTCACCAGCCATTTAGGGATTTGAAAACACTTCAAATGGAAACACTAGCTGGCAACACTGCTCGAATTCTTAGACGAATTATTCAAAATTATAAATCTAAGCTTGAGTAAAATTAAAACATTTTTTGACCAGGCTTTTTTTTAGACTATTTCGTATTCTGAAGTTTTTATTTCGGCTAAGAGCATTTACAATATTTTGAATAGGATTGATTAATGACTTCCCACCCTCTAATGGGGGTCCCCCCTGGGGGAAGTGTCACTGTGGGAACTAGCCATCCACAACAGACAAACCATACACAAACATGGGTCAATATATACCAAATCATGTTATTGAGTTTCAAATAAAGTGAATACACCATTCGATGCCTTTTTTTATGCTGATTACAAATATAATAAGCATTTCTATTGGAAATGAATTTCAGCCCCCCCCCCCCTATATAGGCTATACCTAACCTAACCCTGAATTGGCATATTTAGGGGGGGGCTGAAATTCATTTCCGATAGAAATGCTTATTATATTCGTAATCAGCATAAAAAAAGGCATCAAATGGTGTATTCACTTTAGTCCTAACTCAATAATATGATTTGGTATATATTGACCCAAACATGATCAACACCAGCACTAGTAGGACTGTCTCCTCCACAAACATCATTCTCACCACCACACGTAGCATACTCACCATTTCACACCCAGCCATTTCCAGTAGCCTATAGGCTAATCTGGACAGCCCCATCAAACACCTAAAAACCTAAAAACACTTGTAATTTCCTCACTCAACATATCAGGAAACTCAAGGGCCCCCTACAGTTTACTATGTGGTAAATATTTACCAAATCATATTATTGAGTAACAACTAAAGTGAAAAGGCCTATACCATTTGATGCCTTTTTTTTTATGCTGATTACAAATATAATAATATTTTCTATCAGAAATGAATTTCAGCCCCCCCCCCCCCCCTATATATGCCAATTCATGGTAGGCTATATATTTCTAAATTAAAGGGGTGGGCGTAAAGGTTAAACTTACCTCCCATTTACATCAGAAATAAAATTTGCCCCCCCCCTAATGTAGAAATATCTACCCTGAATTGGAATATATAGAGGAGGGGGGCTAAAATTCATTTCTGATAGAAATGATTATATTATTTATAATCAGCAGAAAAAAAGGCATTGAATGACATATTCACTTTAGTTGTTACTCAATAATATGATTTGGTAAATGTTTACCTACTAGACACCTCTGCCATATTCAAGTCATCAAGGTCATTTATACAATGCACCCCAAACCCAAAATTTACAATTTTTACTGTCAGTAAATGTCCATAATAGATTTTCAGGGTTGTCAGTTGATTATCCTCCCCTCCCCCAGGAAGAAGAGGAGGACATCACAAATGTTGTGAATCCTATGGAGGCTGAAGGATCAGTGATTAACTGAAAAGAAATGGTAAGGGAAGTGGCTCTCCTCTTGAGCAAGAAACTTCTAAGACTGTAAAACCTCCTATAGTTGAAAGATTTCCAGAGAAATGCAGAGCTAGCAATAATAGAATAGAGGCAACTAGTGACTTTATAAGCAGTGAATCAGGGACTAATCTAACAGTGGTTTTCACCTCACAGGTAAAACTTCCATCAGACAGAGCAATCACTCTAGAACATAAGAAAATTCTCCAAACAGAAAAATTTGACTTTTACTCAAACTATGATAGAAATAGACTATCTGTATATGTTCAATTGCAAACTGCATTGGATACTTTAATGAAAATTCAGAAGCTAGATTTTGTTGATGTAGCACCTGAAGAGAAAAGACAGGTCAGCTATGGTGTAATCAAGCAAATAGCACTAGATTATTCAAAGGAAGAACTGCTGACAGATGTCAGGGTAGAAACTATTATTGAGATTAAGGAATTAAAGAGGTTGAAAAGATACAATCAAGAGACCAAAAAAATTAGAAGATAGCCTGAGTATTTGAGAGTAACTCTCTTCCCCAGTGTATTTGGCTATATGGAAGAAAAAAAAGTATTGAGAGATACAACCGACCAATTATTCAGTGCTTTAAATACCAAAAGTATGTCTGTGCTAACTGTGGGAAAAACCATTCAACAACATCTGGTAGCTGCCCAGCCTGCCAACAAAACTGTGAAATCATAAAAGTTGCAGTTGCCCAAAACATACCAATGGAAGAGCAGCTAATGCATACCAGAGTTATGCAGATGCACTGAATAAGAAGGCTGTAAAAGAGCAACTCCTCCTTGAACCTAAAAAACACCCTTCAACAGCTAGTGTTATTTGTATCCAAAGTGCCAGAAGTGATAGACATCAAGGAATTAGAAATGAAAGATAGGATAGTGAAGTTATGTCATCTTATGCACTCACTGTTCAAAGTTGAAATCAATGTAGAAGAAGTTTGGAATCTAGCAAATAAACCAGAATGAAGTTGCTATCTTTTAACATCCAATCTATTATGAAAGGCAAAAAGGATTTATTAGAGTGCTATTTAGAAAAAGAAAAAATTGATGTTGGATGCTTTCAAGAAACATGGCTACAACCCCAGTATTCATGGAGACTTAAAAATTATGAAGTAATAAGGAAAGATAGAGCAGAACAGTCAAGAGGAGGAATATTAATCTGCATTAAAAAGTCATTAATGTTTCAAAAACTAGATATTGAAGACATCACAAGTTCTAAAATTGAGATGGTAGCTTGCCAAGTATTCCTGGGTAAGAGGGATACAAATACAATAGTTATTGTTAATATATATAACTCCAATGGAAATGAGCTGCAAACAGAGGACATTTTCAATAAAGTGAAAAAAGTGATTAAAGCTAAAGAGCCTTTTATTATTACTGGTGACTTTAATGCCCATTCAGATGCCTTGTGTTTATATGAATCTCATAATTGTAGTGGTATAGGTATCCTAAGTGCTCTGGATAAGAATGATGTAGATTGGCTTAGTGACCCCACTTGCACTTCAAACTAGAAGAAACCCAATTACAGGAGTATACTCTACCATTGACCTGACATTCTCTGCAGTAGCAATAATCAATCAATTAAATATAAGTTTTAACTCCTGAACCAACCTTAACCAGTCATCATGAGCCAGTGATAATTGAGTATAAAGAATTTACACTAAGAAGTCAAACCCCACCAACACGCCCCTACCTTTAAATTGAAGAAAGTTAACTGGGATTACTTCCAGGAAGATTTTACAAGGATAAGTCTTGAAGAAGAACTGGCAACAGTTACAACTACAGAGAAGAAAATTGAAAGATTACAGGATCTGCTGATGGAAGTGGCTAAGAAGACTATCCCCATCAAGACATGAGGCAACAAGACTAGGACTGAACCAGTATGGTGAAATGAACAGTGTAGCTTAAGTAAGAAGAAACTAAACCAAGCTTCAAACAATTACAACAAGATTCTGACAATTGAGAATTGTAGAAAAAAATATTGGCCCAGGCAGATTTTAGAAAAACAATGAATGAAGCTAAAGCAGAATCTTGGAAGCAATTTGTTGCAAATCTCAGCTTCAGGGATCCATTTGGAAAAGTGTATACCCTCATGAGAAAGATGAATAGGAGAGAGTTTTACCACCATTTACAGGGGCCAACAACCTACCAAGGACAAGTGATTGCTGATAACAAAACAAAAGCTGAGGCAGGAGCAAGTCATCTCCACCAGACAATAGGTAAGAAAGATCCATTTGAAGGAATAGGTAACAACATCCATTTGAACGGAACCAGCCCAACAGAAAGATCCATTTGAAACAACAGCCCACATTCACAACTTTCACTAAAGCAAGAAACATTCTATGCAACAATCAGTATCAAATAACAACAAACCCTTCTCAAAAGCAGAATTTGAACTTGTTCTAAAGACACTACCAGAAACTTCATCTGACAGTGACAACACATACCCTGTATTCTTTAAAAGGTTGACTGATAAATTGAAGGATATTCTGCTACAAATCATCAACAAATTGTGGAAGGAGGGCAATTTCCCTACAATTTGGAAGAATGGCACATCTATCATGATCCCAAAACCAAATAAACCATACAAAGTAGAAAATCATTGTTTTATAACTCTGCTACCAGTTGGAGGTAAGATATATGAAAGGCTAGTAAAGGAAAGACTGAGATTTGCAATAGATGAAGCTAACCTGCTGCAGGATATTCAGACAGGTTTTTGCAGAGAAAGAAATACAGTAGATAACTTGATAAGGATGCAGAGAGACATCATTGATGCACTTGAAAATGGCAAAGTAATGATTGCAGTGTTCTTGGATGTTAAAGGAGCTTTTGATAATTTGGTTCACAGACAGATACTACAAGGTTTATCTAAAGCAACAATTAATGGAAATTTAATTAAATTCACAGTGACTTACCTGTCAGACAGGAAATTGCTGTGACTGTAGGACAAGAAAGATCAGTGGAAAGTGGTGTTCCACAAGGCAGTGTTCTTGGACCAGACTATTATAATGTTGGAAAATTTGATATCCTTCTAGAAGACAATAACTGCAAAGGAGGAATCTTTGCAGATGATAATAATACTTGGACAATCCAAAACACAGTGGAAGAAGCAGAAAAAGTTGTCCAAGAAACATTAGACCAAATAGAGTTATGGTCCCTAGGAATAGGCCTTGATTTTGAACCATCTAAAGCTAAAGTTATGTTGTTCACATCTGAAAGGAACATTAGACCTCCCCAACTTACTCTATTTGGAGAGGAACTGCTTGTAACCAATTGTCATAAAGTCCTTGAAATACACATTGATGATAAACTTTAATTTAGTCAACATGTCAAATATCTAAAAGAATCCTGTGCAAAGCGACTGAATTTGATGAAGATGCTTTTGTGTGGGAAGCATGGTGTCAACAGAGTTACAGCAAGACAATTTTATATCAAATACATAAAACCTAAAATGTATTATGGGAGTTTGACATACAGCATTGCCCCAAAATCTACTCTCAGAAAACTTGATATAATACAGAATACAGCTCTAAGATTAGCATTTGGAGCTCACAAGAGTACCCCAATTTCTTTTCTGCTGGGCGAGTCTGGAGTGGAGAAACTCAATACAAGACGGGAAAAAATGCTTATAGTGCACATGAACCATCTATCGAAAGCAGATTTTAATCACCCAGTTAAGAAATTGATAATTAAACCTGGTCTGTCCCACACTAGAAATCACCATAGAAAAAGGAAATGTCTGAATCTTTTTGAAAAATTTGAAGAACTACTAACTCAGGAAGGTATAGAAGTACCTATTACCCAAATGCTACATTATGAAAAAAACCACAAAATTCCCTCCTGGGATTGTGTTCAGATTGATTACATGGAAAAAATGGAAAATAACCCCCTAATAATGACATACGAATTCTTCTCAGTTTTGAATAGCAAGTATCAAGAATATGTTAAAATATATACAGACAGTTCAAAAATAAATGGTTTAGGAGTGGGTTGTTCAGCAGTGGTTCCAGAATTTAATACAGTGATAACAAAGTCACTAAGTAAAGAATCAACTGTTTTTGAGGCAGAAATAAAAGCAATTGAAAGTGCACTAGAATGGTTATTGAGAAAAACTAGTGAAAGGGATGAAAACCAATCTAAGTACTTCATATGCAGGGACTCAAAATCTGCCCTCCAGTCCCTAAAGAATTTTCTAAATAACCCAAATGATGAGGGCCATAAGTGTTATAGTTCTATTCTGAATATTGTTGAGAAAGGAATAGTGATACAATTTTTGTAATGTCCAGCCCATGTGGAGGTAGCGGGAAATGAAAAAGCAGACAAATATGCCAAACTAACAGCACAAAATATGACCCTCACACCCCCTACAGAAACATAAATAGATTAGAGAGATGGTTAGAAGGATTTACCAAAAACATTTTGAGGAAATGAGGGATAATAGTAGTAATATAGCTCTTACCCAGTAAAAGAAGCCTGGCTTTGATATGAAAAATTATAGTAGATTAAAAAGAAAATATGGTTGCTTAATGTTCTGTTTTCAGTTGACCCATGTAGGTATTAAGCATAGGTTGTTTATCATAGTCAAAGCTGATAGTCCTCAGTGTGATAATTGTAGTGAGATAGAAAGTATTTTCCATTATGTTATTGAATGTAAGGAATATAAAAATTTGAGAAACAAAATGATGAATTTGTGCACAGAGGAAAATTTAGGAGAGTTTTCAGTAGCACTTGCATTAGGAATTTTGATTGATGATGATTCTTTGAAGTATAGGATGACAGACCTGTTTATTAAGTTTATACAGGAAAGTGGTAGAGAAAAAGATTTGTCTGATGCTGATAGTAATGTAATTGCTGTATTGTCAGTGTTGAAAAAGGGATTGATTTTTTTTATGTGTAATAGGTTTGACTTATGGTTTTTAGCTTTGATATATGTCCGTGTTAAAAAAAAACAAAAAAACCTGCTATAAAGGAAGATTGTCTGTTCTTTTTTAGATTGAAGCTGAGGTGTATTAATAATTGCTGTATTGAAAGTAGTTGCAGCTAATGACGTTGTGCTGAGAAGGAAAAAATTTAGTCATATTGAAAGAAGTCTCAACTGACATTGCTGTCAAGAGGAGACTCAAATCTCTCAGATCAGACCATCTGTCTTTTTGCAGACAATTTCTTTTTTAAAAGAAAAGCTTAAACAATTGCCTGCTGAAAATTGCATTTAGAGGAAGAATTTCCTTTGAAAAATAAACAGTGATATATTGTCAGCAAAATTCGGAGACCATATAGGCCTAGTTTAAGGTGGGGCAAGGTGCAGTGCTGAATTGGAAAAAATAATAACAAATTATGCTAATCCTATCTAGCCTTCAACCTAATTAACTTTGAAGTTTGCTTGTTTTTACCTTTTTTATTGTCATTTCTCCCTAACACTAAATTATAAAACTCCCCTAGCCCTTCTTCTAAAAAAAAAACCCAAAAGTTTCAACTCACTTAAAGATAGGAACACGGCCAAAATAAATTGGTGATGAGAAAAAATTCAAAGAAGTTGGTCTGAGTGTTTTGAAAATATTCTAAACAAGATAGAGTTGCAGGAAAAGTAATTGGGCCTAGAGAGAAATGGAAAAGTTTGTGATGCCTTGGATGTGAAGGAAGATTTGTTTTGTAAGGAAAAATTAGCAACAGTCCTAAAAGGATTAAAAAATAATAAGACTCTAGGTGCTAATTCTGTGGTAAATGAGTTTTTTAAATATAACAGCCTGGGGTTAGAAATAAGTTGCTGAAGATTATGAATATGATTTTTGAAAAAGGAGAAGTACCTAGTGTTTTTAGGAAAACCTTAACCAAACCTTAATCAAACGATGATTAAATCATTAATCAGAGAGTAATCATTCATCAATTAACATTGAGGTAATGAAAAGCCATGATTAGCAGGATTTTAGTTAAAAATATTGATAGGATTAATGGTTTGTTTAGTATATTTTAAAATAAAATTTAAAAAAGTAAATGGAATATTATATTTGTTCCAAATTTCAAAAAAAAAATGCAGAATATAAAGCAGATTGGCTTAATCAAATCCGAAATCACTTACCTTGCTTTACAGCAATGATCCCAGAGATATTCAGAGTGTCCATCTTTCACTAATTGAGTCAAATACTCGGTGAGCTTATCTTGCTGCTCATGACAATTAAAAACTACCGAAACTATACTAGAAAACTACCTTTTCTAGGACATTAGAAAAGGTAGTTCTAGAAATTAGTTTTGAGAAACAGATAATTAAAAATCTACAGAAACTGAATTGCAACGAATTTGAAAGTTCACATATAAGAAAGGTGATAAAAGTGAGTAGGGTAATTATTGAGGCATTAGTCAGGTCTCTGCTGCTTAGTAATTTGATACTTTTTAGACTGAAAAATGCTGTAGACAAAGTTTTCAGAGAAGAACAGTACAGTTTTATAAAAGGGTAGATGATGTGTCAGCATAATTTTCACTCTTAGGTTAGTAATTGAGAAGTGCCCGAGTTATCAAACAGCTTTTGGTGCTCAGTTTTTATAGATCATGAGCAAGTGTTTGATTATGTTGGTAGAAGAGCTTTAGCAAAGGTCTTGTCCTAGTATAGTAGGGTAAAAGACCTTTTTTTGGGAAAGACCACTTTTCTTTGGCATTCCAAAACAATAGCAGTGGGTTTTTGGACCACTCCTATTTTACTACAGCATGATGCAATGTGAGGGCAGTAACAAGAACTCTGCCTTCTTGGTCAAGTTTTCACCAATAATTTGTCAGCATAAATTAAAAATGTGTGGTGTCTGTTTTGACAAGCAATTCAAAAGAAAAAAATATACTTACTATTTGTGAGTTATAGAATAAATATCAAATAATGAAAGATACATTTTTTGAATCAGAAGAAAGTCAGCTTTCTATTGATGTGTGAATAAAACTGAAACACTAAAAGGATATAGGCCTATACATCAAAATCATATAATTGGTATCATAGGCAGTGCAATAGCGCTGCCTAACTAAAGAACAATGTTGGTACAATGTATTATTATTTTTTTTTTTTTTTTTCATACCCAGGCAGTTTGTATCAAAGGAGTTGTCATAGAAAGTTTGAAAAAGGCTCATTCAACTGGAAATTGGAGTGGCTAGTGCCCTTTTAAATAGTTGAAAGTGATTGGAGGGCAACTAACCCCCCCCCCCCCCCATGCCCGTCATTCCACCAAACACATCCAATCAAAATCTTGAGATAGCCATTTTGTTCAGCATAGTTGATTTCCAGATTGAAAATATGTTTTTGAGGAAGACACTCCCCCACAACCCTTGGGGCAAGGGTTTTAAGTTGTGCCCTGAGGGCATATAAGAATGATGTTGGCACAATGTATTATTTATTATTTCTTTCTTTGGTGCCCTGCTCACTTCATATTGAAAAAGTTGTTGTAGAAAACTTCAAAAAGGGCTCATTCAATTGGAAATTGGAGTGGATTGTGCCCTTTTTAGTAGTCAAAAGTGATTGGAAGGCAACTTACACCCCTTCTACACCCACCATTACCCAAAACACATCCAATCATAATTTTGAGATTGCCATTTTGTTCAGTGCAGTTGATTTCCAGATAGAAATTATGTTTTTGAGGAGGACACTCCCCCACAGCCTTTTAGGGCAAGGGTTGTAAGTTATGCCCTGAGGCATCTAAGGTTTTTATAGAAGAAGTTTTTGTAGAAACTTCAAAAAAGGCTCATTTGATTGGAAATTCAAAGGACTAGTGCCCTTTTTAATAGTCAAAAGCGATTGGAGGGTAACTAACCCCCCTCTCATGCCCACCTTTTCCCCAAAACACATCCAATCAAAATTTTGAGATAGCCATTTTATTCAATATAGTTTTAAGTTCTGTAAATTAGGTCTTTGAAGATGACAACCCCCTCAAAGCCCTCAGGGCAAGGGTTGTAAGTTATGCCCTGGGGGCATATAAGGTTTTTATAGCACACGTTGTCATAGAAACTTCAAAAAGCGCTCATTCGATTAGAAATTGAAATGGCTAGGTCCCTTTTTAATACTCAAAAGTAATTGAAAGGCAATTAACACCCCTTCCACACCCACCATTTCCACAAACACATCCAATCAAAATTTTTGAGTTAGCCATTTTGTTCCACGCAGTTTAAAGTTCAGGAAATTATATCTTTGAGCAGGACACTTCCCCCACAGTCTTCAAGGCAAGGGTTATAAGTTATGCCCTGTGGGCATTAAGTTTTTATTGAAATCTTTGTTGTAGTAAAACTTAAAAAAGGACTCATTTGATTGGAAATTCAAAGATATAGTGCCCTTTTTAGTACTTGAAAGTGATTTGAGGGCAATTAACCCCCTCTCTCATCCACCTTTTCCCCAAACACATCATCAAATCAAAATTTTTCGATAGCCATTTTGCGCAAAGTTGTTGATTTCCAGATAGAAATTATTTTTTTGAGGAGGACACTCCCCTACAGCCCTCAGGGCAAGGGTTGTAAGTTATGCCCTGGGGGCATATAAGGTTTTTATAGAAGGCTTTGTCATAGAAACTTCAAAAAGGGCTCATTTGATTGGAAATTGAAATGGCTATTGCCCTTTTTAATAGTCGGAAGCAATTGGAAGGCAACTAACACCCCTTCTATGCCCACCATTTCCCCAAGCATATCCAATCAAAATTTTGAGATAGCCATTTTGTTCCACTCAGTTTAAAGTTCAGGAAATTATATCTTTGAGCAGGACATTCCCCTCACAGTCCTCAGGGCAAGGGTTATAAGGGGATAGATAGGCATTTTGCTGAGCGTTGTTGATTTCCAGATAGAAATTATGTTTTTGAGGAGGACACTCCCCCACAGCCCTCAGGGGCAAGGGTTGTAAGTTATGTCCTGGGGGTATATAAGGTTTTTATTGAACGCATTGTCATAGAAACTTCAAAAAGGGCTCGTTTGGCTGGAAACTGAAATGGTTAGTGCCCTTTTTAATAGTTGAAAGTGATTGGAAGGCAACTTACACCCCTTCCACACCCACCATTTCCCCAAACATATCCAATCAAAATTTTGAGATATCTATTTTGTTCCACGCAAAGTTCAGGAAATTGTACCTTTGAGCAGGACATTCCCCCTGCAGTCTTCAGGGCAAGGGTTATAAGTTATGCTCTGGGGGCATATAAGGTTTTTATTGAAAATCTTTGTCATAGAAACTTAAAAGGGGGCTCATTTAATTGGAAATTCAAAGGGCTAGTGCCCTTTTTAATAGTCAAAAGTGATTTGAGGGCAACTAACCCCCCTCTCACACTCACTTTTTCCCCAAACACATCCAATCAAAATTTTCAGATACCAATTTTATTCAATGTAGTTGAAAGTTTTGGAAATTAGGTCTTTAAGGATGACAACACCCCCCCCCCCCCCCCACCCACCCCACAACCCTCAGGGCAAGGGTTGTAAGTTATGCCCTGCGAGCATGTAAGGTTTTTATAGAAAGCAATGTTGTAAAAACATCAAAAAGGACTCATTCAATTGAAAATTAAAAGGGCTAGTGCCCTTTTAATAGTCAAAAGTGATTGAAGGACAACTAACCCCCTCTCATGCCCACCATTTCCCCAAACACATCCAATCAAAATTTTGAGATATCTATTTTGTTCAACGTAGTCAAAAGTTCTGGAAATTAGGTCTTTTAGGATGATAACCCCTCTCAGGGCCCTGACCACGCCCACCATTTCCCCAAACACATCCAATCAAAATTTTTATATAGCCATTTTTTTCAACATAGTTGAAAGTTTTGGAAATTAGGTCTATAAGGATGGCAATCCCTCTGCCCCACAGCCCTCTGGGCAAGGGTTGCAGGTTATGCCCTGGGGGGATATAAGGTTTAATTGAAAGCATTGTTGTAGAAACTTCAAAGGGCTCATTCAATTTGAAATTGAAAGGGCTAGTGCCTTTTTTAATAGTTTAAAGTGATAGGAGAGCAACAAACACCCCTCTCATGTCAACCATTTTTCCAAACACATCCAATCAAAATTTTGGGACATCCATTTTGTTCAACGCAGTTGAAAGTTCTTGAAATTATGTCTTTTAGGATGATAACCCCCTCAGAGCCTTCAGTGCCAGGGTTGTAAGTTTAGCCCTCGGGGCATATGAAGTTTACATAGAAAGTTGTAGAAATTTCAAAAAGGGCTCATTTGATTGGAAATTGAAATTGTCCTTTTTAATTGTCATAAGTGAGTGGAGAGTAATTAACCCCCCTCTCATGCCCAGCATTTCCCCAAAAACATTCAATCAAAGTTTAGAGATAGCCATTTTGTTCAACTTAGTTGAAAGTTCTGGAAATTATTTATTTAAGGATGACAAACCCCCCAGAGCCCAAAGGGCAAAGGTTGTATGTTTTTATAGAAAGAGTTGTTGTAAAACTTCAAAAGGGGCTCATTCAATTGGAAATTGAGAGGGCTAGTGCTGTTTTTTAATAGTCGGAAGTGATTGGAGGGTAACTAACCCCCCTCTCACGCCCACCATTCCTCCAAACACATCACCATTCCTCCAATCAAAATTTTCAGATAGCCATTTTGTTCAATGTAGTAGAAAGTTCTGGAAATTAGGTCTTTGAGAATGGCAGCCCTCAGGGTAAGGGCTGTAAGTTATGGCCTGGGGGCATATAGGATTTTTATTGAAATTGTTGTCCTAGAAACTTCAAAAGGGCTCATTTGATTGGAAGTTGAAAGGGCTAGTGTCATTTTTAATAGTTGAAAGTGATTGGAGAGCAACTACTGCCCCTCACATGCCCACCATTTCCCCAAACACATCCAATCAAAATTTTGAGATAGCCATTTTGTCTAACGTAGTTGAAAGTTCTGGAAATTAGGTCTTAGAGGATGACAACCACCCTAACAACCCTTAGGGTAAGAGTTGTAATTTATGCCCTGGGGGAATATAAGGTATTTATAGAAAGCGTTGTCATTTCAAAAAGAGCTCTTTCAATTGGAAATCGAAAGGCCTAGTGCCCTTTTTAATAGTCAAAAGTGATTGAAAGGCTTGACATTTTTATAGTAAAGATCGATGTGAGTATACTGTATTATTTTTGTTGTTGTTGTTGTTTAGACCAGGGCAATTTGTATTGAGGGAGTTGTCGTGGGAACTTTGAAAAGGGCTCATTCGATTGAAAATAGAAAGGGCTGATGCCCTTTTTAATAGTCGAAAGTGACTGGAGGGAAACTAATCTCCCTCCCACGGCCACCCTCCCATTTGCCCATTATGTTTAAAAACTAAATGTTGGCTTTAAGATTAAATCAAAATGCACTATGTGATTGTTAATTCCCAATAAGGCATCTCAGCAGTATCCCAAGAACGACTGAGGGTATTATGTTCAGACTTTCAGGGCTATTTCTGCTCTTAAAATTTAACCAAATCAAAATAGCGTAAGTGTATCTAAGCTATCAAAGAAAGTAAACAGATTTTTTTGTGATTGGTATCAAGTTTTCCATTTCAGGTCAACTAGAGGAGGTATGAAACTAAATTAAACACTACTATTTGTGTGTATATTTTAAAAGGGTGTATATTGTTAAAAATTACTGAAAATTTTTCTCCAGCATACAAATAGCAGGCCAAACTATAAAGTCTTAAAAAAAAAGAAAAGATTTAAAGCTTTATTTTCTTTTCCCTGAAAAGACTATATCAATATAAAATGAACAGAAATTAATTAAAAAAAACTTTTTCCACAAAATAAGTTTTTCAAAGAAAAGTAAAGAACTCCATTAAACAAAAAATGAGCAAAAATAAAATCAAATAATCTACCAAGCATGAAACTACCACAAATCAGCACTAATAAATAAATGAAACCCAAGACGAACAAATATTACAATATTTAACTGAGTCAAACTCAAAACGAGCCGAAATTAACATAAGTTGGGCTCAAAACCCCTGTGCCTTCCCAAGTCCAGAACAAAATGTGCACTTTACTGAAAAAAATGCAAATGAATGTGCATTGTCAGTTTAATACACATATGCTGGTATTTAGTAATCAAATTGTTAATATTATTTGATTTATTAAAATTATAAAAGTAAAAACATTTATATTTTTTCAGTAAAGTGTAAATTATGTTCTGGCCTTGGGAAGGCATAGGGGTTTTGAGCCCAACTTATGTTAATTTTTGCTCGTTTTGAGTTTGACTCGGTTATTTATTGTATTTCTGTTTGTTTTGGGTTTCATTTATTTATTGATGCTGGTTTGTGGTAGTTTCACGCTTGGGGATTATTTGATTTTATGTTTGCTCATTTTTTGTTTAATGGAGTTCTTTACTTTTCTTTGAAAAACTTAATTTGTAGAAAAAGTTTTTTTTTAATTAATTTCCAAAAAGAGGTCCTTGTAGGTAAGTCAATAAATTAATAATTTCAAGTGTTTGATCTTAAACAATCTGAATAATAACCATATTGATGTATAGCTTAGTGTTTTAGCTTTTATTTGATATATACAATTCTTCCCAATTCCTCTTTGCTAACAAGATGTGAGGGTTTTAGTTTTACACAATTTTTCTCAATTGGATACTGTTTTTTCGTCGCCCTATACCAGACAAATACATTTAAGTGATTTGTGCTCTGTTCAAAAATAACACTGCTGCAGTTTGGTCTGATATGAAGAAAATGGCTACATGTAAAATTCAATCAGACAATAATGGAGAAAAGAGGGTTGGAGGGGGGGGGGTAGTTGAAAAAAAAAATAAAAAAATAAACCCCACTGGATCACTTTTGACTTTTAAAAAAGGAATTATAACTTACAAATTCTAATCCTTTGAGTCCCCTCCAATGTTTATACAGTCACTTCTTTACTAAAATTTTATATGCCCCCAGGGCATAAGTTACAACCCTTTCCCTAGGCTTTGGGACGGGGGGGGGGGGTATGTTGACCCCTGAATTTTGTTATCTGATCATTGGACTTAAAAAAAAAAAAAAATGTTAATCTCAAAATTTTTATCAGATACATTTTGAGAAACAAGGGCTTGTGTGTGTGGAGGGAGGGGGAGGGGTAGATGCCTCTGATCCCTTTTGACTCATAAAAACGTAATTAGAAGTTTCAATTTCCAATCAAATGAACCTTCTCTGAAGTTCATGCAGCCAACCATTACATAGAAACCTCATATGCCCCTATGGCATAACTTGAAACACTTGTTCCCGGCTGTGAGGGTTGTGTTCACACTGGAGTCTTGTTATCTAGTGTTTAAACTATTTTTTAACAAAATGGCTATCTGAAAATTTTTATCAGACTGGTTTGGGGGAAAAGATCATGGGGAGGGGGGGGGGGGCTAGTTGCCCTCCAATCTCTTTTGACTCTTAAAATGTCAGCTAGAATTTTCAGTTTCCAATTAAATGAGCCCTCTCTGAAGGTTATACAAGCATTCTTTCCATAAGAACAATATATGCTCCAGGACACTTACAATGTCTGCCCCCAGGCCATGAATGGTTGTGTTGACACTTGAGTTCTTGCTATCTTTTCTTTGAACTATTTTTAACAAAATGACTATCTAAAAATTTTTATTAGATGCATTTGGTGGATAAAGGGCAGGGGGGGGGGGGCTAGTTGCCCTCTGATCACTTTGTATTTGTAAAAAGGGCAATTGAACTTCCAAATTCCAATTGGATGAGCCCCCTCCAAAGTTTATACAAATGCCCCTTCCATATGAATTGCCCCAGGAAAAAAAAAAAAAATCAAAAACTTTGGAGCCATATGGCCTCTACTATAGGCAATGCTGTAATGTTGCCTCTGAAGCATACTTCAGAAGTCAAATAACTCTGCCTGTATGTTCCACCACCCATTACTCTTGTTTGTCTATGTTACGCTATTTATACAAAAAAAAAACATTTTTTTTTTCTATTCAAGTGCTGGGTAGTTAATTAGGGTGGTACTTGTTAATTAAAGAAAACACAGTTAAGAAGTTTATTGAATGTAAGGTTGTAGAAAACCAGTTTCATAGCCACAGAGACAAATGACAGGTGACAGAACACATTGAAGTTGTATAATTTGGGCTATATGTTTGTACACTAGGGAGTGGTTAAATTAGGGGTTCTGTCCAATTAATTCCCCCTCCCCCCACCTCCCTTAATATGCAAATATATAGCCAAAATTATATTATTATATAAACTAAATGTTATATTTCATTGTCCAAAATACTAAACCCCCTGCCCTAACGTGTAAACGTGTAAATATATAGCCCAAATTATATTATCATATAAACTAAAGGTTATATATCAGTGGGATTAATCTAATTTCACTTCTTGGGTATGTTTTGTCTAATAAGCAAAGGGTTCTCCAAAGTACAGACAATGGGTGCCAAAATGAGAGTTTTTTCTTGGTTATATTTAGAGGATTTGAAATCACAGATTTCAATAAACTAAAGTTGAAATTGTAATTAGGATGTTTCAAAATGTCTAATAATATGCATCATTCAGGGTTTTGTTTTATAAATCTTTAGTTTTTAGTACTACTTGTATTCAAGGTTGTCCGTGCTTTGTTAAGCACAAATCTAAGGCTACTAATGTAACAGAAAGTCTAAGAGCAAAATAGGATAAATAAATGTGTCATATTTTGGGTTTGATTTCTATTGAAATTAGTATTTTAGGCCTTTATTAGTCAGCAATTGGTATTGCACTATTGTAGTGTGCTATTGTTGTAGATGTTTTAACAAGGGTTTGTGTTCTGTTTGTATTTCCCCAATAAGTTATGGAGGGAAGATAGAAGTTTTGAAAGATATCATGTAGTTAAAGATTCTGAGATTTGTTCTTGTTATATATGAATATATAGAAAACAGATTGATTTTTAACTTACCTCATCTAAAGCCATTATCATTGGCAAATATATCCAAGTTTCGAAAATAGCAAGGAAGTATGCTGACAAATTTTATTGTCAAATTAATCCTAAAAGCGTATTTCTTTTTTTTTTTATTGCGTTTATACAAGTAAGCATTTTTCTTTTTTTTTCAGAGATAATTGCTAAGCTTGTTCAATTGTATTTACCATCTGAACTGGTGATATTTTTCATTGCAAAACTGTCTCCAAAAGCAGTTATCAGACTTTAGTACAAAAAAGGAAGGGATTGTGATTGTTGTTAGATTCCTGTTGTGTTGGATCTTCTATCCCCACAACTGTCAAAATATCTTTTCTCCAAAAACTTTGCCTTTAGTTTTTTTGGCTTGATTTATGCCAAAAGTCTAGCATGTTGCACACAATATAGTATTTTTCAATTAATTCAAAAATTGATAAGTTTCTCTTTTTTAAGTAAAACTAATAACTTTGCTGATCCAAAAGTCTTTGTGCTATGTCTGGAAATAGCTTCTTCAGCTCTATTTGCAATAAGGTTTTTTTTTATTTTGCATTTTTCTACCATTTAATTTCTGCTGAGCAGCAGAATTTCAATAACTTGTAAAGGTTGAAAAACAAAAGACAGAACTCGTTACCTGTATATATAAGAAGGGGAAAGACCCTAAAGATTGTTCTTTGTACAGGCCCCTCAATATTTGTTCGCTTCTAGCAAAGTTACTGGAGAAGATACTGTGCCCTATTGTGCAGAGCGAGCGGATGTGGGTGACAAACAGTTTGGTTTACGGTCCAGTCTTGGTGTTCAGAATGCACATGCAACTTTTATTTCAATTTTTGAAAAGTTTAAGAAACGAAAAACTCCGTTATTCGTCTGCGCAATAGACATCTAAGGCGTTTGATTGTCTTATATTCGCAAGCAGTCCTGTCACTACTAAGGGCAGGAGTTGATTCCTTTGTTTGTAATTGTCTATGGGAATGGTATCGAAAATCTCAAGTAAGAATTCGGTCTGCGGGACAGCTTTCTGGACCTATAGATATACGTAGGGGTGTTAAACAAGGCTCAGTAATCAGCCCTTTTATATTTAACAATGCGATACGTTCTGCAACAAAATCGATAGAAGATTTTTGATAGATGATGGAATTGATGCTAGTCATCTATCTTACGCAGATGATCTACTTTTGATAAGTGATAATTTAGAATCTTTACAGAAAGCTATTAATGCGATGCCGTGTCGTCTGCACTTGGTGATATTGGGCTAACAATAGAACCGTCTAAGACTGAATTCGTCGTTTTGAACGACAAAATATTACCAAATTGTGTTGTTGATGTTTGCGGGAAGGCAGTTCTCCAAAAGGATAAGTTTGAGTATCTTGGACTCCGATATGGGAATTCTATCAAAGCTACTAAAAATCTAGTTATTGCAGCACTTAAAAAAACTGTGGAAAACTTACGGTATGCTAGCACGAACTAAAGGTCAATTTGACAAAATTACGCTTGGTCGTCTCTGTAACGCCATTTTCACGCCACATGTCTTTTTTTTTAACCCCTTTATGGAATTGCTTTAGTAAAACCGAACGTAACCAAATTCGTTCAATTTTCTTTTCGGTGTTGCAAATATTTATTGGGAATTCCCATATGGTTCAGAAACTCTTATGTTTTGCAGAGGTACTATATTTTTGATATAAGTAAGAAAATGGATGAGTTGTATACCCTTTTCAAAAGTCGAAATAGAACAATCCCCGACTTTCCATTGGCTAGTTTTGTGCATTAAAATTGTGATTTTGATTTCGTTTGTTTTCTCTTTTCCATAGTTATTGCAGTTTAATTTTGTTTTGTAGCATTGTGTGATTTTTGGTTATTTTTTTCTTTCGTTTTTTATAACTCATTTGAGCATTTACTTTGTATTTGTATGAAGTGTTGAAATAAAATTATTATTATTATTATTAGAACTTAAAAGTAAAAGTAGGTAGCATTCTGAAACTATTACTGAAGGAACTTTGAAAGAGCCTCTGCACAAGCATTTGCATAGAAAAAAGGCTGAATATCCAGCAGAGTATACAATTGGTCACAGAAATGTTAAGCAAATGATCACACATTCTTATCAGCAAAGTGTACTTAGCTGCCATAGTCACTCATTTCTGTTATTTTATGCTTCAAAACAATTTATACTATTTCATAAAAAAAAAAAGAAATGGATCTGTTATCCTTTTAATTTTATAATGCTTAGTACTTAAGAAAGCTATTGTTTTTGTCATTAAAAAGTTATTGTTTAAGAAAGTTTATTTGTTTTAAACTCATCATTTCCAGCTGAAGAATAATAACCTAATCTTTTCTAAGGCCCTACACATAGCTGCTTGTAGCCTACATATAGCTGTAGGCTACCTATGGCAAAGTTTAGGTGTGGAATATTAACCCCTTGCAAGAATATGTTTATGAGTTTTAAGCTCATCATTACCTGTTGAAGAATAATAATCTGATCTTTTCTAAGACCTTTTCTGTATCCACATATGCTAAAACATTTATCTTCTTGCACATTAATGATTATAAATAGAATCATGTCTTGATTTTGTTGAGCTTGTAAAAACTTGTCTACCATTCTAGACCATAAATGACTACAGCCCACAGTATGGTTCACTTTAAGACTGATAAATTTTTGCTTAGAATTTTAAAAAAATTTAAGGAATATAATCCTTTAGCACTTCTGCATGTCAGCTATCCTAATGAGACAACCTTCTTCTCTGATTAACTCAATGATCAAAATTGTAATCATTAAGATTCTTGGCTTTCCCACCAAATCTTGGGAAAATCTGGCAAAAAAAACTACTTGGTTATTGTTTAGGAATGTTATTATAATAGCTGCAATGTATTGTGCTTAAATTTTTTGGAAAAATGGTTCGTCATCTTATTGCAATGACTGGGCGTGAGTCTATATTCAGAAGTATAACTCTAAGAGCCTTCAGTTGTACATACAAAAAGTAAATTGGCTAATGTTGATTCAAGAGTTTTTTGCAAATTACGAAAGCATGTTGTTCAATTTTCATAGAGAGATAATTATTATCCAGCTAAGCATATTAATAAATTGAAATGGAATGTTAGATCTTTGAAAGATAAATACATGTTATGAGTTATCCTTTAATTTCTAATTGTAGAGTACTTTATTAATTTTCACCTTTGTTGCCTGTAATGCCTGGGATTTGGAATGCTTATTTATATGTTTCAATTTATTTCAGCAGATTTGTGTAATTCAAGGCTTTAGTCACTATTTCTGAAATGGAGCAAAAAGAATTTTGTTTTGAAGTGGAACAATTACCTAGATGTATTTCATGGAGCTTTTTTATCTGTATTGAACAGTGAGAACTTCACAGATGTCACCCTATTTTGTGACAGTCAAAGCATCAAATGTCACAGACTTATTCTCTCATCTTGTAGTTCCTACTTTGAAACACTGTTTCTTGGGTTTTCACACTCCCATCCTATTATTATTTTAAAGGACGTGAAATTTCATGATCTGCAAGCTTTGGTGAAATTTATGTATACAGGTGAAGTGACTGTTCCACCAGCTCAAACTAGTTCGTTACTAAAAGTGGCTGAAATGCTTAAAGTTAAAGGTCTTGCTCATCCTGATGAAACAGCTAATTGGATTCAGAAACCTAGTTATCCCTCTCAAAACACTAAAAAAAACCAACCTGCTCCAAAGGGACACAGAGTTGAAACAACCTGTGAAAACAGTATCTTTGCTGAAGATTCTTCCAGTAATCTACAACCTCCTGTAGCAGATAGCTTAAATGATAGCTTTGTAAACTCTCCTGCTGAAACTAGTTCCTCTGTTTATAAAACAGATATTGCTGCATGCAATTCACCTGTAAGTTTCTTTCATTGAATTTTACTTCAGTCAAATTTAAGTGATCATTGGATGGTTAGGCTATGTATTTAATTTAAATTTATGTTTCTGGAAGACACTTGGCTAGGTTACAGTCAAAAGATATCATGATACTTGTGTAATACATAAACACTAGAATCTCCTTTCCCACCTGAAAAATACCTTAGGTTCGAAATTATTTATTTTAACAGTCAAAAAGTACTAAGGTCTGATTTTGCTTTTACGATTTTTATTATTTGACTAGACATTTCTTTTTTCTCACATTCTGGCTTTTGTGTCCTTAAAAGGTCCAATAAGTTATCGAAGGGCTCCCTGATCTTTGCCAAAACGGCTTAAATTTAATTTTTTTCATCTTACAAAACAATGATAGAGGAGTTTAATAATATTTTAATCAAAGTCCTTAGACCTCTGGTTTGAATAGAATGAACAATTATATTTTGATAAATGGTCTGAGATCTAAGGTATGAGGTTAGGGTCTTCAGATTTTAAGAAAAAAAATTCTTCTAAAAAGATTTAACAACAAAGTTTACTGACTATTAAAAAAAAAAGCCTACAGACACTATTTTTCTCTGAGCCTATATACCTTAACCGATTGTGGTAAACCACACAATAGGTTTAACTGAAGAAAACTCTTCCAATGCTTTTTCATAAAAGGATAAAGTGATGTCTGTTGGGAAAATAGGCATTGCCAAATATCTGTATGCATGATCCATTGAAACTTTCGAAAAAAAGCAACCAAATTCATAACGCTTTTTCAAAACAAATCCAAGATAACCAAAGCCCCTCCCCCCTCCTAGGCTGCTTATTTTTAGTTTGGTGAACTTTGATAAGATTGCAATATTAGGCCTGTTTTTTTTCACTCATCAATGTGCTAAGATCTTACATCTCACAAAGTGAAATCTTTGAACAAAGATCTTACATCTTTGGTCGTTTTTGTGCAAAAGTCTTTCATCATTCTGCTCTGATCAGCGGTCTGAGAACAATGATGAGTAGATCATCAAAGTTCTCTCATCATTGTTCTATATGGCAAAACAGTGACGGTCTTCACACTTTTTGCTAACATCAGTGAGCTGTAAGATCTTAGAACAAAGATGAGTTAAAAAAAACGATAATCTTTGCAGAAAGATGTAAGATCTTATATGTAAGATCTTAGTGCTAAAAAACGGGCCTATTGACTCCTTCAGAGACTGTTTTATGTGCAGGGATTTATCAGACACTATATTTCACAGGTATGATGGCTTTGTCCAGTCCCATTAAAAATCTACCAGAAGATCTCTACCACATATTTTAAAATTCCAAGTAAACTGCATGTTCATGTCACTTATTCCCTTTTTTTTTATTTAAGATGGGAAAAGGACCTTCAGTTTTTTGTTCACAAAGGCTCCAGGACATGTGCAACATTTCACACCAGTGAACATCCTAAGATAAGGATTAGGATAAATTAATTATTTATTTCTTTGTGGTAGATATGTCCTGGCAAATTTGCTCAGGCATAGACAGTCTCATCAATCATTTCTCTGAAATAACTACATTCATCCACAGTAATTAACTTAAGATAAATATTTACATTATATATTTTGTAATAAAAACTGCTGAGCCCTTAGAATGTGTTGGTATTCATCTGAACTTGATCAATTAAGATGTATAATAAGCAACCTCAATTTTCTCATAATATTTGATTACTGTTGTAAAATTACTGTAAAATAAAAACTCAGTAAGTAAAATTGGTAAAATTGTAGCCCTGTAGCTAGAAGACCAGTTGAGCATTTTATTATTTTTTTTCTTCTTTTAATGACAATTTTTAATATTTTGTTTTTCCTAGGCTTGAAAAAGGGAATGTCCCTTCTCTGGAGTTTCATTAGTTTAATTAATATTCTTGTGTAACCTTTTAGTAATCTTTTGCCTAGGGTAATAAATCTCAGTGCTTTGACAGTGCCTAGTTTTGGACAGATGTTCTGTAAAAATAAACTTCAAAATTTCCCTCTTGTTTTTCTGGTTCTTATTTTGTCACAGTTGATTCATTTTATGGTACATGGGTTGAAATAGCCTATGAGATATTTGTTGGCAGAATCTATTGGGAAGTATATAGTTCGAGCTATATATTTGCACATTAGGGGAGAGAGGGTTTGGGATAAAATTTAGAAGAGCTGCATAGAGAACTGCAATACATCACTAAACTTTTTTGTATTTGCAGCTCAAAAGTACCATAAGCAAAACTGTAAAAAACGGAATTTTGATATCAATAGATATATTAAAAGAATTGGTTTATTATGTTGATTCTAAATGTATACAAATCGTATAAAGTTTAGTGTTACCCATCAAAAGTTACAAGCCTGAGAAAATTTGTCGGATTTTCGAAGAAGAGGGGGAACACCCCCTAAAAGTGAAGGAATCTCAATGAAAATCCCACCATCGAATTCAGTGTATCTGAGGATGACTTGCTCCCCCCCCCCCCCCACAGTCTTTTGGAGACAGGGATGCAAGGTATGAAATTTACACAGTGTTTGCATATTGTTCACAGCTATTGGAAAGTATACAGATATTTTTTGCAGGGTTTTTTTTTTTTTCAGGGGGGTTACATGAAGGATCTTTCCATGGAGGAATTCTTTTTTTGAGAAAAGAAGTTCCCATGGAGGGGCAGCTCGATTTGGGTGCTACCCTAACCGTCAAAAGCACTAAACGTCATAACATCTAAAAGGAAAATCTGTCAGAACCACTAACCTTCATAACATCTAAAAAGAAAATTATAAGTATATATAATAGTAATAAGTATACAATAGTTTAGAAACAAATTTCGGCCATATATTTGCACATCAGGGGGGTGGGGGGTAAAGCATCAAATGTATTAATTTCGTAACCTAACCTAGGTACCTTTCTCCCCTAAATCCCAAAAAACTAAAGTTTTAAAATTTTAGATGTTATGACGGTTAGTGGTTCCGGCGGTTTTTGTTGTTGATGTTATGACGGATTTTGTAGACGAAAGGACGTTAGTGCTCCTGACGGGTAGATGTTTTGATGCCTTCCCCTGGATTTCCCGGCATTATTTAAAAAACATTATAAATTCAATAAAAAAAAAATGCTTTACTGAGAATAAGGAGCAACATTAAAATTTAAAACGAGCAGAAATTATTACATATTTGAGGAGTGTGCTCCCTCCTCAATACCCAACTCTTTGCGCTAAAGCTATTAGAATATTTTAATGGTTTATTATTCAGATTAAAACAGTCCTTGTGTTTCAGGAGTCATTTTAAATGATAGGAGCTATTAGTCAAATTTTAGCCTTTAGCTAGATATTGATGAGGGGGGCAACCCCCCCCCCCCTCATATATTTCAGTTGAATTTTTTTTTGTCATTTAATACCGCAAGAGAACGACTAGTCGAATATTTATCACTCAATCATAAACACTTCACAACAAAATTAATTAGTGCAATTAACATTTATATCGTTTTCTTTCGCCCTTCTCTGTATCCAATAAAGATCAAAATAGCATTATCAAATCCAAACCTGTTTCTCCTAGCCTTTGGGTAGTTTTGCACAATGAAAACTATAAGCTGCCTTTAAATATGTCAGTAAAATATTTAAGATACGTAAAATACCGGTAAAATAATTAAATTACATAACATAGTAAAATACGTAAAATACCAATTTTACGAGGGTCCTTAAAGTTACGGTAAAATATCCTATTTTACCATTTACAGCACTATGTTTGACACATTCATCTATCTGTCCATAAAATACCTAATTTGTATGCAATATTAATTTTTTGTTTCTTTTTATATTTATCCTTTGATAAGATTTATTTTCATTTGGATTGTTTTTTTTTTGTTTTTAGCAAGTCAAGGATGAATTTATTGTAGGTATTGAAAACGGGAGGAACAATAGTTCTATTCAGTTTGAAGATGATGGGGAACATCTTGATTATGGCAGTGAAAAAGTAAGGCTTTGTTTTCTTCTTTTACTGTTTAGCTTTTTTCAAAGCACATGATTCATCATAGCTTTTTATTTTGAAACAGGTCTTTCTCTTTTTGGCTAACTGGTTTTTAACCTTAGATCTGCAATAACAATAGTTAAGTATGCCTTTATCTGTTTATGTTCACTAAAAATAAATGTCCTGTTAAAACCACAGAAACCTCAAATAGGGACGGTTCATCCAATTCAAATGTGGAATTAAAACAAGGCCCAGTTTGTAAAATATGTGGCTTTTTCTCAATTTTAGTTGTTTTGATGACTTCTTTGTACGAAGAATTTATTATTCTTACGAAAAACAAAAACATTCTTCTTCTTAGAAAATAGTTATTTACTGAAAAGGTATTTTGTCCTAGTCGCAAATAATCATGATGGCAGCAGTAGCCAATTCCAGGGGGCTTTCCTAGTTGGCGAATCCCAGATAATATGAATAAACTCGGTTACCCACTCGCCTGCAAGTGAGATAGGAATAGTTGGTCATGAAATTTTTACTAATATTTTGGTCTCCAATTACCTTCAAATTGCTCACAGAATTGATAGAATATCTGAAATACTCATACTGCATTTTTATCTGCCTTAGTTCTGTCCTATAGTGTGTCGGCTAAGCTTCAGTATCGTTCAGTGTTTTAAGAAAGCATGAAATTTGGTGGATATTTACTTTTGACCACTCTGAACAATCCTGGAAGTGGCATCAAAAATTCAATTACTAAAACACCGTCAAAAACTTATAACGTCGCGAACCGTCAGAAAAATTCAAATAGGATTTTAATATCCCAAGAAAGTTTCGAAATAGGCAACAAATGCTGCTGAATGCATTGGTTGTCTCATTTTTATTCTCAGATCATATCAGCGTCGTCTAGATGTCGCAAAACGTTACATCTTTTTCAAATAACGATTTGCTGATATATAAGAGTCAGTACATCAAAGCCAACTATGCTGAAAATCCAAAGAAAAACGATTTGAAGATTAGATGATAAGAATGTCGTCCAAACGTCGGATAACGTTGCTTATCTTTAAAAAAAAAAGGTTTAGATAGCGCAAGAAAGTCTTGAATGGGTAAAAATGAGCTTCTGATCGCACTGGCGAAATATATGTTTTTACTTTTATAACTTTAATAAATCAAATAATATTAACATTTTCGTTACTAAATATAAGTATATGTATGTTAAACTGATGATGCACATTCATTTGTATTTTTTCAGGAAAGTGCAAATCATGTTCTGGACTTGGGAAGGCATTGGGGTTTTGAGCCTTACTCATGTTAATTTCTGCTTGTTTTGAGTTTGACTCGGTTATTTATTATTTCCGTTCGTTTGGGGTTTCATTTATTTATCGATGCTGATTTGTGGCAGTTTTTACGCTTGGTGGATTATTTGATTTTATTTTGCTCATTTTTGGTTTAATGGAGTTCTTTACTTTTCTTTGAAAAACTTATTTTATTTAAAAAGTTTTTTTTTTTAATTAATTTCTGTTCGTTTTATATTGACATAGTCTTTTCAGGGAAAAAGAAAATAATAATATAAATCTTTTCGTTTTTTTTAAGACTTTATAGTTTGGCCTGCTATTTGTATGCTGGACAAAACAGTTTTCAGCAATTTCTAACAACATACGCCGTTTTAAAAATCTGGACAAAAATAGTAGTGTTTAATTTAGTTTCATACCTCCTATAGTTGACCTGAAATAGAACACTTGATACTATTCGCAAAAAAATCTGTTTACTTTCTTTGATAGCTTGGACACACTTACGCTATTTTGATTTGGTTAAATTTTAAGAGCAAAAGTAGCCCCGAAAGTTTGAACATAATACCCTCAGTCGTTCTGGGGATACTGCTGAGATGCCTTATTGGGAATTAGCATTTACACAGCGCATTTTGATTTAATCTTAGGGCAACATTTAGTTTTTAAACATAATGGGCAAATGGGAGGGTAGGTGTGGAATGGGGACTAGTTGCCCTCCAATCATTTTCGACTATTAAAAAGGGCATTAGCCCTTTCTATTTTCAATCGAATACGCCCTTTTCAAAGTTCCTACGACAACTCCTTCGATACGAAGTGCCCTGGTCTATACAAAAAATAAATAAATAATAATACATTGTACCCAAATCGATCTTTACTATAAAAATGTCAAGCCTTCCAATCACTTTCGACTATTAAAAAGGGCACTAGCCCTTTCAATTTCCAATCGAATGAGCATTTTTGAGTTTCTACGGCAACGCTTTCTATAAACACCTTAGATGCCCCCAGGACATAAATTACAATTCCTGCCCTGAGGGCTAGGAGGGGGTTGTCATCCTCAAAGACCTAATTTCCAGAACTCTCTACTACGTGAAACAAAACGCCTATCTCAAAATTTTGATTGGATGTGTTTGGAGAAATGATGGGTGTGAGAGGGGCATTAGTTGCTCTCCCAATCACTTTCAACTATTAAAAAAACACTAGCCATTTCAATTTTCAATCAAATGAGCCCTTTTGAAGTTTCTACGACAACGCTTTCAATACAAACCTTATATGACCCCAAGGCATAACTTACAACCCTTGCCCTGAGAGCTTGGGGGCTGTCATCCTCAAAGACATAATTTCCGGAACTTTCAACTACTTTGAAGAAAATTGCTATCTCAAAATTTTGATTGGATGTGTTTGGGGGAAATGGTGGGCGTGAGAGGGGGGTTAGTTGCCCTCCAATCACTTCTGACTATTAAAAAGGGCACTAGCCATTTCAATTTCCAATTGAATGAGCCCTTTTTCAAGTTTCTACGACAACGCTTTCTATAAAAACCTTATATGCCCCAGGGTATAACTTACAACACTTTCCCTAAGGGCTCTGAGAGGGTTGTCATCCTCAAAGACATAATTTCTGGACCTTTCAACTACGATGAACAAAATGGTTATCTCAAAGTTTTAATTACTTGTGTTTGGGGAAATGGTGGGCGTGGATGTGAGACGGGTGTTAGTTATCCTCCAATCACTTTCGACTATTAAAAAGGGCACAAGCGCTTCTAATTTCCAATCGAATGAGCCCTTTTTGAAGTTTCTACAACATCACTATCAATAAAAACTTTATATGTCCCCAGGCATAACTTACAACCCTTGCCCCGAGGGCTCCGAGGGGGTTACCATTCTCAAAAACCTAATTTCTAAAACTTTTAACTACGGTGAGCAAAATGGCTATATAAAAATTTGATTGGATGTGTTTGGGGAAAAGGTGGGCGTGAGATGGGGGTTAGTTGCCCTCAAATCACTTTCGACTATTAAAAAGGGCACTAGTCTTTTGAATTTCCTTTCGAATGAGTCCTTTTTCAAGTTTCTACGACAAAGCTTTCAATAAAAACCTTATACGCCCCCAGGGCATAACTTGCAACCCTTACCATGAGGGCTAGGGGGGGGGGAGTGTCATCCTGAAGACACTCCCCCCCCCCCCCTTCATCTTCATTTTATGAAGATATAATTTCTAGAATTTTCAACTACTTTGAACAAAATGGCTATCTCAAAATTTTGATTGGATGTGTTCGGATAAATGGTGGGCGTGGAAGGGGTGTTAGTTGCCTTCCAATCACTTTCGACTATTAAAAAGGGCATTAGATATTTCAATTTCCAATCAAATTAGCTCTTTTTGAAGTTCCTACGACAACGCTTTCTATAAAAACCTTATATGTCCCCAGGGCATAACTTACTACTCTTGCCCTGAGGGCTGTAGGGAGGTTGTAATCCTCAAAGACCCAATTTCCTGAAATTTTCAAGTACGTTGAACAAAATGGCTGTCTAAAAATTTTGATTGGATGTGTTTGGGGAAATGGTGGGCGTGGAAGGGTTGTTAGTTGCCTTCCAATAACTTTTTGACTTTTAAAAAGGGCAGAAGCCACTCCAATATCCAATCGAATGAGCCCTTTTCGAAGTTTCCACGACAACTCATTCGATACGAAGTGCCCTGGTCTAAAGAAAAAAATAAATAATACATTGTGCCAACATCGTTCTTTACTTAGGCAGCGCGATTGCGCTGCCTATGATAAACGGAGGTATTACAAAGAGAGAGCTTAGGCACTCTGTGGTATCAAACAGTTCGTGGTAACGAACTGTAAGTAAGGAGCGACCCGGCTCAATGGTAACCGAAACTCTAGAATACGGGTTTTTGATACCAACAGATACATTAAAACAATCAGATTTCAATGCTGATTTCAAATATATAACTTTCATCAAGTTTAGTGCTACCCATCAAAAGTTACGCGCCTGAGAAAATTTGGCTGATTTTCAAAAAAAGGGGGAAAGACCCCCTAAAAGTTATAGAACCTTAATGAAAATCACACCATCATATTTAGCGTATCAGAGAACCCTACTGTAGAGGTTTCAAGCTCCTATCTACAAAAATGTGGAATTTTGCATTTTTAGCCAGAAGAAAGATCACGGATGCGTGTTTGTTTTTTTTGTTTTTTTTTTTTTGTTTTTTTGTTTTTTTTTTTTTCCCAGGGGTGATCGTATCGACCCAGTGCTCCTGGAATATCGTGGGTGGGCTCATTGGAACGGAAATTAAAAGTTCTAGTGCCCTTTTTAAGTGACAAAAAAAAATGGAGGGCAACTAGGCCCCCTCCAACGCATATTTTTTTCCCAAAGTCATCCGATCAAAATTTTGAGATAGCCATTTTGTTCAGCATGGTCGAAAATATGATAACTATGTATTTAAGGATGACTTAATTCCCCAAAGTCCTCGGGGGGGGAGGGCTGAAAGTTATGAACTTTACCCAATGTTAACATATGGTATTGGTTATTGGGAAGTATAAAGACGTTTTCAGGGGGGGATTTTTTTCTGGTAGTGAGGGAGGGGGGGTGGGTTGGGGGTTATGTGGGAGGATCTTTCCATGAAGGAAATTTCATGGGGGAAGGGACATTGCTATGAAGGGGGCGCCAGATTTCCCAGCATTCTTTAAAAAAAGACCCGAAATCAAATAAAAAAAAAGTTTTTCAACTGAAAGTAAGGAGCAACATCACAACTTAAAACGAACAGAAAATATTACGTATATGATTGGGTTCACCCCCTAGTCCATACCTCCCTCTTTAAGCCAAAGATGTTCTAGTACTTTCATAAGAGCTATTTATTCTAATTAACGGCCTTTGTGATTAAGGGTCACTTTTAAAGAACAAAATTCGGAATCTAGCTTAAAGAGCAAGGTATTGACTAGGGGGCGAATTCCCTAATATACGTATTAAGAATATATGAATATAGAAGTTCGTTACGTAAGTTAATTCGTAAGTTACGTATATTTATTGCTAATAAAAACGTTCGTAAATAAAATTAAACAAGTTTCGAGAAAGCTATTTAACCCAATAAAAGTAAAATTAATATGAAAATTTTGTTGTAATTATTCATGTACGGTGAGCCAAAATCAAAACTTGTATTAATTCAAAAACGTTCAAAAATTAAATAAAAAAAACAAGTTTTTTTAACTGAAAGTAAGGAACGACGTTAAAACTTAAAACGAACAGAAATTATTCCGTATATGAAAGGGGCTGTCCCCTCCTCAACGCCTCGCTCTTTACGTAAAAGTTTGACTTTCTCACAACTCTATTTTTTAAATAATAAAAAACTTTAGCGGAAAGAGCGAGGCGTTGAGGAGGGGACAGCCCCTTTCATATACAGAATAATTTCTGTATTGATATTTCTGTATAGTATTGGTTTTGGTTTATTGGAAAAGCCATTTAGCACAAGAAAAGTAAAATTAATATACAAATTTTGTTTTACTTATTCAGTGACGGTAAGCCAAAATAAAGGCTGCATTAACTAAAAAAAAACTATCAGAAAGTAAATAAAAAAAAAAAAAAAGTTTTTTTTAACTGAAAGTAAGGAGCGACATTAAAACTTAAAACGAACAGAAATTATTCCGTATATGAAAGGGGCTGTCCCCTCCTCAACGCCTCGCTCTTTACGCTAAAGTTTTTATGGTTTTAAAAGATAAAGTTGTGAGACAGAGTCAAACTTTAGCGTAAAGAGCGAGGCATTGAGGATGGGACAGCCCCTTTCATATAGGGAATAATTTCTGTTCGTTTTAAGTTTTAATGTCGCTCCTTACTTTCAGTTAAAAAAAAACTTGTTTTTTTTTTATTTAATTCATCGTAAAGAACGAAAAGAGGTACTTCAAATGACTTGAAAAAAAACATCACTTCGATTGAAACTTGGGTGGAAACAACAGTTTTTTAACAATAAAATCAACAAATTGATGTATTTTTTTAAGCACGAGAACCTTTTCCGCTATATTTGTATCTGGCGGTGATTGGCATATTTGTTTTTAAACATTTGTATATTTGAACAACGTTTTTTACAAATGCACTTGGTCAGGTCCTTGCCTCCAGAAGACGCCCCTGATAAAGCGCTTCTGTCTGGAACCGATTTTTCGCCTTTGTCTCGTTTCCATCCCAATCCTGAAGGATAAAGTTTAAGTGTCTAACGTATAAGCGTCCGATTCTATATTTTGGTTTGGAAAATCTTTGTCTATCTCTGTCAATGTCTTTGTCACTTTTTGTTGGACTAGTCGTCAATGATAGTATCCCGAAATAGATATGTTATAGATCCCAGCCTCTCACACGAGCAACGTTAGCAAATGAAGAAGTGGTGTTGCAGCCAAGGACGGCTTGGAACATTGACGGTGCTTTACATTTAGAAGCCCCAAGCTTCACAGTGATACTGTGTATCGGAATAAACTTGCGGTTCGCACCGACTCCAAAGGACATCCACAATTCCTCGACATTCAAATCGAAAAATCGAACCAGGTAAACAAGGACATCCGTTACTGAACCACCTTGTACCCAGCATCCCTACCTTTGTTTGTAGTACAATGCAGGTATCCGCCTCTTCTATATATACAGGGATTTAAATTTCCAGAATCGATCATTCGATCAGAACAAAACACAAGTTCATTCCTCGTAGCAAATAGCTCTCGATCTTCATGTTGGCCGATCTTCTCTAACAAAATTTTGGACATGGAGTCCAACAGCTCTTGCTTGTTCTCATTAACCAACAAGTAGTGTTTCTATTTTGACTTCTGATGTATCCTTGTTGCGAATGAAACCCAGGTTCTGCTTCGGAGTTTACCTTTGCTTGGTAGCGGGGGAGGAAACATCTGATTTTTGTGGGAGAAGAAGTTAGTTGGGTCGGTAGATCTGAATTGGCTAACAATTTAGAGACTAGAAAAGAGATCTGTGTTCGTCCTGGAGTCATCTAGCTTGCTCTTCGTCGGTGTATTAGCAGCATATCCTCGCTTTTTCTGAAATATTTCCACATTATTTTGATAGATTGTGTCTGTCGTTGTTTCCTCAAGACAAAGAAGTTCATCATGAATTCCTTTTGCTGCTGTTTCCTCTCTAATATAGAGATAAAACAAGTCCTTTTACCTGAACAATTCGTCGACTATACACATGGACTCGTCTTCGACGTTTTCCGGGTTTCCATTTGCCTTCAAATAGCTCACAGAACTGATAGACTATATGAATTACTCTTAATCTATGCCTATCTACCTTAGTTTCGCCTTAGGATAGATGATTAACAATCTATCTATAAATGAACTAAATCATTTTTATACAGTTTTAAAATCGTTACGCAAGCTTTGCCTCTCACGGAGACTATCTGCATTAGCCTTACTCTAATAACACATGGCTCTGATGTTTTCATCACTTCCACGAAGTTTATTTCAATTCAGTTTGACGTTATGTAACTTCAATATTATGGTGTAAATTTTTCATTCATCGTTATGTTGAGACGTTTCTACGAAGTTTTAATGATGTGATATAAAAAGAGACGACCAACGCAATCAGAAGCATTTGTTTCCCATTTTTGCCCATTTCAAGACTGTCTTGCGCTATTCAAACCCTGTTTGTATTTTTTGTAACGATTGTATAACGTTTTGATGACATTCTAGTGACCAAATTTTTTGTCTTCAGTTTCAGGATTGTTCAGAGTAGTCAAAAGTATATGTCCACTATTTTAATGCTTTCTTCAACCACTGAACGATTTTTTCTGATTTTTAATGCTTTAATGCAACGTCACATCTACACATATTCTGAGCTTTAGGGACTTAGTCTTCTTAACATTAATTTTCGAACCTATTCTAGTACCCTGAACTCGCAAAACCTTTAAAAGTTCATTCATTTTGCTCACACTTTCATCTAGGATGCTTAAATCATCAGCATAATCTATGTCCAGGAGAGTTCTTCCTCCCCATTTGATTCCGTGGTCTCCCATTGCTTTTTCCGTGCTCCTTAAGACAAATTCCATCAAAATGATCCATATAAAGGGGGATAGAACACAACCCTGCGTGACTACTGATTTAATACAAAACCAGCTGCTAACCTCATTTCCTAGTATGATAATGTTTTTTCTCTTTTTTTTTATTTTTGACTTTTTTTAGAAATAAAAACATACATACAAGTTCGAATTTGGTTCAATTCTTTAAGAATGACCCCTGAATCACAAAGGCCGTTTAATTAGAATAGATAGCCCTTTTGGAAGTAGGCCTACTAAAAAAAAACTTTAGTGTAAAGAGTGAGGTATTGTCTAGGGGTTGAATCCCCTCATATACGTAGTAATTTCTGTCCATCTTAAGTCTTTAATGTTGCTCCTTGCTTTCAGTTGAAAAAAAAAACTTTTTGATCGTTTTTTAAATTATGCTGGGGAATCCGGCACCCCCTTCACAGAAATTCTTCTTCTCCCATGAAAACATCCTCCATGGAAAGATCCTCCCCCCGTAATCCCCTCCCCCCCCCCCCCCCCCCCCCCCCTCCTGAAAAAATCCCTCCTGAAAATGTGTATATGCTTCCCAATAACCAATACTATATGTAAACAATGGGCAAAGCTCATCACTTGCAGCCCTTCCCATGGGGACTTTGGGGGATTAAGTTATCCTCAAAGATATAATTATTAGATTTTCGACTATGCGGAACAAAATGACTATCTCAAAATTTTAATCGGGTGACTTTAGGAAGAAATGAACTTGGGAGGGGCCTAGTTTCCCCTCCAATTTTCTTGGTTACTTAAAAAGGGCACTAGAACTTTTAATTTCCATTCAAATTGGCCCTGTCGCGATTTTTTGGACCACTGGATCGATACTTTCCCTCCTGGGAAAAAACAAACAGATAAACACCCATCTGTGATCTTTCTTCTGGGCATAAAATACAAAATTCTACATTTTTGCAGATTGGAGCTTGAAACCTCTACAACAAGGTTTTCTGATCCGCTGAATCTGATGGTGCGATTTTCATTAAGATTCTATTACTTTTAGGGGGGCGTTTTCCCTTTTTTTCGAAAACAAGGCAATTTTTGTCAGGCTCGTAACTTTTGATGGGTAAAACTAAACTTGATGAAACTTATATATTTGAAGTCAGAATAGAAATCCCATTCTTTTGATGTATCTATTGGCATCAAAATCCGTTTTTTTAGACTTCCCGTTACTTTTGAGCCGGGTCGCTCCATACTTACAGTTCGTTACCTCGAACTGTTTGATGTATTTGCCCGTTCCTTCTCACTGTTATCACCTGATAGTTTTTGGGATAGTATTTTTTTTTCTTTTCAATAAAAGCAATTAAACTGACATCAATAATATCAGGATTGACATTGCTAAAAGATGTGCATTTGTGTGTTTGAAATTCAAGTCTATCCAAACTGTAATGTTTGTCCATATTTCTGTGTTTATTTTTCTTTTCTTTTTTTAAGCTCAATGGAAATCGGATTTTGGAAAGAACTGAGAGAAAGCTAAACGGAATTATAAATTCTTCAGGTTAGTTTTACATTGTTTAAATCAAAAGTATATAGGCTAGACACCAGTATGTATTATTCGTTTCCCCCCTATTTTCTGTAATTTTAATTAGAATATAAAGAATAAGAGCAAATACTCGTTGAAACCCATTGGACTCCTTTATTAAACCTGATCTTTTACTTAAACCTTCTCTCACTCGGTACCCGAAGGAATACTGAAGATTCCCTTAGGAATCAATATAACAAATAAAGATTTTGCATATATTTCCGTAATAATATTATGCACTACGCATAACGTGTTTTTTACAGTTTCAATCAGAATATTATACACTATACTATACTTAACATCTAAGACGGTTATGTTAAGCCCTATGATTTTATTTATTATATTTGTTAATCATTATAATGATATTATACACCATGTGGCCTAAAAGGGTTATTTTAGATTTTTTTTTTCTTGTTTTAAAAACAAAATGTACTAATGTAGTATTTTACTGTTTCTCGATAATTAATAATTTTCGTCAAATATTGACACGTTTAATGCTTAAGATGACAAAATACTGCTTTAAGTTTAACTGTTAAGATCCACAATTGCTTCCAATATTTTGGTCCTATCTTATTTTATCTATATTTTCATCTAGATATTCATCAAGGTATATAGACATAGTTCTCGATAGAGTCTATATAGATCCACAACTGGTTTTAAATACTTTGGTCTTGTTTTGTCTATATTTATAGAGGTCATGGTATTCTTTAAACACCTATACATCCTCCAACCAGTAGTAATTGTAATTCCTTCCTGTCCTAAATACATGATTACTTAATTCAGTCATTATTGAAAATCCAAGATACCCTTAAACGGGAGTGCTATGAAATAATATTATTTCAATTTGGTTGCTCAAAGTGTCACTTACTCAAAGTGTCATCACAAAGTGTCACTGATGGCAGTAATCTGTCTTACGCCCATTGTCCATGGGGTAACTGTTTCAAGTAAACGGTTGGAAACTAGTCTCATATGCAACTGGTTTACGACAAGTTTACAACCAAAATGAAACGTGTCTCCGCCCACGGACACGAATGGCGGTGGATTAGTTGTGTTTATCTAATTGAGCAGTACAGTGTAGTTAACTATGTTGAGTTCTGCAAAGAAGACTTAAGGATGACTACCATGAGTACCGCAGGTTTCTTAGGGCTCAGAGGGAGTATTGGGTCCATCCGCACTTCGAAAAGAATGCAAAGTCTCGTCTGTTCCTAGCAGCAAAAGAACTGTCTCAAACAGATAGAAAATTTATCGCATTTTACAGAATGTAAAATTTTTTACATTTCTTCATGCTTCTCCACTTCTCGTACGAATTTCACGTTTAATTCTTGGTCTGATGTGTTGAGAGCCAAAATAATTGGACAATATCAACGCGGTAGTTCCCGAAAATGAGTGGGACAGCACTCTGCAGCGCAACTCTGACTACGGCTGGAGGCTCAGCCGAAACCTGTTTTAGACGGAATGGAAACCAGTCTCATCTGGATTGTCTCGTGGCCGGGCCCCCATTCTACTTTATGGCCATGGTCACAAAACAGTTGAGTGCGCAATCGGTTAGCAATTATAGTCTCAAAACAGCCGTGGGCGCTGGGCCTTAGAATTTATCATAAACAGAGGTACTAGAATACAAAACCATTAGGTTGCAAACGGCAAGCAAAAGTTCTAATACCTCGATGGTAATTCATTTTATTTTTTGTGCCTAGTTCAAAGTGGTAAGGTTCTGCCATTTTGCCAAATGTAGGTCTAAAGGGATATTTTTTAATGAAGTAAATCGTGTTCTGGACTGTTCTTCAAATTTCATCTCTGATGTGCTGTGAGATCGGTAGTTGGGTAGAATGTTTGGAATAATCGTTCTGATATTTTAGATTAATCCAAAAGATAGTTTTGAAAAAGTTTTTCCAAGACAAATTAAGAGCCATGTTAAATTTATAATGAGTGGAATGCACTACTTTCATTTCTACTATATTCTAGAATGGCCTACTTTATTTTGAATGTTTCTCCTCTAATATTTTTAGACCTACTTTAGTACTTTGTTTCCACTTTAGATTTAAATTTTCCACTTTATTCCTTGCCGAGCATATAGATTTTTGTTACAGAAATAGGAATTTTGAACACAATGGCGGGATTTCGGCAGAAGCAATTGAGAAACGTTCTTGTTTTTGTCAGGCTTGGATGGACCGCGAAATTTGAAACTAAATAACCAACGGGAAAGGTTTGATTTTTGGAACTGGGTGAAATCAATCAATACGCCAAGTGGAGCGCTAAAGTTCACTAGCGTTCTTCATGTCATTCGGTTTATTATTTTTGGACTTCCCTGCTCAAATGTCGTCGTGGAAAGACTTTTCAGCGTTCTGAAAACAGTAAAAAATGAAAATAGGAATGGGCTCAAAAACGTAACTTTGGCTGTGACGATTTCTGTCAAGTATGGGATGAAGCGTAAAGGCCTACGCTCACCGAGAGTTTTAAAAAAAAAACCTGAAGTCTGTGAAACCCGATGCGAATGCGTCCCAATGCGTCTCTTTTAAGGATTTGGGAAAGAAGATGGGGATGGCGACGACAACGCTGACTCGGGGTATTAATCTTAATATTTGGTGTTTTCTCTTAAATCTTATTATTTGGTAATTCTCATTAAATTTTTCTGAATACAAATTAAAGTGCGTCTACATTCGGCATTTTCTGGAATAGCGGGAGGCAGGTAGCAGTCTACACTAGTGTTTAAAATCGAATAATTCAAAAGTTAAAAATGCAGGCGCTGTCCTTAAATCAAGCTTTAAGTGATTCATTTTTGCTACGATAATCTGCTTCAAATTAACAACTCAATATAAAAAAAAAATCAAAACAAAAATAATGTGTGGAAAAGCGACCGGTTGGATATCATTCATGCCAATCCATCGTACCAATTCAAATAAAAACGAGGGTGTTGTAAAAGTAGTAATAGAGAAGGAAAAAATAATGGCAAAGAAATACGAATAAATAAAATATATTCATATGGTCCAGAATCTGAGGTCTGGACCCGGAATCTTCAAATCAAAACCGAACTTAACTAGTCGATAAATACAAAGCATTGTTTTAAACGTCAAAAGAAGATATTTTGGTACACGTAAAAGGTCTTGAGTTGCAAAATAAGTCGTCTTGAACAAATGCCTTCAAACTCAGCCTAATAAGTCTTTCCTTGGAACTTGGAAAGAAGTCAGAAAATGGGGAAACTTTTAGGAATTTTGGTGTTGAAAATAGGGAAGTTCCACCAGCCTTTTAGGGATTGAAAAAATTTGAAGTGGAAACACATGTAAAATAGCGTAAGAATCAATTTTGTTAACATTCCTGTTCAACATACTCCCCGATTGTGTCCTGCTATAATTCTACTCTTTTTTTGGCACTTAAATACTTTATATCCACATTAGTGAAATGGAAGCACTGGTGGAATGTGCGATAATAATGCATAATTCTGAAGATGTTCTGCTTTAATTGCTGCGCAACCAGGTGCTTTTCATTTTCTAGTCACGATAGTATTGTCGCTAATTCATCCTCGCAAAATAAATCTTCCTTACACCTAAAGTGGCAATAAACTTTTTCAGCAATTTTATTGATGACCTCTACTTTAAACCTTAACTCGCATTTTAATGCTTTCTAATTTCTTTAGATACCTCTTATTTTCGTATGATCTATTAGTCAAATAATTCTTGTAGCCTACTAATCCCCCCTTTCTGTGAAGCATAAAGCAATTTTACTAATATTCCTAGCTTTGCTTTTAACCTTCCTCTCAAAGATACCATCCAGTAACTTCACAAATTATGTTCCTAAAATTGTTCAATCCATATTCTACGTTGTCAAATTTTTCACTTCAGTATAGCATTCAACTTTTCCTTGAAAATTTATCTCAAATTTTCATATTGGAGTCTACCAACGTCATGTCTTCCTGGAAAGTAGTTTCCCTTCCTAAGTTTTATCTTTGGGGTAATCCTAGACACTACTAAATGGTTACCTTTACTTTTAACATCAATAACATCACTTCTACATACCTAACTATCTTTTAGTGAAGCATTCAAATGTTGCATACCTACGAAGTTGCAGCAGTCTGTAACCATTACTGTTTTCTTTTCCTTCGTTAAATTTACGTATGCTAGGATACCTTTCTGTTTGCTAAGAGAACCAACATTTCTGTTTTCTTTTCCTACGATAAATTTATCGATGCTAGAATACTGTGTATCCCTATTTCTACCGACCTGGGTCTTAAAATCACCTAATAAATTACCATATTTCTACATGGAACCCTGTCTATTTGTTCTTATAGTTGTGGGTAGAATTCATTTGAGTCACCACTGTCTCCGTTAGCTCGATTTACAGAGGCGTATAAGGCAGGGGCCTTATGAAGTTTATTGTGAAGATTAAGTACTTATCATGGATAGCTTCCTTATGGATCTTTCAGACAGGTTCATTTTGGATCTTTGAGAGAGGTTCATTATAGGTCTTTCAGAGAGGCTTATTATAGGTCTTTCAGAAGGTTTATTATGGATCTTCAAAGGGCTCCAAGTTGAGTTATGTATGGACTCTATCGCTCATATTACTGTATACACAATTAATGCTAGTCATTGGTAATCAACTGCATTCAGACATACAATTAGAATTTTAAATAAAGTGTCGTTACTAATCAGTCAGTGAAACATCACTAAAGACGAAATTCTTAAGATTGTCAAGCGTCATTAAAAGCCAAACTCTTAGCAAGGAAATTAATTTTTAATTTCATAATACTACAATAATACACTGCAGGTATTATTGCTGTAATATCTTTTAAAGTCTAAATTTTTTCCGATTATTTTTATTATTAAATTTTCTCTTGTCATTTTTGAAGAACCATTTAGTAATTATTTTGTGTTCTGTATAATTTATAACACCAGAAGCCTTACTTTTGTGAGTGTTTTAATGTTGATTTAATTATAATTTCTTTAGAAGTTGAAGAAGTATTCCCAGATTTTAGTGGAGATATTTTTGGAAGGAAGCATCCTGTTTTATCACCCAAACATGAAGATGTTCCTTTGGCGGTTTCTCCTGTTGCACCTGAACAGCTTAATCTTAATTTCAGGCCATCTGAATCCGAATCAAATATTCACGAGAGCGGAAGTGAGTTTTCTGACACTATTTTTTTTTTCTTGCTATTCAGTCCAAAACCCATCTGACTTGCCTCGAAAATATACTAGAAAATGATAAAGATTTCCTTTTCTATGAAGAAAAATTTTCCTTTTAACCCTGAAATCAGAACAAAACACTTTACGCATATCTGGAACAGGGAAAATATGTCAACATTAAGTAAGAAAAGTGATGCTTTTAAATCATAGGCTGCGCAATAGCGCTGCCTAAGTAAAGAGCGATGTGGGCACAATGTATTATTTATTTTTTATTATTTTTCTTTCCTTTTTTAGTCTAGGACAATTTTTATCGAAGGAGTTCTCGTAGAAATTTCGAAAACGGCTCATTTGGTTGGAAATTGAAAGGGCTAGTGCCCTTTTTAATAATCGAAATGATTGGAGGACAACTAACCCCCCTCACACGGTCGCCATTTCCCCAAACACATCTAATCCAAATTTTTAGATAGCCATTTTGTTCAATGTAATTGAAGAATCCAGAAATTATGTCTTTGTGGATGACAACCTCCCAGAGCCCTCATGGCAAGGGTTGTAAGTTATGCTCTGGGGGCATATAAGGTATCTTATGCAGCGCAGTCGTGCTGTCTAAGTAACGAGCGATGTTAGCACAATGTAGTATTTATTTTTTTTTTCCTTTAGACCAGGGCACTTCGTATCGAAGAAAGTGTCGTAGAAACTTGGAAGAGGGCTCATTCGATTGGAAATTGGAATGGCTAGTGCCTTTTTAATAGTTGAAAGTGATTGGAAGGCAAATAACACCCCTTCCACACCCACCATTTCCTAAACACATCCAATAAAAATTTTGGACATAGCCATTTTGTTCAGCGTAGTAGATTTCTGCATAGAAATTTTGTTTTTGAGGAGGAAACTCCCCCACAACCCTCAAGGCGAGGGTTGTAAGTTATGCCTTGGGGGCATATAAGGTTCTTATAGAAATCTTTGTCGTAAAAACTTCAAAGAGGGCTCATTGGATAGGAAATTCAAAGGGCTAGTGCCCTTTTTAATAGTCGAAAGTGATTGGAGGGCAACTAACCCCCCTCTCACGCCCATCTTTTCCCCAAACACATTAAATCAAAATTTTCAGATAGTCGTTTTGTTCAGCGTAGTTGAAAGCTCTGGAAATTAGGTCTTTTGAGGATGACAAAACCCCCCCCCCCCATAGTCCTCTGGGCAAGGGTTGTAAGTTATGCCGTGGGGTCATATAAGGTTTTTATAGAAATTGTTGCCGTAGAAACTTCAAAAACGGCTTATTTGACTGGGCATTGGAATGGCTAGTGCCCTTTTTAATAGTCGAAAGTGATTGGAAGGCAACTAACCCCCTCTCACGCCGACCTTTTCCCCAAAAACACATCCATTCAAAATTTTGAGATAGCCATTTTGTTCAAAGTAGTTGAAAGGTCCGGAACTTTTATCTTTGAAGATAACACTCCCCCCACAGCCCTCAGGGTAAGCGTTAAAAGTTATGACCTGGGGGCATATAAGGTTTTTATTGAAAGCTTTGTCGTAGAAACTTGAAAAAAGGTTCATTCGATTGGCTATTCAAACGGCTAGTGCCCTTTTAATGGTCGAAAGTGATTGGAGGGCAACTAACCCCCCTCTCACGCCCATCTTTTCCCCAAACTCATCCAATCAAAATTTTAGATAGCCATTTTGTTCAACGTTTTTAAAAGTTTTAGATATTAGGTCTTTTAGGATGATAACCCCCTCAGAGCTCTCGGGGCAAGGGTTGTAAGTTATGCCCTGGGGAAATATAAGGTTTTTATAGATATTGATGATCTAAAAATTTCAAAAAGGGCTTATTTGATTGGAAATTAGAAGGGCTTGCGCCCTTTTTAATAGTCGAAAGTGATTGGAGGATAACTAACACCCCTCTCACACCCACCATTTCCCCAAAAACACCCTATCAAAATTTTGAGATAGCCATTTTGTTCGACGTTGTTAAAAAAGTCCGGAAATTATGTTTTTGAGGATGACAATCCCCCCACAGCCCTCAGGGCAAGGGTTTTAAGTCATGCCCTGGGGGCATATAAGTTTTTTTTATAGGAAGCGTTGTCATCGAAATTTCAAAAAGAAATTATTCGATTGGAAATTGAAACGGTTAGTGCCCTTTTTATGGTCGAAAGTGATTGGAGAACAAGTAACCCCCCTCTCACGCCCACCATTTCCCCAAAGATATGTATTAAAATTTAGAGATAGCCATTTTGTCCAACGTAGTTGAAAGGTCCGGAAGTTACTTCTTTGAGGATGACAACCTCTCTCAGCTCTCAGGGCAAGGGTTGTAAGTTGTGCCCTGGGGCATTGAAAGGGCTAGTTTTGGAATTCAAAAACTAGCCCTTTCAATTTGAAAATTGAAAGGGCTAGTACCTTTTTTAATAGCCGGAAGTGATTGGAGGGCAACTAACCCCCTTCTCACGCCCACCATTTCCCCAAACCCATCCAATCACAGTTTTTTTTATAGCAATTTGGTTCAACGTAGTTTTAAAGCTCTGGAAATTAGGTATTTGAGGATGACACCCCTTCATCCCTCAGGGCAAGGGTTGTAAGTTATGCCCTGGGGCATATAAGATCCTTTTTAATTTTTGAAAGGCCTTTTTTAATAGTTGAAAGTGATTAAGATTCAGATTGATCGGAGGGTGGATACCTCCCCACATCTCGTATTTCCCCGAAATGTATCTGATTTTAATTGAGATGGCCATTTTTTGTCGCAAAAACTTCGAAAACAGCTTATTCGATTGGAAGTTGAGACGGCCAGTACCTTTCTTAATAGTAATTCTTATAGAATTTTGAGATGACCATTTGTTGTCGTAGAAGAAACTTCGAAAACGGCTCATTCGATCGGAAATTGAAATGGCCAGTGCCCTTTTTAATAGTCGAAAGTGATTGAAGGGCAACTAAGCCCCCTCCCTCGCCCACCTGTTCCCCTAACACATCCAATCAAAATTTCGAGATAGCCATTTTGTTCAAAGTAATTGAAAGGACCAGAAATTGTATCTTTGAGGATGGACCCCCTCCCCCACAGCCCTCAGGGCAAGGTAAGTTATGCCCTGGGGAAATATAAGCTATATATAGAGTGGGTGACATTTTGTTCAACGTATTTAAAAGGTCCGGAAATTATGTCTGAGGATGACAACCCTTCTACAGCCCTCAGGGCAAGGGTTGTAAGCTAAGATGACAATCCCCCTACATTCTCAAGACCAGAAGATAATTCGCACTTCACTGAAAAAATGGCTGTGGATTGTCAGTTTAGTATGCATGTACTGATTTACTTGTATATTCCTTGAAGTTTTTATAATTTTTAATTTATTAAAGTTAAAAAGTTCAAACATTTTAAACGTATTTTGTTTATTTAAATCATAAACCGAGTCAAACTCAAAACGAGCAAAAATAACATGAGTAGGGCTGACAACCCCATACCTTCTCAAGACCAGAACATAATTTACACTTACTGAAAACAAAATACATTTAAAGTATTTGTTTTTACTTGATATATGAAGGGGGAAGTTCTCCCCCTTGCACTTCAATTACTGTGCTAGTATCTGGTGCCCTTTTTAAGAGTAACAAGAGATTTGAGGGCAAGCTGCCATTCTCTCAAGTCCATTCATTTTCCAAACGCACCCAGTCAACATTTTGAGGTACCCGTTTTGTTCAGTATAGTAGAACGGTCCAGCAACTATGTCTTTAGGGATATTAGGCATGTCAACCCCCCATAATTATGCAGTTGGCCCATTATGCTTTAAAACTAAATGTTGCTTTAAAATGAATTAAAAGGCATTGTGTTAAATGGTTGCCAATAAGACACCTCAACAATATATCAAGAACGACAGGGAGTATGTGTTGAAACTTTTGGGGATACTGCTATTACTACTTCTTCTCTTAAAATTTAAGTAAATAAAAAGCATTGTAAGTGTATCCAGGTTGTCAAAGAGCATAGATATAATCTTTTGGGATTGGTATTAACTTTTATTTTTCAGATCAACTTCAGAAGCTATAAAATTAAATTAAAAATACTGTTTGTGTCAGGATTAAAAATTGTTGAAAAAGTTTCTCCAACATACAAATAGCAACCCATGCTGTGAAGTCTTATAGAAGAAAACTGAAAAGATATATATTATTTTTCTCCCATGAAAAAGACCATGTAAAAAAAATCAACAGAAATAATTAAAAAAACTTTCTCCACAAAGACAAGTATTTCAAAGAGCTCCATTAAGCCAAGAATGAGCAAAAATAAAGTCAAATAATCGCCCCAAACGTAAAACTACCATAAATTACTATTAATAAATAAATAAAACCCAAAACGAACAGAAATTACAATAAATAGTCGACTCAAACTCAAAACGAGCAAAAATTATTATGAGTAGGGCTGATAACCCCTATGCCCTCTCAAGACCAGAGACACAGTTTGCGCTTTACTGAAAAACAAAATACGTTTGAAATGTCAGTATATGTCAATTTAACTGACAATCCACGGTCATTTGTTTGTTTTTTTTTCTTTTTGCTTTTATCTTTTGTCCCGCTTACTGGCAATTCCTTTCTTGCTAAAGTAATAATGAAATCTGTACGTTCTAGATCTGCATGATATATATTTTTTGCACAATTTCTGCTGTTTTTTTTTATACCTGCATGTCCAATAAACGTTTTTTGACACATCAAGTTAGAATTTTGATATTGATTTTAGTGTTGACGTTTTCATCTTAGTTATACTAAAAAGAAAAACATGTGAAGGATTTGAATTGGTCACTGTATTTTTCAATAGTGTGTCTTTATTGTTTGCGATTTAACAACAAATGCTAAACAAGATGTAGGACAAAAAGAATTACGCTAAAAGCAATGCAACATGTCATTGCACATTTGAACATTGAATGAACAACATTTCATTGAATATTTCATTTTGTCATTGCATGTATACCCATCGGGGAGTGGGGAAAAATCAATGATACACTTTTTCAATAAGATAAATAAGTGTTTATGATTATGTTAAGGTAGATTGGAAGTTTTTATTTTGTTTTCAGAAAGGCAACCCCCCCCCCTGGAGTCCCGTATAAAGCTCTAATAATTGATTTCCATTTTAATTGAATCTATTGATTCAGATTAGTTTCTTTGTTGAATTGTTATCTGCTGCCTTGCCTCAACTTTTGTCATTGATTGATTGAAATGTTTACCACAATAATTTGTGGAATAATTCTAAAAAGGGGATAATAATAGAGGAAACTTTATAATCTGACTTATAGAATAAAACAATGTAACTATGAATTGGATCTCGTTAATATCACGTTAATTGAAAGTCTACTGATTCATTGCAGGTTCTTTGTTGAATTGTTATCTGCTGCCTTGCCTCAAACTTTTGTCAATGATTGAAATGTTTACCTCAATAATCTGTGGAATAATTCTAAAAAGGGATTAATAATTAAAGGAAATGTTATAATCTGACTTGTAGAATAAAACAATGTAACTATGAATTGGATCTCGTTAATATCCACGTTAATTAATTGAGTCTATTTGATTCATTGCAGGTTCTTTTGTTGAATTGTTATCTGATGCCTTGCCTCTAACTTTTGTCAATGATGATTGAAATGTTTACCACAATAATTTGTGAAATAATACTAAAAAGGGGATAATAATAGAAGGAAACGTTATAATCTGACTTATAGAATAAAACATTTAGATCTCGTTAATATCCACGTTAATTGAGTCTTCTGATTCATTATAGGTTCTTTGTTGAATTTTTATCTGCTGCCTTGCCTCAACTTTTGTCACTGATTGATTAAAAATGTTTACCACAATTTATTAAATAATTCTAAAAAGGGGATAATGATAGAAGGAAATGTTATAATCTGACTTGTAGAATAAAACAATGTAACTATGAATGGATCTGTCGTTAATATCCACGTTAATTGAGTTATTGATTCATTGCAGGTTCTTTGTTGAATTGTTATCTGATGCCTTGCCTCTAACTTTTGTCAATGATTGATTGAATGTTTACCACAATAATTTGTGAAATAATACTTAAAAAGGGGATAATAATAGAAGGAAACGCTATAATCTGACTTATAGAATAAAACATTTAGATCTCGTTAATATCCACGTTAATTGAGTCTTCTGATTCATTATAGGTTCTTTGTTGAATTTTTATCTGCTGCCTTGCCTCAAACTTTTGTCACTGATTGATTAAAATGTTTACCACAATTTTATTAAATAATTCTAAAAAGGGGATAATTGATAGAAGGAAAATGTTATAATGCTGACTTGTAGAATAAAACAATGTAACTATGAATTGGATCTCGTTAATATCCACGTTAATTGAGTCTATTGATTCATTGCAGGTTCTTTGTTGAATTGTTATCTGTATGCCTTGCCTCTAACTTTTGTCAATGATTGATTGAAATGTTTACCACAATAATTTGTGAAATTAATACTAAAAAGGGGATAATAATAGAAGGAAACGTTATAATCTGACTTATAGAATAAAACATTTAGATCTCGTTAATAATCCACGTTAATTGAGTCTTCTGTGATTCATTATAGGTTCTTTGTTGAATTTTTATCTGCTGCCTTGCCTCAACTTTTGTCACTGATTGATTAAAATGTTTACCACAGCAAATTTATTAAATAATTCTAAAAAGGGGATAATGATAGAAGAAAATGTTATAATCTGACTTGTAGAATAGAAAACAATGTAACTATGAATTGGATCTCGTAATATCCACGTAATTGAGTCTTATTGATTCATTGCAGGTTCTTTGTGTGAATTGTTATCTGATGCCTTGCCTCTAACGTTTTGTCAATGATTGATTGAAATGTTTACCACAATAATTTGTGAAATAATACTAAAAAGGGGATAATAATAGAAGGAAACGTTATAATCTGACTTATAGAATAAAACATTTAGATCTCGTTAATATCCACGTAAATTGAGTCTTCTGATTCATTATAGGTTCTTTGTTGAATTTTATCTGCTGCCTTGCCTCAACTTTTGTCACTGATTGATTAAAATGTTTACCCAATTTATTAAATAATTCTAAAAGGGGATAATGATAGAAGGGAAATGTTATCTAATCTGACTTGTAGACATAAAACAATGTAACTATGAATTGGATCTCGTTAATATCCACGTTAATTGAGTCTATTGATGTTCATTGCAGGTTTCTTTGTTTGAATTTGATTATCTGATGCCTTGCTCGTAACTTTTGTCAATGATTGATTGAAATGTTTACCACAAATAATTTGTGAAAATAATACTAAAAAGGGGATAATAATAGAAAGGAAACGATTATAATCTGACTTATAGAATAAAACATTTAGATCTCGTTAATATCCACGTTAATTGAGTCTCTGATTCATTATAGGTTCTTTGTTGAATTGTTATTCTGATGCCTTGCGCTCTAACTTTTGTCAATGATTTGATGGAAATGTTTACCACCAATAATTTTTTTTTTTGTGAAATAATACTAAAAAGGGGATAATAATAGAAGGAAACGTTATAATCTGACTTATAGAATAAAACATTTAGATCTCGTTAATATCCACGTTAATTGAGTCTTCTGATTCATTATTAGGTTCTTCTTTGTTGAATTTTATCTGATGCCTTGCCTCAACTTTTGTCACTGATTGATTAAAATGTTTACCACAATTATTAAATAATCTAAAAAGGGGGATAATGATAGAAGGAAATGTTATAAATCTGACTTGTAGAATAAAACAATGTAACTATGAATTGGATCTCGTTAATATCCACGTTAATTGAGTTCTATGGATTCATTGCAGGTTCTTTGTTGAATTTTTATCTGCTGCCTTGCCTCAACTTTTGTCACTGATTGATTGAAATGTTTACCACAATAATTTGTGAAATAATACTAAAAAAGGGATAATAATAGAAGGAAACGTTATAATCTGACTTATAGAATAAAACATTTAGATCTCGTTAATATCCACGTTAATTGAGTCTTCTGATTCATTATAGGGGTGTTCTTTGTTGAATTTTTTTATCTGATGCCTTGCCTCTAACTTTTGTCAATGATGATTGAAATGTTTTACCACAATAATTTTGTGAAATAATACTAAAAAGGGGATAATAATAGAAGGAAACGTTATAATCCTGACTTATAGAATAAAACATTTAGATCTCGTTAATATCCACGTTAATTGAGTCTCTGATTCATTATAGGTTTCTTTGTTGAATTTTTATCTGCTGCCTTGCCTCAACTTTTTGTCACTGATTGATTAAAATGTTTACCACAATTTATTAAATAATTCTAAAAGTGGGATAATGATAGAAGGAAATGTATATAATCTGAACTTGTAGAATAAAACAATGTAACTATGAATTGGGATCTCGTTAATATCCACGTTAATTGAGTCTATTGATTCATTGCAGGTTCTTTGTTGAATTTTTTATCTGCTGCTTGCCTCGAACTTTTGTCACTGATTGATTAAAACATGTTACCACAATTTATTAAATAATTCTAAAAAGGGGATAATGATAGAAGGAAATGTTATAATCTGACTTGTAGAATAAAACATGTAAAACTATGAATTGGATCTCGTTAATATCCACGTTAATTGAGTCTATTGATTCATTGCAGGTTCTTTTGTTGAATTGTTAATCTGATGCCTTGCCTCTAACTTTTGTCATGATGATTGAAATGTTTACCACAATAATTTGTGAAAATAATACTAAAAAGGGATAATAATAGAAGGAAACGTTATAATCTGACTTATAGAATAAAACATTTAGATCTCGTTACTATCCACGTTAATGGAGTCTTCTGATTCATATAGGTTCTTTGTTGAATTTTTAATCTGCTGCCTTGCCTCAACTTTTGTCACTGAATTGATTAAAATGTTTACACAATTTATTAAATAATTCTAAAAGGGGGATAATGATAGAAGGAAATGTTATAATCTGACTTTGTAGAATAAACAATGTAACTATGAATTGGATCTCGTTAATATCCACGTTAATTGAGTCTATTGATCATTGCAGGTTCTTTGTTGAATTTTATCTGCCTGCCTTGCCTCAACTTTTGTCACTGATTAATTAAAATGTTTACCAAAATTTATTAAATAATTCTAAAAAGGGGATAATGATAGAAGGAAATGTTATAATCTGACTTGTAGAATAAAACAATGTAACTATGAATTGGATCTCGTTAATATCCACGGTAATTGAGTCTATGATTCATTGCAGGTTCTTTGTTTGAATTTTTATCTGCTGCCTTGCCTCAACTTTTGTCACTGATTGATTAAAATGTTTACCACAATTTATTAAATAATTCTAAAAAGGGGATAATGATAGAAGGAAATGTTATAATCTTGACTTGTAGAATTAAAACAATGTAACTATGAATTGGATCTCGTTAATATCAACGTTAATTGAGTCTATTGATCATTGCAGGTTCTTTGTTGAATTTTTATCTGCTGCCTTGCCCTCAACTTTTGTCAATGATGATTAAAATGTTTACCACAATTATTAAATAATTCTAAAAAGGGGATAATATAGAAGGAAATGTTATGATCTGACTTGTAGAATAAAACAATGTGACTATGAATTGGATCTCGTTAATATCCACGTTAATTGAGTCTATTGATTCATTGCGGTTCTTTGTTGAATTTTTATCTGCTGCCTTGCCTCAAACTTTTGTCACTGATGATAAAATGTTTACCCACAATTATTAAATAATTCTAAAAAGGGGATAATGATAGAAGGAAATGTTATATCTGACTTGTAGAATAAAACAATGGAACTATGAATTGGATCTCGTTAATATCCACGTTAATTGAGTCTATTAGATTCATTGCAAGCTTCTTTGTTGAATTTTATCTGCTGCCTTGCCTCAAACTTTTGTCACTGATGTGATTAAAATGTTTTACCACAATTATTAAATAATTCTAAAAAGGGATAATGATAGAAGGAAATGTTATAATCTGACTTGTAGAAATAAAACAATGGAACTATGAACTTGGATCTCGTTAATATCCACGTTAATTGAGTCTATTGATTCATGCAGGTTCTTTGTTGAAGTTTTATCTGCTGCCTTGCCTCAACTTTTGTCACTGATTGATTAAAATGTTTACCACAATTTATTAAATAATTCTAAAAAGGGGATAATGATAGAAGGAAATGTTATAATCTGACTTGTAGAATAACAAAACAATGTAACTATGAATTAGATCTCGTTAATATCCACGTTAATGAGTCTATTGATTCATGCAGGTTCTTTGTTGAATTGTTATCTGATGCCTTGCCTCTAACTTTTGTCAATGATTGATTGAAATGTTTACCACAATAATTTGTGAAATAATACTAAAAAGGGGGATAATAAATAGAAGGAAACGTTATAATCTGACTTATAGAATAAAACATTTAGATCTCGTTAATATCACGTTAATTGAGTCTTCTGATTCATTATAGGTTCTTTGTTGAATTTTTATCTGCTGCCTTGCCTCAACTTTTGTCACTGATTGATTAAAATGTTTACCCACAATTTATTAATATAATTCTAAAAAGCAAGGGGATAAGATAGAAGGAAATGTTATAATCTGGACTTATAGAATAAACCAATGTAACTAAGATTGGTAATATATATATATATAATAATATATATATATATATATATATAGATATATATGATATATATAGATATATATATATATATATCTATATATATAGATATATAGTATATATTATATCTATATATATATATATATATATATATATCTATATATATCTATATATAATATATATATATATATATTATATATATATATATATTATATATATATATATATATATTGTCATTTTTTTTAAGAGAATATGCTGGTCAAAATAAATAAGTGCCCTTTGATTCTTTATTTTTGTGTTATGGTCAAAATATCATGACTGCCTTCCTGAAAATCCAGTCCCCTTCCGTGATATTAAAAGTAACATAATTACTTTGCTCGAACTGAGTGATATATTATAGGTGTTATTGCTCAGACTTCTGTAGCAAAGTCACAACCTTAGTGTAGATTTCTTAATTTAGCTTTTGCTTCTTTAAATTACAATTGAATGTATATCAAATATTATTTGTACGGATCTAAAAAGTTGAGAAACACTACTAATACTACTACTAGCAACTCACACCAGCACCAAGCCGCCTAAAAGCCAAACACAGCTGCAGATAATCTTCCACTCAATCCATCAAAGCTTGCCTCTTTGCTCCCCTCCCAAAATTTCCAGTTTCCCTTAAATCTTTCTTATGCCTTCTTGTCATTCCAAGTTGAACATCCTGCTTGTGTTTGACTCTTGGTGGATGTCCAAAAAGCAGAATCTTTGTAAATGTCTCGTATGCAGAAAATGTCCTAGTCATTACAACTTTGTCTTACCATAGCCCTAGAAAGTAGTATATAGAACCTCATTTCTTGCCACGTGTTGTTGTTTGACATACCATAAATCAAATGGATACCCAAAATTATCAGTAGAAATTCTTGGAAAAAGTATAATATATTATTCTTCTCCTCCTAAGCACTCATACCCTCTTATTTAGAACCATACATGATCAATTTTATCATGTTAGATTCAAATATTCTAATCTTGGTTTACAAACTTATATTCTGAACTCAGCCATGGCTGTTCTAACTTTACATCTTCTATGTATCAGCCATCATTACTAATAATATCATCCAGATGTGTGAATACAACAAAATATACAAATATAATAAATTTTAACAAGCTTAAGGCACTAGCTAACTTGAAAAATAGCTGAGTTTGATAAACTAGATGTCAGGACTAATTTAGGACCTAGATTTACCATTAGAAGGCGTTGCCAAGCTACTATATTCTCTCAATTCTTAGTTCTTAGCGCTGAAAAGACTGGAAATGCGCTAGGTGCACACTGTCAACGATTTGACAAAAACCTTACTTGTGGACTATTTTTTTTCATGGATTCTACTTTTGAAAATATCGCTCTTATGTTTTTCAGTAGTATTTAAAGCTATATTAAGGGCTTTATTCTAATTTGAAAAGTTGATTTACAATTCTTTAAAACTTAATAGTCAAAGTCAGGATTAAAACTTAATAGTCTAAATCAGGATTGAGGGAGATTTAAAGAGGCTTAAGGTACTTTTCTTGTTCCTCATTGGGACAGTAGATTATTACTCAAGGTTTTATTTAATATGACAGAGAATGTATAAATTTATCATAGTTCTGTTCCCCTTGAAGAAAGAAAGGAGGGGGGGTAGATCCTTCTGAACAATTTTTGTTGAGGATCATTGATGATTTGTATCCATTCCTTGGACCGAAATGGCTTTAATAATATTTAAAGTCATGTCAAGTGTTTTATTCTGAATTTAAGAAGTTGGTTTACACTTTTTAAAAATTTTGTATTCCAAATCAGTATTGAGGAAGTTAAGAGGCTCAAAACATTTCCTTGTTCCTCATTTGGACGGTAGATTCATTACCCTAGGTTTTACTTTAATAAGACAGAGATAGTAAAAGGTTACCATAGTTATGTGATCTTGGAAGGAAGAAGGAGACGGGCAGCCGCTTCTGAACAATTTGCAGGAGATCATTGAGGATTTGGATCCATTCCTTGGAGGTTCATTCTCCTAACTCCATTAATTTCTAAGATAGTCATACACGCCTCAAACTGAAATTTCTACTAGAAATAGAAAAAAAATTGCTATGACATAACGAGGTTGAAAAGCCAAAATATCTCCCTCCGAGATACCCTTAGCTACAGCTTGAAACATTAAAATTTCTTTAGCTTGTGTCAAAAGATTAGGGTTAATATATCAAATGTTATCTAACCTTTAAAACCCATAAAACTTGGTTAGGTTGGTAGAAGTTTAAAACTTTTTGTCACTGGATGTATTGTATGCTTTTTGTGTATTGCTGAAAGTTTTATTCTCAGAATCGTTCTAATTTCTAATATAGGAACATCATAAGCTGGAATTTAAACTAGAAATAAAGTTTAGTCTTTAAGGGCAAGAATTAATTTTTATTTGGAATTTTAGGATTTTGTGGGGGGGGGATTATTACCCAACAAAACATGGAGTTGTAGTTCACAAGTAGTGGCAGTAGCAGTAGCAGTAACAGTATAAGTAGTCGTTGGAATAATTGTACTGAGAGTTTCATGTTGATATCCTCAGGCTTACTTTCAAAATTTTATATAAATTTTTACGTCAGTTTAATTTATATTCTGTTTTAGAAGTTGAAGATGTTTTACCAAGTTACAAGGAGGAGGTCTTAGCCATTCCAAACCTTTTTTTGTTTCCTAATCGTGAAGATGTTCCTTTGGTTAATTTCCTGGCTTCTCAGGACTTCGTAAATTTCAACCTGACACCCAGGAATCAGGTGCCACATCTTTTGACAGTCAAGGTATATCTCAAATGTTTGTTTGGGTACAATCAAATATATTTAAACAATAGGCTATTAGAAAAACTTAAAGGACAAGTGGTAATATATATTTAATCTACTCTTAAGTAGCATCATTCCATTGTTCTAAATTACTATACTGTTTCTTTGATCTAGGAGGAACGCTTCAAATTTCAATTGAAAGATGTTTTGGTCAAGATTGTTTCTAAAAGCTAGAAACATAAAGCTTAAAGCTAAAGTATTTACGTTTCTTTATAAATGAAGACATATCTGTTTATTGTTATCGTGAATTCTTGATAGTAAGTTACGATCTTGAAACAAGCAAAAACTGGTATATTCTGTTTACCAGAAGTTTTAATATATTTGGTAGTTACACTATATATATTCTTTTTTATGTAATGTGATTTCATGGTATAGAACATTAATTTGACTAAAAGTCCTGAATTTGTTTTTGTTTTTTTCAGTTAGAGTCAAAAATTTTTGTTTGTTTATAGAAGGACATTTTTTTTTTCAAAATTTTTCCTGTAATGTGGGTTGAGTTCTATTGCACTTCAGGCATTAAATTCTAGGGAAAAATTAAATTCTAATGAAAAAAGAAAATTTAGACAAGCCTAATTTGAAATCGATGAATAGGCTCATTAATGGAGTGAAACAGATGAGAATTATAGGTTATGAAACTGTATTATTTGTTATATTTCCATCTTTCGTGAAAGTCCAATTTTTTTTTTTTAATAATGATTGAATGATTTGATTTATTGATTTGAAAGAATCCCACAACTACAGTAAAAACCATGGAAAAAATTTTGTGGTAATTATGCTCAAAAATGAAGCGCAAACAATATCAGCTATTAGATCATGTTAAAACCCAGCATCACAACGAATATCGTAAATGATATATGCGTTTCGATGAGAAGTAACAACGAGTCCTCGAAGAAAATAAATCCTATAAAAACGGATGATTCTTCGATACGTAAGCAGAAAAGAGAATTGAATTCACACTGAATGTTGTTTATCTGAATTGAAATGGCATAGTTGACACCCTAGGATTGAAAGGTAAAGAATAACGAATGTACATATACTCCCTTTAAACGAGCAACTTTGTATTTATTTATCTATGTATGTATATACATTTTCTTTCTTGAAAAATGGTTTTGAATTACTGCAAACAGTAAAGGAATGGAAAATTGTGTTATGTAATGATGCACGAAAATAGATGACAAACGGGATGTGCGGCTTGAAGAGATGCGACAACAAGTATCACAACCAATCCAAACGAAATTAACTGAGAGAGAAATTGGCGGTTAAAATATGCGTTACAGGCATGATCACATCGATTTATAAAGAAATATGCAGTTAGAAGAGGCGGCAATAGTAAGAATAATAAGATATGCTATATTATATATATATATATATATAATATATATATATATATCATTATATATATATATTATATATATTTATATATATATATATATATATATATATATATATGATATATATATATATATATATATATAGCTATATATATATATATATACTATATATGTATATATATATATATAGGATAGATATATATATATAGATATATATAGACACACGTGTTTAGAAGAAATGTGACACCGAGCATGTGAGCGAGTCAAAAAATGAAAATGAAGAGCAAATACACACGCAGTTAGAAGAACAGCGGCGGCCTGTCAAAAATTAAAGTGGAAGCAAAGACGCCATGCGGTTAGAAGACATGCGACACCGAGCATGTGAGCAAGTCAAAATGAAACAGCAAAGACAACATGCGGTTAGAAGAAATGTAACATCGAGCATGTGAGCGAGTCAATGAAAATCAACCTGGACATGCATAGTCTATTGATCTTCTAACACCATTATTTCGATACGATCACCTCTGGAAAAAAAAAAACAATAAATGAGAAAAATAAAAACACGCATGCGTTATCTTTCTTCTGGCCAAAAAAAAAAAAAAATGCAAAATTCCACATTTTTGTTTATAGGAGCTTGAAACTTCTACAGAAGGGTTCTATAATGTGATGAATCTGATGTGATATTCATCAAAATTCCTTGACTAATAGGGGATGTTTTCCCCCTTTTCAAAAACCATGTAAATTTTCTCAGGCTCTTAGCTTTTGATAGGTAGTAGTAAACTTATATTTGGAATAAAAATGATCATCTTATAAGCATGATCAGATTATTCTTTTGATGTGTCTATTGATATCAGAGTCCGTCTCCGATATCCGATGTCTATTGATATCAAAATCCGAGATTTGAGCTGCCTACTGTTGAGCCAAGTTGTTTCTACTGACTGTTCGTTAGCACGAACTGTATGATACAAGATTAGTTCGGACGAGGGGAAGGTGGAGTTAGAAATTGATGTATAATCCCCAGGGCTGTAACCAAGAATTTTATTTTGGGTGTAGGTTGTCTTCTCTGGTGGTGGGGTTCTCTTGATTTCTGTGAATATTTCTGGTCTACGCTGTTATTATGAAAGCCAAGAATAAAAGTTTAACAACCCAAATGAGCATTCTGAATAGGAGGGGGACTGCCCTATCCTCAACATCATGGTCACAGAAGCTGTGGAGGGTGCTCCTTACGTCCAGAAATTGAGAGTTCTAGTCCTATTTTATAAGCAAAAAGTGATTAGAGACCACCCGCCGTGGGGAGAGGCTAAACATTTTCTCCCTTCACTTAGATGCATCTTTTCTTGAGCCGTCAACGGAGCATTCAAGTCAATTCGTACTAAGACTACCCCAGTAGGAATTGACTTCCACATCAAAACTATTAATTCCCCGTTAGTATTTTTGGTTTTATAAGTCGTAATCTGACCAAAAATAAAGTTTGTCGTGTCAACAGAGGCCGTGTTTCGGAAAAAAAAATACTGGAAACCCAAGTTTTGAAGAAATCAGATGACGTAAATAGAATCCGGTTTGTAAAGGTGAAAAGTGTAAAGGATGCGGCAGTAGACCCTTTAAGTCCAAACGGTGGTGCTGATCTCCATCTTAAGGCCCTTCGCCAGAAAGTGCAATTGGGGGATAGGAGCCGGATAATTTTATATATATTTATGTATTTTTTCTCGAAAACGGCTCTATATTTTCGGAAAAATTTGTATCTTGGGATATTCTCGTAGAAAAAAACGATCTAGATTTGTCAGAAGTCTGAGAAAATTTGGTAAGAGCCTTAATTTAAGTTTTTGCAAATGACGTCATGGACTATGTTAGTACATCATATAAGCATTTCTTATGACATCATATATGACATCGCATAAACATTTTTCTTGTATGAAGTCATGCATAGCATAAAATAAGAGTGTGTTTGCAAATACATCAGTTATTTATATAATATAATGTCTGTTGGAAGCCCCATAAAACGAAAATTTGCACCATCAATAGTGACAATACCAATACGGGCAGCTAAAGCAAAGGCCGTTGCTTATTGTCTGAAGTAATCAAATCCAAAAAATGTGTTAAAAAGAAAATGAAGAGCAAAGAGATGGCGGTTAGAATATATGCAAAAACGACAACTAGAGCATGTCAAAAATGAATGAAGAGCAAAGACAAACGCGGTTTTAAGAAATGTGACACCGAGCATGTGAGCGAGTCAAAAATGAAAATGAAGAGCAAAAAACACACATGGTTAGAAGAAAATCGGTGACCGTGTAAAAATGAAAATGAAAAGCAAAGACTCACGTGGTTAGGAGAAATGTGACACCGAGCATGTGAGCGAGTCAAAAATGAAAATGAGGAGCAAATACACACGCGGTTAGAAGAACGCGGGTGGCGTGTCAAAAATGAAAGTGAAAGCAAAGACACATTCGGTTAGAAGACATGTGACACTGAGCATGTGAGCAAGCCAAAAATGAACAGCAAAGACAACATGCGGTTAGAAGAAATGTGTGACATCGAGCATGTGAGCGAGTCAATGAAAATCAAACCTGGACAGCGATAATCAAAAAACGTGTCAAAATTGAAAATGATAGCGCTGATGTTTTGTTTGGGATTTTGACATGGATAAGGTCATCAGTGCCTACCATACCTTTGTTAAAAACAAAGTTTTGGCGATATGTATTTTTCATAATAACGAAAGAAAAGCGCCGAGGTAAAACAAACAAAATAAATTGAAAACGATAGCGATGATGATTGGGTTATGGATTTTGACATGGATAAGGTCATCAATGCCAACCATACCTTTGAAAATCAAAAACCTGGACTAGATAAATCGTTGGAAGAAAATGGAAGAAAAGTTTTCTATCCCACCACCTGAACAATTAAAAGAAACGAAGCATCGGCGATATGTTTTTCATAATGACAAACGAAAGGCAGTGGCAAAAGAAGAAGTTCTTTTTCCCACCACCTGAGCAATTAAAAGAAGCCAAGTTTCGGCCTATGTCTTTTATAATGACAAAAGACAAGGCGAGGCAAAAGTTAAAGGTCCAGTAAAAAATAGTTATTTAACAAAGGCACTACTTCTAATTTAAGGTCCATTTGAACGTCATGACATCAAGAAAAGGCTCAAATCGTCTTCGTTTAGAAGACAAGTGACAATAAGAATCCATATATAGAAGCGTGCTGAGTGCCGGGGCCCTGCGGCAAAGCCCCCAGGCTCCCCGTGCTATATATATATATATATATATATATATATATATATAGTATATATATATATATATATATATATATATATATATACTATATTATATATATATATATAATATACTATTATATATATATATTATATATATATATATATATATATATATATATATATATATATAAATGTATATATGTTTTATATACAATGATATAATTCATGATAACTCGTTGGAAGAAAAAGAAGATTTGTCACGCCACCTGAACAATTAACAAATCTACAACCTGGACCGTCATTTAAAACTAGACCAATAAAGGGCAGCTAAAGCAAGTCGCAACAGCTAAAGAAAAAGACTTGGAAAACCGACAGTGAGATTCACATTGAATTGTAAACGAAATTCTGATTAATGATCTGATCTATGGTTGGAAAATGGAAAAGATGTACGTATATGTAAAAAAAAAATCGAAAATAACAGTAAAGAACAGAGAAAACGAGGATTATACAAGCCAGTGAGAAATGTAGATTAGATTGTGAGAAAAACATCGATTAACGTAGATTCAAGAAAGATTAATTAATTAACGTAGATTAATTAAAGATTAATTAACGTAGAGAAAGTTCAAGACTGAGAGATTTATTGAAGATTAAGACGTCTAGAAAAAGCAGTTTAAGATTATCTTGTAGTTTTAGGTGAACTGAAAGTATAGAATCAAAAGTGTTAAGATAAGTCAGAAAAGTGTTAAGTTTTATCTCTCCATGATCCCACACAGAAATAACATCATCGACAACCGGCCCCAGAAACGGGGTTTCAGAGGAAAAGCATTCAAAAGCGGAGGTTTCAATAAATTGCTTGTAAGACGTGGCTGAAAACATATTTGCAATCTATAACGCCTTAAGAAATAAATGCGACGATGTATGAATCTAAACTGCTTAAAGCAAAAGCTTTCTGAGGTAAAGATGAACAAAAATGGACAATGAAATATATGTTTGGAAAACAAGGAACAGCGATGACTGGCCACAAAAACGATTTAAATAGGTCAAGACTTAAAGAAAGAATACATATTTTTTGTAGGGTGGCTTTATCGAACCTGTGGTGACGTCCTGACATCAAAAGAAAAGGCATAAATTGTCTGCGGTTAGAAGACAAGCGACAATGCGAATCCCATATATAGAAACGTGCTCGAGTGCCGGGGTCCGGTGATGAAGCCGCCGCTCTCCCTGTGGCTATATATATATATATATATATATATATATTATATATATATATATATATATATATATATATCTATATATATATATACTATATATAGATATATATATATATATATATGATATATATGATATATATATATATATATATATATATATATATATAGATATATATCACTATATATATACATTTATCAAATGCCATGGATCAGAAAGATTGTTAAACTTCTACACAAATAAAAATGTTGAAAATACAAAAAATTTTATTGAACGAAAATTTTACACAACTAATATGGTTCTTTGAGTTTACATATTTCTCAGTTTTTGTCTGTAATTTTTTCAAAAGTTGCTTGGAAATCTAATTTCCTTTACTCTTCCTTTTCCCATCGACAAAAATGCTAAACTGTTTAATCTATTCCGATCCATAGTCGATCTCAGATAGTTTCTTTTATGAATTTTTAGCCTGGAATATGATCTTTCTCCAGAAGCAGCGCTTGCTGGAATATGATCTTTCTCCAGAAGCAGCGCTTACTGGAATATGATCTTTCTCCCAGAAGCAGCGCTTACTGGAATAGTTAAGAATCTTCGGAGAGTAATAAAAACAAGTTTGGAAATGCCGGTGCTCTATTAGTATCTGATAAAAATTTAGACATTTTGAAATGTATGTTCAAAAATTTATGAAGGAAAAAACATTTCAAAATTCTGGTAGAAAATACAAAATTTTACATTTTTTCTAGAAAGGAGCTTGAAAAACTCTACAATTTGGTTTCTGATATAGTGAATCTGATTGTTTGATTTTCATTACCCGCAGAAACAGAATCGAAAATAAATTTCATTGCTTTCGAGTGGTTTTAATTAATTTTTCAAACTTTCGATTTTTTTTGTTCATTTTTAAGGGTAATGCTGGGGCCTTTCAAATGCAGATCGACGCCTCCGTGATCTTTATTCTGTAGAAAATACAAAAATTTCAAATTTTAGATAACAGCTTAAAACCTCGACAACACGGTTCTACTCCTTAAGTGGACCTGATGGCGTGATTTTTAAATTAAGATCTCTTGATACTCGCGGGACTGTTTAGCCCCTTTTTTTGAAAATAACACAAATTTTCTGATGCTCGTAACTTCTGACAGGTTATATTAGACATGATACATTTAGAGATATGGCGGTGTTCTAGTTTTGCCAAAATTTCTTTTTAGAGTTTTCGTATTATCATTGGATTGAGTCGCCAAATAATTACTGTCCATTACCACGGTCTGTTTGGATAATCTTCAAAACACAGATATTAGGTAGCAGTAGTCCCTTTTCAGAATAGATTTTTAGGGTTGTTCTATTTTAATTCCCTGATCCCCTGCTTTGGATATAGTCTATAGCTAAATTTGTCATCATTAGGCCAAATTTGACCACAAAAAAAAGGGGTTAGGGGAGCTGCAATTGTTAGAGTAAGACAGAATATATCTTTGGAAGAGTTTTGAAGTTGAAGTTCATTTCCACTTTTCCAATGTTTTAAATTACTATTGTTATCTAATATCTTGATTCGTCACAACTTTAGAAAACCATTTTTATCTCTTAAATTTCGTAAATAGAAAAAGCAGTGTGGTCTACGAAGTTCTCTGACACACAATTGGTTTCAATGTTTACGGGTACATCAGGTTAATTTGCTTACTTTCTAATGATTATAAATTATTTACTCGATTTGATCATAATCAATACTCTGTGGATTATATAACTCTTACCGAAATAAAATTATTCTGAATTAGGAAGTTTTTTAACCAATTACTTTACCGTTTAATACCTATAGCCAAAGATCAAGAGAAAAATGTCCATAAATGGGCTATAATTTAGTTTCCAAAATAATCCATAACTAAATATTCAGAAAGAGAATAAAAAAGTATCTAGTGGTATGTTCACCTAATTCCAGTAATGGAAATATCTCCAAATTTTACTATGAGACCCCCCCTTTTTGAATAGGTGCCATGCTTTGATTTTATAATAGTCATTGTAAATAAAAATTCATTATAGGACGAGTTGCATTCTCGAAATCCCTTTAAATTTTAGACACTTGTAGCAAAATATAAAATATATTAACTCACCCCAGTCCGGCTTTCGAATGTACGATATTGATGTTAGTTGATATCAATTCAGTCTGATTTAACGCTATCGATGATCTAGATTCAACTACAAACAAACACGTTCAAATAAGATTCCGTAACCACGACTTTGCGAGAGAATTTTTGACATTTACTTAAAATAGTATAATGTTCTGAATACGAACTAACATTGGCAGAAAGATCTATATTTCAAACTCTTTGACACTGGTTTTTAAAGAGTTGTAAATCATTGAGACAATGATTCTGAAAGCAGTGATAATATTATGTCGGGTGCAATAATCAATAGGGTGTAGCCGTCCTGTAGGCGAAAAGTAAATAGATATATTTTTTAATTACTTTTGAATAATTCATAATTTACCCATTATCGTGAAAAGCCATTAGCTTTAAAATTCAAAGTTTTTAATTTTTTTCCTTTTAACAGTCAATGCGCAGGGTCCGATTGGATCCAATCGATACTTTATCTTGCCATGGCTGAGCTTACAGAGTCACGTCACTGACCCCCATCACCCAAACCAATAATTGGATGCACTAGGATTCAAACACTCGCACCATCGGACAAAAGGGTTCCAAACCCCCCCCCCCCCCCAGCCGCCACACCAACCGCTGGCTAGGACCGCTCGGTCCGTTTCATGACGTTTAATTTAAATAACTGAGCTGTTTCAAACTATATGCTATTCATATTTTCATGTGTTTCCATCATCTTGAAACAGAGCTTTTTAAATAATAACGTAGATTAGGTTATGACAACTTTATTTTTTATTTACCATTACTAATAGTATTTTTGAAAGAAAAGTTACATCGTACATATTTTTGACCATGCTTAGGAGTATAAAATGGACAATTTCTCACTAAAAACACCAGATTTGAGAAAGATACTAGCATTGTTTTAAGATACCGTAAAATAGCATCAAAATGAAGAAGATTCACCTAAAGGTAATTGTGGTGGATATTTATCTATCCGAAAGGCGCTTTTATATGCTACTTCTGGAATTACAGTAACTATGATGCTAATGGTGTTTAGTTGAAGCTTTTTTGCAACGTTTTCGGTGTATTTTAAAATGCTACTACTAAAACTCACCGTAGCACTAAACCTGCCTGATTCCAGTACAGACAACACGGCACGCTCCCTCCTCCATCCCAACTCTATTCAAAGCTGCCCTCTTTACCCTAGTAGTGGAGGCATAAGGTTTCCGGACGACACCCTTGTCCCTTCGAATCCCCGTGTTGGCATTTTTTAAGCTACTGGATATTTGTGTCTATTTTTTTTTTTTTGCGACTTTTTTCTTCAATTATTTTTTTCTTCAAGAGTGTTTCTTCGAGACTGTTTTTTCTAAGCTTTTTTTTGTTTCATTTTTTTTTACAATGGGGTTGTTTCTTCAAGATTTTTTCTCGATTGTTTCTTCAAGACGTTTTTCAAGATTTTTTTTCAAACTATTTTTTTCTTCGAGATTGCTTTTTCTTCAGTACATTCTCCCGTCGGGGTCTTCTCCAAGATGCTACTCCAATGTTTACTTGTATGTAGATGAACATAGGGCTTTTTTGGCCTGGTAGGTTACACGAGACCTATGTTGCATTCTCAAGGTTATTAACAGATGTATATTTTAATTGCAGCTATTACACAAATGGCTCTATCCCCTTATGCGATCTAGACAGTATTTACTGTCTGACAATTGATTTTCAGTGTTTCCAATAATAAAGGATCCGTTATCCCAATCTAACTGTGTGTTGATTCTCTCAAATTTGTAGCGCACCGTATATTTTCCCGGTACATGGTTTTGTTTTGTTTCTCTTACTGGTAATGAGACCGGCAATTTTTATGTTTCTTCAGCAGTGTAAGTTTTTGCATGCAACACGTGAAAGTTCTCATCCAGTACACCTTTCATATAGATAGTTGTGAAAGACAGGAATTTTAAAAAGGATATTATCTGAGCATACCAACAAGCGTAAGATTCGAAGTACACTATGGATAGCGGGCACCCCTCCCCTCTCTCCCTCCTCCCCTTCCAAAAAAATATGGTGAGCATATTTAAATTGTAGCTTACTTATAATTATCTATATAAAATTAAACAGCTAAATACTCTAACCTCCCTGCCATTCGCATAGTTCCTAACGATGATGAGAGTGAATCTTATGCTATCACGTCAAAATATGCTTTACCACTCGAAATATATATTCCCTGTTTTAAATACTTCCTGATTTCTTACAGGTGGGTAAACACAAGTTGATCACCATCACCGGCTCCTATATCGGATTAAAACCGTAATTGTGAACAGATATCATCACGCATACCGTTAAATAATTGTGATGGACAACGGGGTGCTATCGTATTTCTTTTATGTTATTTAGAGTTTTTTTTTTGACGAATACATTACGGGCGGTTTCACAATGCAAAGACAGGATTTATCGGATCAAATTGACGAGTTTATTTCCCACAATAAATCTTTAGCTTTGCGAGAGAAGTGGAGGAAGCAATGATTAGTATTTTCATATGGAAAATGTAACTACCTCAATTTGAGTAGTCAGTGTTAATTTAGGGAAGGAGGGTGGAGACGAGTGGTAAGCTATTTTTTTTTTTTTTTTTTTAAGTAACAATGGGTTTATTCAAAAAAAATTATACATCATCCGTATCCTTTAAGCAATGCTTGGGCGGGAGAACTAAAAATTTTATGTAGCTTCCTGAAGTTTGATAAGCGCCTGGGATGTGAGGGCACCAAAGGGGGGTGATTTATTAGAGGTGAATTTAATAAGGAAACATAATACTTGTTGGAATTAGAATTTTTAAGTGTTAATTTATTTGGAAACCAAAATTTGTTTGCTTTCAGCAGAACCCAAAACGGAGAGAGCTTCCTCCCCCCCAAAAAAACCTAGCGCTATGAGCTGGTCCAACCTTGCAAAGCGGTGAAGATGCGACCACTTCACTGCTCACTGTTTAAGGCGAGAACATGGAGCCTTTAATGGCCAGCATGCAATGCGAAGATTTGCGTAGAGGATCACCCTATCGTAAGTAATATTGGCAATTATTTAGACTCATAGATAGCGATAAAAAAATTAACGAATTATGCATATAAAAAGGTATTTTTATATGTTTTTACGCGTGGCGGAGATCTGAAAAAGTAATAGAATTATGAGGGAGCCACTTGTGGATGCCTCTGGAAGGGGAGTTTGTGGAGCCCTAGACTCACAAGAAATAGTGTTTTTCACCACGATTAAAATAATATATATTCTTTTAGCGGTTATTTGTACCATTTCAAAAGAAAAATATAGTGTGAATCGTAGCTTTTAGTTCACCTAGTGATATTTTCGCCAGCTACGAGGAGTATAATGTGATAACCACGGACATCAGCTTAATAATAATATTCGTTTTTTAAGCTAACATGTTCTTTTTTATAGGTTGTAATCCATAAGTGTTTCAAGGGGAAAATAAGTTATTATCTTTTTACAGGCTCCCGCTGAAATACCAGCAGAACTGGCCGACAATGAACTGAAATGGACACTTGAAGCGATTGCAAGAAGATGGATTTTGGCAAAGAACCAACCACCACCCCGCAAATGGACACCCTCCGTAAGACAAAAATTGCAATTGTACTTGACCCCGCCCCTGGACTCGTGACGAAAATTTCAATGGAGACGGGAATGACAACGTTTGGGATGAAACCTTATTTCGAAGTTGTTTAGAGGAGAAAGGGGGGCCCCACACCCTCACAAAATAGATTCATATAGGTTCTTTGTCAGTCTCTAATATTGGAGTGATAGTTGTTGGAGACGTTCGGTCCTCTGAATAGAATTGAGGTTTTCTTTTTCAGCTAAGAACTGAGGACAATCTTGATAGTTTATGGAGGGCTTTGTCCTCAAAAATATTACGGACTAATACATATATTCTTTTTGCAGCCGCAATATATGTTTTACAGGTTATAATGTACAACTGTTTCAAAGGGAAATAAGTTGGCTATTGTTTTTTAGTTCACTCTCCCTATCCAGCAACATTAGTTTTCGCCAACTCAAGCGGGGCCTGCATCTCAACGACTGGCTATTAAATCGTTAATGGAGACAATAACAAGCCCAGAAAAGTGAATAGGGGGGTGGCGACAACTTTTAATAGTTGACGGGGTAACTCCAAATAGTGTAGCTCGCCCTATCTTCGACTTAGATGGTCTCATACTGATTTTGGGCTTGACCAGGACTACGAATGGGAGGATTATGAGCTATCACCCATAATGAGACCACCGAAATCAGCGAGCAGACATATGCAGGTGGCGACCAGCTCCCTCTGGTAGCAGCACCCTACATTGCCCCTGAGTTTACTTTGTATTATTCTCGCCCTTGGTAATGTGGTATATCTTTATGGTCTGAGTTTGGGGGATCCATAAAAACCCTTACAGCATGGTAATATTATGACGGATCCTACGGACAGTGCACTTCCTATGCAAGAAAGATTCGACCCCTTTTTTTTTTTTTTTTTCTTTGAACGACCGATTCAGGAGGGGTGGGAGGGATTGCATTAACCCACGATCGTGCAAAAAATGTATTTAAATGAAAAGTCGGGTGAAGTGTACCCGCACTACATCCAAAACTGGAATGTAATGTAACAAATTTTTTTTTAAAAAGAAATCTGGTTTTAAGAGGTGGGAGGGAGCAGGGGGATGTAAAACTTATAGTGCACATTTAAGGGGTTTTGTCAACGGTGTTCCCACGCTTTCGTTTCGACACGGGCGCTATTAGTGCGTATAAATAAGCAGTCCTTGTCGCAGGCCACTTAAACCCCTGAGAGATGATGCTAGTAAGACACTTTTGGAGTGTGGGACAATTTGGCAGTTAATGGAGGTGAGGAGGAGGGCAGAGTTTCCAAACGTAGATTTTAACTGTTTAAAGGGGCAATATCTTTGTAACACTTAAGGAATATACATTTTGGATAGGCTTACGAACAGCAAAAGATTCGTCTTAGAGTGTTACAGTATGATATACGAAGTTTGAAGAGGGAGAACTTAAAGATAAAAAGGGTGTAATATATTCAGGTAAAAGCTCTGTCCATTGAATCGGTGAAGCACTGGGTATGGCTTCTTTACGACACCGAAAGTTGAAGTTGTTGATGGCGTGCGGAGTAGATGGTTCTCTTATCAATATCATTCCCCAAATCATCTGAGAAGCATGCTAGTCTTAGCTGCAAAATCATCTGATAAGCAGCTAGCTTTCAAATGGGAAAATATTTTGATAATGATAATACGTGCTTGAATAAAGATCCGTTTTCTACAGTCCGATAGGTTCCCCAGTTAGTTTAATTCAAGTTTACAAAAATGGTGACGATTTAATAGTTTCCCCCTCCTTTAACGTCACGTTTCCAGATGATGAAATGCATGATTTTCTGACTCGTATAAGGGCACTGTACCCATATGAGTACCTACATACTTTGCCTCGAAGCTGCACGAAGGAAAACATTGCCGATCCATCGAAGCGTTTTTTATGACTCTCTTCACACGCTCGTCTATGCCACCACTGCCGTTTATGAGTTTGCTGAAAAGTTTTTTGGCCTCAAGGCCCGAGGCTGTAAAAATGGGAAGGAATTATTGTAAAATATACCTGCGCAAGTTATGTATTGATGTTGTTGATTGTCGTATGTTAAAACACAGACAAGATCTATGAGGAATTTGGGCTAGGATTTGGGTAATTATATTTTCAACCACTCTCATTTGGTGATGGATTTAATCCTTAAAAGCAGTAGAGAGCAAAACTATGTCTGGTTACCGACGTGGATCACCACTTATTTGTAGAGATCCATGCGGGCCGGGGGGGGTTAGTCCTTTCACTTAGATACGTATCCTAGAAACTGACTCGACTGACACCGCACGCAACGGTGAAAAGTCGGATGCGGTTTTTTCTTGATATGAAGCCCTCCCTTGATCCCGTTCACCCCGGCTACGGGCTCTATAATTGTCTTTTCTGGTGGGGAATCACCAGAATGGTCCAGGAACAATGTCTGTGCACTCACCATCAAACTTTTCCTCCGGCACCTTGTCTAATTGATCCGAGGCAGACATGGATCACAACGAGGAGTTTTTTTTTAATAGATGGTTACATAATTAACCAGTGTGCACACTACCATTGATTCTAGGCTAAAGAGGATTTTGGCACTTCTCCATGCATATTACAAAACAGCCACCGCGCTTGTCTCAAAGACCTCACTGCAAGTCCATATAAATATTGTATTTTGTTGTAAGAGCTATAGGGGTATGCCCTCGGACACCATCAAAACTAAAGCACTATTACCGACCCCTTCATCCAAAACCGAGAATACTTGTTTTCACAACCAATATGGTCTTTGCGGTGGATGCTCCCCAAACGGGTTATCCATGGTAAACACAAAATTCTTAGAGTCCCTCCAATTCACGATCAAACCAAGAGTTACTATGAAGACTTTCTCTGACACCACTCTCTGTACAGTACAACGCTCTGAAGCAAAGTACAGAAAGGTTTGAAATAAGAGATCTATAAAGCCTATTTGAAATTCCGGATAAGCTATCACGGCAAGGCCGAATAAACATTACGGCCTTTATTGGATAAGATATTCGAGAAATATGCGCAATTACGTGTGACGTTGATAATTACCCAAAGAATGTGCCTACGAATCATTGCCGATCCGAAATATTATATATTTTTAGAACTCGGAGAGGGGGAGCGACTTTTGTAATGTTCCCATTGATCGTGCTTGCAGTTCCGAAGGTGTAATCTGTGCAAAGGCACCAATGTCGGAAAGTCCGAAAAGTCTGCCAGAGGGGGATGCCCTATAGCACAATATGAAAGCAAAAGTTGTCGAACTAGAGAGGGTAATGCATACGAAACCGATGTATCAAGAAATAATTTAGTTCCAACGAGCGAAAGGTCAATGGCCGATTTTCGCATTCTTAAAAAATTTCAAAAACTACAAGGTTAGAGTCGAGAATAACTATTCATGTAGGGGGACACTATCGGATAAGGGATCTATGTGGTGTGCAGACGGTATTGTAGGTATAAGTTTGTTGCGTCGTTTGGGCCGCCAGGCGGAAATCGTGTGTTGAAGTTGGTTTTTCATCATACAAAGTTGTATTTTTCATATCATATAAATAAACAAGTGTTTAAATCTATGTACCTATTTATTTACTTGTATCGAGTGTACCCGAGCCAGCCACGGCCCGGGTCTTCGGCCCGCACAGCCCATTCGGCCGTTTACGCCTTCTATCGGGAGGCTCGTGGCGGGAAACCCCACCCCGAATTCCTCTGTTCGTATAAGTGCATTTTAATGTGTAAGTGCCCTATTTTCTTTCTTAAATACATGTTGTTTTTCACCATGTGCTTTTTTATTTATATAAATATTCGTTGTTTTTCCCAAGGTCTCATGTCCCCTATTTAAATATCTAGTATTAAACAAAACTTTGTACGATAGCATTCTATTGTGCCATATAAAGATAAACACGGATTTTATTTTCGTGTTTTGTTGGCATAGGGCCACATTAGTATTTAATCAATAGATGGGAGCCGATTTTAAGTCGCAGTTGTAATTTGACAGCGAGAAAGATTGTATATGACATTTGACGCTTTCAAAACACCTATTTCAGCATTGTTTCTTTGCGGGACTACCTCACAATGTCTCGCTCCACAAAACGCAAATTTTTACATAGAAACGTAATCTCACAAATCGAAATATAAAATGTTTTTAAGATAAATCCGCAAAATAACAAATTAACTATTTCTATAGCGTGTGGCCATGAGGTCTTATGATAAAATAAAGGACTTGCAACCCAGAACACAAAATGTGTATCCGGAGGACTTTACGCGGTTTGAGACTAATTATTAAATGACTAAAACTACGAAGTTGATTATGTTATATATTGATTTATGCATGAATCCCATGGTAGGATATTCTCGGCGAAATGTTTACAATTATTTATGGTTCACACGATCTCATCATGAAAAAACTCTCCCGTAACCCGAGCGTCTCAAGACAATCCTCTTCTCATCACAGAACAAATTTAAGTATACGAGGCAGATTATACTTACTATAATCATCCTGCCGGGTTGTTTCGTTGATTCAAGTTCAACTCCATAACTTTGAAACATAACAAAATAATATCCGTCGGTGAACCGAAAGTTCTAACTCTCGGCATACGCAATTCAGGGCCATGAAATAAATTCATCAGGTTACACAGTATATTGAAATCTCAAGTGCACATCAAAACCACCACCCTAGGATTCTACGTGTAGTCAATGGTATTTTTGACCACTGCAATATACCAATAAAATTTAACAGTGAACAGTAAAAGAGAGGCCAATTAGTTGGCCCATCTATCATGATATACTGAGGAAAACGACTATTGAAAACACGACAATTTATTTCGCGCGTTCTAGTTAATTCACATAACCCGCGGCTAGGAAAGGCTACCTACTTAACCTACCGGGGTTGACAAACGACATTCATATATATTCTTCTGCCCGTGACGCTGTTGATCTGACTACTTACACACTGAACGGTCAATGTTCACAATAGTCAGTAAGTAGTCTACGCAAACAGAACACGATCGTTCTCTGGTGCGGTGCCTTTTAGCAACCCACAAATAACTCCGCGACACGGAATTTATAAAAGGGAGAACGGCTTCCTTCAACAGCTTGCGGCACGGTACTCTTATTATACCTTGTTTACTGCCCAACTAGCTTGCAGCCCCGTTCTTAGATCCCCAGTTGTTCTCTCACACCACAGCTGGCTAAACCGTCCCATGCTGACCCAACAGTAGACACTCGCCCTCTTCACCGAGAAAAACATGCCACCTTTGATGACAACACACTCCTCATGTACAAACTCTAATTAACATCAAATGAGGCAAATTGTCCGACTGATGAAACTATACCCTACTTTATCGCACCTCAAACCAGCTGCCCTTCGACTACTTGGGACACTTGCATAAAACCTGACCGCCTGAAGCGTTTCTTTAAGTAAGAAATGTCATTAATCGTATCCAAACCCTCAAAAATTAACCAATCAAAACACACGAAGAAAGCGTGTCGCCAATTGGCTAAAGTCTTTAAAGCAAGTTTTGCCAGGACCTGTTACCCCAATCCGCTTAATCAGTATAACAAGCCATGGGTGCCGACATCTTGCCCTATCTCGCCATAACACGGGCATATCGTACGAGTTGATGGTTAACCCAAAAATGAGACAGGTCTAATACCAAGTGCAACGATCCTGACAGCCTACACAACAAGACTCATAGCTTAGATTATCACGAATTTGATTTGGAGGAAAATCGTGGCAGACTTCATCATTTTACCAGTCATTTATAATTATCACTTGTTATACTTAATCAATCACCCTCTCCCCCCCCCCCTCAACGTGATCTCTCGCCAATCCGTATCGTCAAACTCGTGGGTTATCCCACTTCCACCCTCTGTTTACCAGTTCTCAAGGTTCCTCGTTTTGCAACGTTCCTATCCAGAATGTTGGTGAAGCGGGAAGCCGCACGGTCACCTGAACTTCAAAAGAAAGCTAGCAAACAGAGTATTTATAAAGAGTGAACACAACATTACACTGCTTTCATCCGCCACAGCATAGAGTTCTATGGTGGTCATTATTTTCCCCGAGAAAAACCCCTCAAGCCCTTTTAACCCATTGATCAGCATGTGACAATTAGATCATTTGATTGTAGACGAGCTTCAAATGACTTCACAACAGAGTCCCATGTCAATGATTGTATTTCTCTCCTGCGTAACAGTGAGTCTTCGTGTCGTACTATGCACATATGCCGTATCACACACATTGCAGAGCGGTCAAAGCTGCGGTATATGAGACGTTGCTAAAACTCCTTGAATCCATTTTATAACAAGGATTGTTATAGGAAAATTCAAACAGATCGGAGGTAATTGAATTCGTTATCACATGTATAAAAAAAAAAAGTTTTTGTTGAAAATATCATAGACTACTCTATCATAGTATAGTCCCAATAAAAGTTGGGCATTGGCATGCCTGAACAATTGATATAGAACTATTCGACCTTTTATATCTCAAGATAGTGTACATTGAAAAAATACTCGGTACTTTTATTCTGACTTCTAGATACAACCATGTTGATTTATAAAATCAGCGTCCTCACTCGACCCTTGTCCAATGTATTCTCTAAGAAGTTAACCGAGGACGACCTGATACCCTTGACATTTTCTTAAACGACCATATTTCCAATGAAAGGCAAGGAAAAAGAAGACTGTAATGTCCGTAATGTGGTGACAGGTTTTGGTGACAGTCTGTTGACACAGTTTGCGAATCAATCGAACTAGTAATTATTTTGAAAAGGCGAGATTACTTATAGTCCACTGAGCTTTTTGACCAGTGTCAAAAAGTCTTAGAAACATTAAACGACTTGGTAAATAAACCTAAAACTCAAAGTGTTTAGAAACACTAAACCTGTAACTAAACCTTAAACTAAAGTTTTAGAAACTAAACCTGTATCGATTTACTAGATAAAAAATTAAGATGGAGAGATTCTTGCAGTTTTTATGAGTATGAATTACCAAAAGTTAAAAACAATGGAAGTATCACATTGAAAAGATCATTAGAGATACGACCTCTAATATCCCGATCACCGGCAGCCGACACAAATAGCTCCCTGCCTTAGTAAAGAAACAAGGTTGGCACAAGGTATTATTTTTTTCTTCACCAGACCAGGGCACTTCGTCATCGAAAGAGTTGTACGTTAGAAGAAACTTCCGAACAAGGGCCTCAAATTCGAATATGGAAATTGAACATGGCTAGTGTCCTCTTTTGTAGGACACGAAAGGATGGCTCGTTCCCTCTAACACGTCCGTCTTGAAAGTGACGCACGCACCCCCTTTTATCTAGACCCCCCACCCTACCTATCATGCAAAGTTGTCCCTCCCCCCAGCTATCTCCCCCCGTTATTCCCCCTCTCCCAGACCCAGGGTCCCCTTCTATAACCACCATTTCCGCAAACGGATCTTCCCATTGCACAAAATTTGAGATAGCCATTTGTTATTAAAACGTAGTGAACATTCTGCGAAAATTAGATCAATTGAGTGATGGACAAACCCCCCTCACAGCCGTTAGGTAAGGGTCCTGTCAATTTATGCCAGGGGCGGGCATACAAGGTGTTATATAGAACAGCGAGTCTGTCCGTGTGTAGAAACTCCCAAAAACGGGCACTCATTCGATTTGAAATCGAAAGGCCTAGTGCCATTATTTGAATAGTCGAAAGTAATTGAACAGTCTTATACGTTTTTAATTTTGTAAGATCGAATGTGGGAAACATTGTAATCACTATTCATTATTGTTTAAGACACCAAAGCAGCACTCAAGGTTAGAATGGATTCGTCATAGGAAACTTCGAAAAGGGGTTTTTTTTTTTTTTTCTGCAATTCGATTGACAAATAGAATAGGGCTGTGATGCCCACCTTGTCAGTCAGCACGGAAAGTAATGTAGAGAGTGCACACCCAAATATGAAATAACTCTTCACCCTAGCGTGAAACTACACACAAATCAGCAGCGATACCTAATGCAACCAAGAAACGACCACAGAAATTAAATAAAATTAACCGACGTTAAAAACTATCAAAACCGAGCAGAAAATTAACACGTGAGTAGTGGCTCCACACCCTCATATGGATTCCTAAGGCTAGACAATATAATTCTGCACCTTACTGGAAAAAAATACAAATGGAATGGACATTTTCACAGGTCTTATAAAGATTACTATAAACGACTTCAATTTAGTAATACTAAAATGTTAAGTATCCACTTGATTTAAAGTCTACCTAAAAGTAAAAAACATTTTTACATTTTTTTTCAGTAAAGCTGCAAATTATGTTTTGGTCATTGGGCATCATGGCATAGGGTTAGGTGAGCACCCTTACTTATATGCTTGCATTCTATGCTGTGTTTTGAGCTTTGACTCGCGTCCATAGTATATTGTGCAATGTTCACATCCGCTTTTATGTTTCATTTATTATGATGACAACGATGCATGCATTTGGTGGTAGCGTCTCACGCTTGAGTAAAAGTATATAATTGGCGATCTTTGGCCTCATTTTTGGTTGGTTTAATGGAGTTCTATGACTTTTCATTGGCAAAAACATGTTTTGTGGAATTTTTTAAATTAATCAAGAACAAAAGCTCAAATTGTTCCGCGTTTAGAACGACAAGCAACACACGTGTGAGGTCTATATATAGGAGCGGAAGTACGAGTACGTGCGATATGTATATGATATAGTACAGGGGCCCACTCGTACTCGCCACCCCCCCGTATATATATATACCGCCGATGCGCTATATACACGATCTAATATATCTATCTCACTACTATACTATATTAATATAAGTAGACTATACCTGATGTATCTATACTATACTATATACAGACATCACTATATATTACTATATATATATAGAATACGATATATATACCTAATTATATATATATATATTATATTAGTATATATATATATATTATAAGACCCCAACTCTGAGCTAGTGGATTTGGTGTTAGCGATGGAAAGCTAGTGCCGCTGTATAATAGCTAGAATATCATTGAGACTTTTAAAGGAGCTATCAATTGAATGAACATTAAAAGTCCTCTACTGCCACTTTTCAAAAGTCAAAAAGAGATTGGGAGCTTGCAGTACCTCCCTTACGCACCAACTGACAAAACCAACCTCATTCACGTCAAAATTGTCGACTACAGCCTTAGCATCCTATAGTAGAATTGACTCCAGTACCCACACTGCCTCTCAGGGGATATTGGAGTATAAAACCCCCCACAATTAAGAAATTGCACCAATATTCTATAAAAAACTAAATCAAAGGACATTGCGTACAAAGTTGTCACAATACAGGACACCTCATTCCATAGGCCAGCACACCCTAGCGCTGCCTAAGATAAAAGACACAATAGTGGGGCACAAATTTAGCTTTGTTGTTTCCTCCATTACCCACGGGCCACTTCGTAACGCAAGAGAGTTGTCGTTACAAACTTCGAAAAGGGCTGAACACACTTCAATCAAAAATTGTGACGATAGGCATTTTTGTCAGCGTACGCTGATTCCAAGATAGAAAATATCTTTTTGAGGAGGACACTCCCCCACAACCCTCGGTATCAAGGGTATTAAGTTATGCCCTGGGGGCATATAAACGTTTTATAGAAGGCGTTTGGCACTGGTCGTAGAAACACTTCACAAAACAGGCTCATTCGATATGGAACTCTATCAACAGGGCTAGGTAGCCCTTTTTACATAGTCAAAAGTCGATTGAGAGGGGCAACTAGCACCCCCCCCACGCCCATACATTCCCCCACAAACACATCCCAACTAAACATTTTTAGATAGACGTATCTTGTCAGGCGTAGCTGATTTCCAGATAAGAACACCTACTATCTTTCTATGAGGAGGACACTCCCCCCACAACCTCTCGGGGCAAGGGTTTTAAGTTAGGCCATGGGCCCAATATTACCGGATTTTATGTCATAGAAGGCGTTGTCGTCAAAAAAAATTCATAAACAGGCGCATATTCGATTGGACAACTTACTAAAGGGATAAGTGCCGTGTTTTAATAGTCAAAAGTGATTGCGAGGGGCAACTAGCCCCCCTCCCCACACGCCCATCATTCCCCCAAAACACATCCAATAACAATTTTTGGATAGGCCATTTCGTCCAGTGTAGTGATTTCCCGATACAAAATATTTCCTTTTTCCCCAGAGGAGATCGCACAGACCGAACACTCACCATAACCCTCGGGGCAAGGTTTTTAGGTATGCCATGGGGCAATATAAGGTTTTTATAGACGGTGTGTCGATAGAAAATTCAAAAACCAGGCCTCATTGATGGAAATTCAAAGGACTAGTGCCCTTTTTAATAGTCGGAAAGTGAATTGGAACGTCAACTAGACCCCCCCTATCACGCCGACTCATTACACAACCCAAACCTAAATCCACATCAAAAATTCTGTGAGATAGTACAATTTGTTCAGCCTAGTGATTGACAAGATAGAAAATGTATGTTATCTTTGAGGATGATCCACACTCCCACGACAACCCTAGGGCAAGGGTCTTTAAGTTTATACCCTAGCGGGCATATAAAGGTTTCTATAGAAGGCGTTGTCGTAGAAACATTCACAAAATAGGCTCATTCCACGGATTGGAAATTCGAAGCGGGCTAGTGCCCTGTTTTAATAGTCGAAAGTGATTGGAGCGGCAACTAGCCCACCCACCCACGGCCATGCATTCCCCCAAACAAAACCAATCAAACAGTTTGAGATAGCCATTTTGTTCAGCTGTAGTTGATCTTTCAGATAGAAAAATATGGCATTTTGAGGAAGACAAACCCCCACAACCTCAGGGCAAAGGTTTGTATAAGTTATGCCCTGGGGCATCATAAGGTTTTTATAGAAGCGTTGTCGTTAGAAACTTAAAAACAGGCTCATTCGATTTGGAATTCACAAGGGGCTAGTGCCCTTTTGATAGTTGAACAGTGATTGGAGTGGCAACCTACCCCCCCCCCCTCTCACGCCATTCATTCCCCAAACACATCCATCAAGGAATTTTCGAAGATAGCCATTTTTGTTCAGCCGCCAGAGCTAGTGTTGATTTTCCAGAGCAGAATATATATTTTTAGGAGGACACTACCCACACACAGCTATTCAAGGCAAGGGTTTAGTTATGCCCTTTGGGGCGGCATATAAGGTTTTAATAAGAGAAGCAGGCATTTGTCCGATAGACAAACTTCAAAAACAAGCTCAGTCGATTGCGAATTAAACGGGCTAGTTCCGTCCTAATAGTCGAAAAGTGATTGGAGGGGGAACCTAGCCCCGCTCCCACGCCCATCATTCCCCCAAACACAACAAAATCAAAATTTCTGAGATAACCATTTTGTTCAGCGTAGTTGAATTTTCTCAGATGTAGAAAAATTGTTTCTTAGAGGAGGAGCAATTCCCCAACACAAACCCTCAGGGCAAGGGTTTTAGGGCTATGCCCTGGGGCCATATAAAGCTTGTTTATAAAGGCGTTCATCGTTATTAAACTTCAAAAAGGGACTCATTGATTGGAAATCGAACGGGAAATAAGTGCCCATTTTTAAACAGTCGAAAGTAAGATGGGAGGAGGCAACTAGTTCCCCCCCCCCACCACGTCCATCATTCACCCAAACACATCACCAATCAAAAGTTTGAGATAGCCATTTTGTTTAGCGTGTGACTAGTTCGATTTCCAGATAGAAAACAATATGTTTTTGATGAAGGCACTACTCTCCAAAACCCAGGCAAGTGGTTTTAAGTGTATGCCCTGGGGGGCATATAAGTTTTTATAGGAAGGCGTTTTCGTAGAAAAACTTTCAAAAAAAAGGCTAATTTGATATGAAATCAAAGTGGCTAGTGCCACGTTTTAATATTCGCAAAAGTGATTGGAGGAGCAATAGCCCCCCCACCCACGCCCATCATTCCCCCATGACACATACCCAATCAAATTTGAGATAGCCATTTTGTTCAGCGTGGTTTGCATTTCCAATAGAAAATATGTTTTGAGGAGGACCATCTCCCACAACCTCAGGGCAAGCGTTTTAAGTTATGCTCAGGGGGCATATAATGTTTTTAAAGAAAAGGCGTTGTTGTGAAACTTCAAAAAAACAGACTATTTGATTGGAAATTCAATAGGGCTAGTGCCCTTTTTAATAGTCGAAAGTGATTGGAGGGCAACTAGCCCCCCCATCCACCCCCCCCATCCCCCTACGCTCCTTATTCCCCGAAAAACAATCAATAAAACTTTTGAGATAACCATTTTGTTCAGCGTAGTTGATTTACAGATAGAACATATGTTTTTGAGGAGGAATACTCCGCCCACCGCCCTCAGGGCAAGGGTTTTAAGATAGGGCCAGGGGGGCATATAAGTTTATAGAAGGCTTTGTCGTAGAAACTTCAAAAAACAAGGATCATTTCGATTGGAAATTCAAAGGGCTAATTCCCTTCTTAATAGTCGTTCCGTCCAAGTGATTGGAGGGGACAACTAGCCCTCTCCCCCACGCCCATCATTCTCCTAAAAACACATACCAATCAAAAATTTTGAGATGGCCATTTTCGTTCAGCGTAGTTGATTTCGACGATAGAAATATGCTTTTTCAGGAGGACTCCCCCCAAAAACCTCAGGGCAAGGGTTTTTAGTTATGGTCCTGGGGTTATATGATAATCAGTCGATTTTTATAGAAGGCTGTGTTGTCATAGAAACTTCAAAAAGATGGCTCATTTGATTGGAAACTCAAAGGGCTAGTGCCCTTTTTAATAGTCGAAAGTGATTGGAGGGCATCTAGCCTTCTACCCCCCCATCCCGAGCGACGTCCCATCCAGTGCACCCAAACACATCCAACAATCAAACATTTTTGAGATAGCCATTTGTTGTAGCGTAGGCTACTTGACTTCCAGATAGATAAAATATGTTTTGAGAAGGACAGCTCCCCACAACCCTCAGGGCAAGAGGTTTTAAGAGTTTGCCCTGGGGCCATGATAAAGGTTTTACAGAGGGAGTCGTCGTAGAAACTTCTCAAAAAAGGCTAATTTGATTGGAAATCAAAGGGATTGTGCCCTTTTTAATAGTCTCGAAAGTGGTGGAGCGGGCAACTAGCCTCCCACGCCCTCCTTTCCCCCAAACACATCCAGTCACAACTAAAGTCGTTTTAAGATAGTCACCTTGTTTGTGCAGCGCGAGTTGTATTCCAGATAGAAAATATGTTTATTTATCATGAGGGGACACTCCCACCACAAAACCTCAGGGCAAGCGTTTACACGTTATGCCCAGGGGGCATAATATTTTAAAGAAGGCGTTGTTGTAGAAGCTTCACAAAACAGCTGACATTCGATGGAAATTCAAAGGGCTAGTGCCCTGTACATTACTAAGTCGAAAGTGATTGGAGGGCAAGCTCAAGATCCCTTCCCCCTACGCCAAATCCTTTGTCCCCAAACACATCCAATAAAAATCAATTTGAGATAGCCAGTACCCTTGGCTGTAATAGCCCGTAGTTTGATTTACAGATAGACTAACATATGCTTTTTTGAGAGAGGAAGGATACTCCGCCACAGCCCTCAGGGCAAGGGAGATTTAAGAATATGCCACTGTGGGGCATATAAGGTTTTATAGAAGGCCGTTGTACGTAGAAAACTTCAAAAAGGCCCGTTCGATTGGAAATTAGGTAAGGGCTAGTTACCCTTATTAATAGTCGAAAGTGCTTGGAGGGAACTAAGCCCCCTCCCCCACGCCACTTTTCCCCAAACACAGCCCCCAATCAAAATTCTTTGACGGACGGCCATTTTGTTCAGCGTAGTTGATTCGTGATAGAAATATGTCTTTTGAGGAGGACACTCCTCCACACCACCCTCAGATTGGCAAGGGTTTGTAAGTTATGTCCCTGGGGGATATAAAGTTTTATAGAAGGCGTTGCCATAGAAAACTTCAAAAAGGGACTCATTTGATGGAAATTCAAAGGGCTAGTGCCCTTTTTAATAGTCGAAAAGTGATTGGAGGGGCGAACTAGCCCCCCCACCCCCCCGGACGTCCATCATTCACCCCAAACACATCCAATCAAAAATTTTTGAGATAAGCCATTTTGTTTAGCGTAAGATGCAGTTGACCTTCCAGTATAGAAAATCATGTTTTTATGAGCAGTACACTCCCCACGCACGTAACCCTCGGCGGCAAGGGTTTTAAGTTTTGCCCTGGGGGCATAATACAGTTTTTATAGAATGGCGGTTGTCGTAGAAACTTCAAAAAGGCTAATTCGATGGAAATTCAAAGGGCTTGTGCCCTATTTTTAATAGTCGAAAGTGATTGGAGGGCAACGAGCCTCCTCTCCCGCCACGCCCATCCTTCCACCAAACCACAGTCCAATCAAAATTTCAGAGATAGCCATTTGTTCAGCGTAGTTCCGAGTTCCATATAGAAAATATGTTTTTGAGGATGGAAACTTCCCCAAACCCTCAGGGCAAGCGTTTTAAGTTATTCCCAGGGGGCATGTAATGTCTTTATAGAAGCAGTGTTGTTGTAGAAAACTTCAAAACGGCTCATTCGATTGCAAATTGAAAGGGCTAGTGCCCTTTTTAATAGTCGAAAGTGATTGGAGGACAACTAGCCCCCCCTCACGCCCATCTTTCCCCAAACACATCTAATAAAAATAGTGAGATAGCCATTTTGTTACAGCCGTAGTTGATTTTACAGATAGAAAATATGTTTTGCGGAGGATACTCACCGCCACAGCCCTCAGGATCAAGGGTTTTAAGTTATGCCCTGGGGGCATATACCGGGTTTTATAGAAGGCACGTTGTCGTAGGAACTTCAGAAAAGGGTTCATTCGATTGGGGAAATTCAAAGGACGAGTGCCCTTTTTAATAGTCGAAAGTGATACGTAATCAATATTTTATGTTTTTTGCTGTTGTTTGTTGTTAGACCAGGGCCCTTCGTATCGAAAAGGAGTTGTCGTGGGAACTTCTAAAGGGCTCATTCGATTGAAAAAATAGAAATGGTTGATCCCCTTTTTAATAGTCGAAAGTGGTCTTGGATGGGCAACTAATTCACCCTTCCAACTCCAACACCCTCCCATTAGACCCCATTATTTTAAAAACTAAATGCTGCCTTAAGATTAAATCAAATGCACAGTGATAATTGCTAATTCCCAATAAGGAATTTGGGATACTCAGCAGTATCCCAACAAGAACGACTGAGGGGTATTATGTTCAAACTGTCGAGGCTACTTCTGCTCTTAAAATTTAACCAAATCAAAAATAGTGTAAGTGTATCCAAGCTATCAAAGAAAGTAAACAGATTTTTTTGCGAATGGTATCAAGTTTCCATTTCGGGTCAACTAGAGGAGTATGAAAAACTAAATTAAAACAGTACTATTTGTGTAAATTTTTATAAGGGTGTATGTTGTTAAAAAATTACTGAAAATAGCAGCATACAAATAGCAAGCCAAAACTATTAAAGGTCTTAAAAGAAACGAAAAGATTTAAAGTGTTATTTTCTTTTTCCTGAAATGACCTATGTCAATATAAAACGAACAGAAATTAATTAAAAAAAACTTTTTCCACAAAAAATGGTTTTCAAAGAAAAGTAAAGAACTCCATTAAACAAAAAAATGAGCAAAAATAAATCAAATAACTCTACCAAGTCAAAAACTCGAAACTACACAAAATCAGCATCGATAAATAAAATGAAACGAAAACGAACAGAAAATTACAATAAATACCGAGTCAAACACCAAAACGAGCAGAAATTAACATAAGTGGGCGCAAAAACCCCTATGGCCTTCCCGAATGTTTTTTTTTTTTTTTTTTTTTTTTTTTTTTTTTTTTTTGCACTTTTTACTGAAAAAATTCCAAATGAATCGTTAGCATTGTTCAGTTTAACATTAGACAGATACTGATAGTTTCGTAATCAAAAATGTTTTAAAAGTTATTGATTTATTAAAGTTATCCAGAAAGTTAAAACATTGCACATACTGAATAGATACTAAAGGAATGTGCATAGTCAGACTTATATACATATATGATCGATATAGTAATCAGTAGATTAAATTTATTTGATTTATTAAAAGTTATAGAAAGTAAATGAACATTATATATATATATAGATATATATAATTATGCTATAGAAATATATATATAATTAGATAGCCCAAAACTAGTATATTATATATATATATTTGATATATACTTATGTAATATATATGTATATATATATATCTTATATATAGGGTGATATATATATCATATATTATAATATATATGAGGATATATATATATTTCTCCCATCCAAGTAGGGCTTTAAATAAGCACCAAAGACTACACACTGGTGAGAACCGTTTAACCATGTGAGGTATGCAAAAAAGCTCTGTATTTCTCAAAATCCAACCAGTTTGAATCGTCTCCATAATGTGCACAAAACAGAAGTATTTTTACTTAAGTCGAATCTAATAGAGAGCCTGAAATGTGATCATAATAAAGAAAACCTGGTATATTTTTTCTGTGTTGATGTTTGAGCATCACTTTACAGTCGTCAGTATCGTATCTTGAGCATATGTATAGTACAGTGTTTTAGGTTTTGTGTATCCCTTTTATGATTATTTTGGGATTGGAGGTACTTCATCAACTAATGCACCCCCCCCCCCCCCCCCCCAAAACGCTCTTGGAAGCTCCACGTTTTAATAGATGCTCTTGCTCCTCAGCTAAAAAAAAGTGCGCAAAAATGAAAAACTAATGAATAGCAACATATGCGATAAACGAGTTTCTCTGCCATTCACTACTGGAATCTAACATCAAAAAAGTTTCATGTACAGGAAAAAAAATTGTTTATATGTGGTGTATGCCAGAAGAGCTTTTCTCTGCACAATGCAATTTGAATAGACATGAAGGACTGCACACAGGTGAGAAAACCGTTTAAGTGTGAAGTGTGCAAAAAGTGTTTACTCAAATCACGGCACTGCTTGAAAGTTAGCCCCAAAGAGTATGCCATACGGTGTGAGACCGTTTAAACTGGAAATATATGTCAGAAGAGGTTTTCTCCGTGAGCACGCTCAGTTTCGAATGCACATCAAAGAGTGCATACGGCGTGAGACAACCTTTATAAATGTGATAGATAGTGTGAAAGGAGGTTTGCGGCATTCAAGTTCAATTGAGAGGCCAACCAAAGAGTGACACTACTGGTAAGAGAAAAACCATACAAATGTGATTTCATGCATGAGAGCGTTTTCATCTTAAGTTCAAATCTGAAGCATTGAGTCAATCTGAACTACCCATTCTAGCGGAAAGAGCCGAGACGCATAGGTTTGTAGATTTCAATAAAACCTGCTTCCAGAATAGCTTTTTCATAGACAGAAGAATACTTAATGGGTAATAAAATCATTGGATTCCACTGAAATAAAAACGTGAATTTGACCTCAGGCAGTTTTGTTTTTATAGTTTAGCATTCTATAGCGATTCTATAATTTTGTATATCAGTTCCATTCTTTGTTTTTCGTTGCGCGGAGGCTAATACGGCAATGTATTGATGTATACCGTGATAACATATTCGTTCAACTTCACCATCTAGGTTAATTAAGATGAAAGTTAGTCTTATTACAATGAAGTGGGGGTAGGTGAAAGGACGCTTGGTTCACACACACAATCTGTGGGACAGGTTGGTTGTTCTTTTTTCAATTTGTATTAAAAACAAAAACTTACGTAATGCATGTTTGTTGAAAAGCACTTCACATGTATCTTTACAGAACTTTGGGACGAGGGCAGACCATAATTCTAGAGGGAGAAACTGCCCTGAGAAAATCTCATAATTACGTTATTTGCGGCCATTTTATCGGCCTTCTGTGGTTTTAATCAATTAAGTCGATGCCAGGTTTCTTAGCAGGGCCTTTGTTACTTTAGCTACTACTCTTCCCATAAGAAAAAGTATGGGTCTTAATGAACGAGGGAGGAAAATAGAGACCAAAGATTTTCGTTCATATTTAAAAAACGAAAAGGTTATACATCATTACTAATTTGGCCCAGAGAATTATTTATAACCCCCAAGGAGGCTAATAATTTGATGGTAATGCAGGGTTCTCCCAATCTTGATAGAAAACAAAACTCCTTTGTTTCAAATAATACTTGTTGCATAAAATACAAAAAACAAGTTTTTGTTTAACTGAAAGTAGGAACGACGTGCATTAAAACTTGAAACAAACGAAACAGAAACTATTCCGTATATGAAATAGGCTGTCCCCTCCTCAACGCCTCGCTCTTTACAGCATAAAAAGTTGTTCATTGTCTTAAAAAAAATAAAGATTTGCGAACAGTCAAACTTTAGCGTAAAGTAATAGCGAGCGTTGAGGAGGGGACAGCCCCTTCCAGGATACGGAAATAATTTCTGTTCGTTTTAAGTTTTTAACGTGCAGGTTCCTTACTTTTCAGTTAAAAAAAACTGTTATTTTTTTATTTAATTGTTTGAACGTCTTTGAATGTGATGCAGCGTTTTCGATTACGGGCTCATCCGTACATGAATAATTAAAAACAAAATTTGTATATTATTCTAATTTTATTTGGTTAACAGGCCTCCTCGTCGAAAAACTTCGTTATTAATTTTATCTTTACGAAACGTTTTTACTTCGACAATAACATATACGTAACTTACGAATTAGAGCTACGTACACCGAACATTCTATATCTCATATATTTTTAAATACGTATATCAGAGGGGGGCTAGGGCCTACTATAGTCAATACCTCGCGTCTTTAAGCTAAAGATAGAATTTTGGTTCCAATTCTGTCTAAAAATTGACCACCTTAATCACACAAGGCACGTTAATCTACGAATAAAATAGCTCTTCATGAAAAGTACTAAAAAAATCTATTGACTTAAAGAGCGAGCAGGCGGTATGTCCACTGGACATAGGGAGGTTGAACCCCAATCATAACACGTTAATATTTACCTGGTTCGTTTGACAGTTTTGATGTACTACCTTGACTTTTCAAGTTTGGTAAAAACTTGTTCTTTTACTAATTATAAATTGTCTGATCTTTGTTTATGCAATACATGACTGGCCGAAGATTCGAGCCGCCCCCTTCGTAGCGACTAGCCAATCGTCCCTCCTCCCCCATGAACGATTCCCCTTCATGGAAAGATCCTCCACCCACACGAACCCCCACACCCCACCACACCCCCCTCCTATACCACCGAAAAAATCCCCCCCTGAAAAACGGTTGTATACTTCCTAAAAAACCAATAATATACCCTGATAACATTGGGCAAAGTCACATAACTTTCAGCCCTCCCCCGGGAGACTTCGGGGTGGACTAAGCCATCACTAAAGGACCCTACAATTTATTCAATAATTTCTCGACCCATGCCTCGAACAACACTGGCATATGCTAAACATTATGTGCATCCAGGTTACTTTTGGAAAAAAATGAGCGTGGGAGGGCGGCCTCGTTGCACAAGCCATTGTGTTTTGGTCCACTTAAAAAGGGCACTGGGAACTTGTAATTTCCCGATCCAAAAGAGTTCTCCCGCAGATGACTTCTCAGGACACACTGGGTCGCATTACGATCACCCCTGACAATATAAAAAACACAAAAATCAAATAAACAACGCATCCGTTGATATCTTTCTCTCTGGCAAAAAATCGAGCCAAATTCCCACATTTATACTAGATAAGAGAGCTTGAAACCTCGACTCGTAGGTTTTCTCTGATACCGCCTAAAATATAATCCTGTTGTGATTTTCCATCAAGAAGTCATGTATAACTTTTGAGAGGGTCTTTTACTCACCCTTGTTTCAGCAAAAATCAGCCAAAGTATTTTCTCAGGCGCGGTAATTTTTGAGGGTAGGACTAAACTTAGTGAAAGCATAATATATTGCAACTCAGCATGGAAAGTCTGATTTTTTGATGTAGCTATTGGAATCACAAAACCCGTTTTCTAGAGTCTTCGGTTTTACCATGGAGCCGGGTCGTTCCCCGTACTGTACAGTTCGCTTACCACGAAACTGTTTGATACATGAACAAATGTCTCAGCAAATAGGCAAAAAAGCGGCCTATTTAATCTTTTGCTGATTAAAGCACCCCAGAACGGAAATTCCTTTAGCTGTTGATCCTGGCAACTTGACGAGGAGGGCCTAACCCCCCTCAAAGCCACCATTTTAACACTGTACCAATTCGTAACTTTTGACAACAGCGATGCTTCCGAGAGAGCAAAGCAGCTGAATTAAATGTAGCAATATTTAGACGTACATTCAAGAAACTTATAAATATCAATTCTTTTCCAAAGCGGATATTCACACTTATAAATAGGAGCGGCAGACAGCTCTATACCCCAAACTGCTATATGCGTATTTTGTAAATATAACAAGGTGCGTGCACAAATTGCCATACAAAACAGTTTGAAACTGTACATAAATTTATGTAAATCAAAAGTGAAATCAACTACGTTCAACGTGAAGTTTTAATAAATGTCTATAAATAAAACAATTTATGTTTTATGGACTACGTGGACTTCTTAGGAGCGAATTCGCCACCGTGCACCACTTAGGAGCGAATTCGCCCACCGTGCAGAATCGCTCCTCTAAAAACTGGGAGCTTACATACACTAGCCTTTTAGTTAGATCCACGAATTTTTATTTTCTCATGTGTTGTAGGTTACTACCAAGTTTCCAATACAGAACTATAGTTCGTGGGTGGTTTAAAAGCAATTAATTCAAAGTTAATATGGTTGGCTTCTCCTAATTCTTCTTGAAAAATATCCTCAATTTTAACACATTCGTTTCAAAACACCACTATCGCAATAATGATTGGTTCTTCGACACTGAATATAATAATCAAGGAAGGGTTTAACTCAATGCAGACTAATGTGGGAGTTCCGTATTCATTCAAACCAATTAGAGACTTACTCATGTCGTTTTAATGTGCACACATAATTTTCTGAGTGCTGGCTCAGTTCTATTCTCTACGTCTTTATTACGGAGCTGAAGTCTGATCCCGTTCGTTTTTTGGAAGGTCGTTTGACTGCTGGGAAAGACGCATAGTGACGAAGTTATAGTTATAACATAGTAATGTACAAAATATATTTTCAGTTTCAGTAAATCTTCAATATGTTGATACTACCTTTTGAACATTTAATCGATAGTAGCCATTTGGTGGCTTGAAAAACAAGGTTACTATTTGGATGTTTTTTTTTCAGTTGGATTAAAAGAATGAAAAACTCGTGAGGTAAATTTTGTGTTAAGGCAAAAACAAGTTCTTTTTCTCAATCAAACTTGATTATTTAGGGTTTGTTCCCCTTTCTTGAGTTAAAGATCTTTCACACTTCTCGAATGATCTAGTTACGACGAATTACAACCGTAGATAGCTACTATCTAGCAAGCCCAAATGGGACAGATGGACAGTGGATATGCAAAAGCATACCTTACTAAATTTAAGAAATAACAGATTTTTATACTTATGTTTTAAAGAATGCCCTGAGTATGTGGTAATCTGGTGTCGGGTGTAACAAGTGGAAAATTATAAGAGATTTCGACAGAGATATTTCTTCTTTTGAGACGATTTTGGGTATTATAGGGGACCAAAACCATTCTGACAAACGCCTATGTGTATAGGTGAAACTATAAAAACTGCTCACGTTGTAGTACTTCTTAGTGCTATGTCGAGTGTGTCAATAAATATGTTTATATATAGGTTTATTTTTACTAAAAAAAGTAAAGGAGGAGCCTTACGTACCTTCTCTAGGCTCTTCTCCAACCTCATAATACGGGGGAGTAGTGGACGAGCAGCACTGCCAGTCTCTAATACTGGCAGTGATCTGCTGACGTCTTCTGGAAGATATAGGCTATTTTCGGCCTATATTTATAGTATATGTTAATTATACAAATACCCACGAAATTAAAGCACTAATGCTTTTAATACCAACCCCCCCCCCCCGAAATTAAAAAAATGTAGTAGTATAAACGTAATTTTTTTCTACTTATCTGCACCGTTTTCGTTTCTCCCGTTTGATTGTTGTGGATAAAATCAAACTGTGTGATCTTTACAATTTCGTTACATCCACTATATGAGCACTTACTTTGTTGCAAGGAAAAAAAATGCGTGATCACCCAAGTATAAAATCAAAATTGTATACGTAGTTCCATACAGACCCTTTTGAATCTTATTGTCCATAGTTGCAGTGTTGTCGTACTGTTAAAGAGAGGTGTCCTTGTTCTTGCGTTGTCTGTAGTAGAGGGACGTTAAGTCTTCAATGTATTATTTATTTATTATTTTTCTAAATTCGCTTCAAATGGAATCAAATGTTCGGGGACACTGTGGAGGGATTTTTTTTCATTGGAAAATTGACATTTTTTTGGCCCTTTTTGCCAATCGAAAGGGAATGAAGGACAATTATTCCATGTGTCCTTGCTCTTTTTAGCTACCTTCCGACCTCCCCCAGTCATCCTATCAAAATTTGGAAATACTCACTTATTAAAATTTATCAAAAGGTACAATAACGGTTCTGCGGGATTATAATGACCTCTCACAATAGGCACAAGGGTTGTAAATTTATGACCAATTGGACCTTGTATTTTAGTATGTATTTTTTCTCATAAACGTGTGTGTATTTTTTCTCGAAAACGGACTGCATATTGTTTCGGGAAAATTGACTCCTGATGTATTCTGGCTAAAAAGATCGATTTAGATAGGTCAGAAGTTTGAGGGAAAATTCGTCTAAGACCCTTAATTTTGCTGCGGAAAAATGAGAACTCGGCAACTTAGCATTCCAATAGTGTGACAAATATCTGTGAAAAACCGCTCAGTATGACTAAGACATTAAATTGCGTTAACAAAGTAACACAACGATTGGACTTGCAAATAAAATATTTTTTATATTTTAGCAACGGCGCAGCTTTACACCTAGTTTAAGAAACCTCTACAAAAACACAACAACCAAAAATTTGAAGCTTAGTAGGACAAATTGGTGGTGTAGAAATCCACGTGTATTGCGTGTCAAATATCACACTCACAAATATCTTTGCACAACGACCTCAGTATGAAAAGACATTAAATTGCTTACTAAAGAGCAAAGAACTGGTAATTGCACAAAAATTATTATTTTCTATATATTTTAAAAATGGAGATGTTACAACGAGATATTACAATAAACCTGATAAAAAAAGAAAACCAGAAAAGTCTTGACAGACCTTCAGTAGGCCAGTATTAGACATTACCATTGTCCAATCTATATTATCTACACATAACCAGTTATATATCCGAATATTCCTTTTGTCATATAACAAGTTACACTAAACAATGTCCTTTCTTAAGCAAATCGAAAAAACGTGTTGAAAATGTCTTTTTTAATCCCTAAGGTCTCTTATGATTAAAAACTGCAAAAATACTCTGTGGTGCCTGAGCAATTAATTTACATGTTTTACAAGTCAAAACTTGAAAAATTATGATGAAAATTCAGTAACATTTAGTTGTTTTTTGTCTCAGATAAAATCCACCTTGCTCACTCTCGATTAGGCTTCATCAGGTCTGAACCCCAAACCAGGTGTCATAATGTCTTAAGAACGGCCCAAAAAGACAAAATTTGCACAATTTATTACAAACGATGATTCTTTGGAAACCACCTGAACTATACAAATGCGGATCAAAGACCGAGAGAAACAGCCCGCAACAAATTAATTCACAATGGTGAAAATTAGCAACATGACATGAAATGAGACAAGATTAATCGGGCTTTAAAATCAAAGGGCATTGCTAAATTGTCTGAATAATCAAAATGCTAAATAAATAAGAAGAAAATGCGTAGATATGCAAACAGCGTGTATCAAAACCTGTCAAAATGAAACGAATAGCAAAGAAAGGGCGGTTAAGAAGATATTCGAAAACGAGAATTAAATCTGTCAAAAATGAGAGCAAGACAAATGCGTTAGAAGATTGTGGTAAAGTTCTATTTAGTCAATTGGAGAATTTAGGTAAAATATATTAAGACGCGCTCCCAAAA